>OZ005653.1:117542758-118102758 GCA_963930645.1 Salticus scenicus
ACCTAAGAAACACAAGACAGGAAGGAAGGAGGCAGGCGGCAAGACTTGTGACTTGCCTGTGGGGTTAAACTAGTTTCACGCCAGCAACACTCACCCAGCCTGCCACGACCAGAACAGGAGCCATATGGATTTAAAAAAGCAAAATTTCAAAGCAGATGAATAACAATGAAACCACGAAGTAACAATGAAATTAACCGATTGATTACATTGTATTTAATAGTATAATTAAAATTTTAAATATAGTTTACAACTTAAAAAGGAAGAAACTGAAATTTTAATGAAGTTTCCATAGTAATACAAAGTAAATGCAACAAGCCTTCTGCTTTTTTTTTTTTTTTTTTTTTTTTTTTTTTAATTTAATTTCACAAACCCACCCAACCATCCAGCCTTACAACACCACGCCACCTCCGTAATCAAACATCTGCCCAATATATATATAAAACACTTAATGGGTTTAAAAAATCTTTAATATATTAATTAATTTTTAAACGTTCAATTGCTGTAGTTTAATCTTCTACTTAACACTAACTTCTTCTTCTTTCTTTCTTTCTTTTCTTTTTTTTTTTATAACATTCCAAGTCTTGTTAATCACTTTGCTGCTCTTTTATTTATATTACTGGCAGTTGCACCTCCCAAAATCCAGACAAAAATTACTGTGTTGAATTGGTGAATTTAAAAAACTCACCAGGCAGTGGGCAAAATTATATTTCTGACAAAAAAAAAAAAAAAAAAAAAAAAAAAAAATTAAAATATTACATAAAATTAAGCAAAAATCTTAAATTCTCATTATTGAGATCAGAACTATTTATATACATGTGCTGCAAAAGAAATTGTAATATTTTAGAAAAGTATTAAAATGAAAATAGATTTAGGAATTCCATTAATACGTAATAATGTATGAAAATCCCTTTCTTTTGTCATTTTCTTTTTAATTTATTTGTTTCAAATCCTAAAAAATAAAATTATTTTTCTCAATATATTATTGCATCTGTGTCATCATGTTTTCGTGTTAAAATTTTTCTTTTCTTTTTTTATTCATTACTAAAGAGATAAAAAATTATTATCTTTATTTCAATTAATGTAGTGTTGTACTTCATGTCACATTCTAAAGCAGAGTGATTCATCCTAAAATTGTGATAACTATGAAATTAAGGCTATTTTATTATGAAGGTTATTATTAAATGAATTTATAAAATTTAAATTGACTAATCTTTTTGGTAATAAGTACAAAACTTTCAATAAACACCATAAAATGCAATAAACTCGCAACAATTGTTTCTGGTCGAAAAAACACATGACCCTTTGTCAGGCAAACAAAGTAGGCATGAGTATTGCGATCAAAGCAGCTACTTGTTGCAAGTTTATTGCATTTTATGTTGTTTATTCAAAGTTTTGTGCTTATTATTTTAAAACGTCAGTTCTGTGGTTCTTTCTTATTATTCTGTTTGGTGTTAAAGGTATATATATATATATTTTAAACCAGGGAGTACTCTCTATGTAAATATTCATCTGGGGCAGATTTCATTTTTAATTAAGTTATCATTTCTAACTGGTTTTGTTATAGGGAAACTGTTATTCGTTATATATATATATTTCATTATTGATATTATATACATCAATATAAAGAGAAGTGTCTATGAGTGCTTTGGAGTTCAGGCCTTGATCATTATCACATTGTTCGTGATATAAGTGTGGGAGAACAATCAGATTAGACAATTAAAACAATCATCTTCACTGCACTTCATGGTTGTATTTTTATAAGACCGTTGGTTAAATATACTCGCTCCTAAATGGCAGACGTAATGGCCGAAGGTGATAATTAATAAATTTTCTACTTACAATTTTTTTCTTGTATAGTTGGTGCGATTTTATTTTACCTTCACAATCATGACACTTGTCCTGGAAAAAAAATGCCTTCTTGGCTAATTGAGTCAATCATACAACGGAATCAATACTAACGAACACTTTAATTCCTTTTTAAGAAAATATGAGGGGAAGATTTCACTTTAATTGTAGGAGCCGCTTGAACAAAAAATTAATCAGTCATTTTATTTGTTTTAGTTAAATTAAGATTAGGGAATCGAGGGGCGAATGCCAAAATATATACATCGCTCGAGCAATGTTTTTCTTACGACCGTTCTCGCCGGTAGCTTAGGTGGGAATGAGGCGCTCTGCAGGCCAATCACGGCGCTCCTTTCAAAAAGGTGTTCTATTTTGAATTCAAACTTATGCTATGGTCGTAAAAAAAAATGGATGCCGGCTGGAATCTTTATTTTTCAAAAGGAGAAAATAATGAGAATTATAAGAATTATAAATTTAGATAACTTGCGTAATATTTAACGTTGGAGGTCGGTACATACGTCGAACTTTATTAAATTAAGTTTTGTATCTTTTAGTTAAGGTTTAAAGGTTAGATATTGTAATTTGAAATATTTAATATTTTGTTTATTAAATTATCGGCGATCATAACTATGTTTACCGATCGCTGAGGTAAAAAGACTATTCCGTTATTAAAAGTATATTTATATAAATATTAATATTGTTATAAGTTAATTATAAAATCGGAGCTATTTAATTTAAAGTTTGAATAACTAAAAACGTAATGAAATAATACTTTATTTATTTATTTAGGGGATATGACCGTTAGTTTAAAAAGGGGAAAAGTATAATTTTTAAATAAATTTAAACTCTAAACGGACAATTTAATTATTGAATTATTTTGTCGGGGTATATTAAAAAAAAATGTCATATTTACGATATGACAATCATAGAACTAGAAAATTTGGCTAAGGGATAACTTGGATTATACAGGTGTGTGCCTCATTTAAGTCACCTGGGAAATAAGTATAGGCCTGTTAGTATTAAATACATATTATTAATTTGTAATTTGCACAAGATGTTCTGCATTAGTAATTAAAAAATTTCTATTTTAAAGAGGGGATCACTACTAGCCCCTATTTCTATCATTGATATTATGCATAAATATGATGTTAAAAAAGTTTATAGACTAGCTTCTTAGACACATTTTGAATTTAAATATTACTCATTATTGAAAATTTTACAATTAGAATTTTGTTTGTATTAAATTTTACAAGCATAATTGTTTTATTTTGAAATGTAATTTTCATTTCAGATTTTAATTCACACTAAAGTGTTTGAATGCTGTTCTTGGGAGACTGGCATATGGTTAGAATCATTGAGGTCATCAAAAACTAAACATGTTCCAGTAATAATAGAGTTCATCAACAGTACCATTTGCACTCTACTACAGAACCCAAATATGTTCTCTGATGATATCATTGAAACAACCTTTGGAAAAGTTAAATCACAAGTGTCTTTGGATGTCTTATCTACATTAAACAGTTAGTAAATTTAAAATCTGTGGAATAATATTTTTTTTGTGAAAAGTGTAATTTTCTATATGTGTAACTTTTTTAATGGTGTGCTTTTGAAAAATTCAATGTTTGTTTTTAAATTCAAAACTGATTAAAAAGTTTAAGTAGCTCTATAACTTTTTTACATTTCTTTATTATTTTCAATGAACTAAAATCTCTCATAAAACTCATTTGAATCCAAAAGAAGCCACTCTTTCCAGTGTTATTGTTTTATTGAATCATATAATTATTAAAGGTATAAATAAAAAACTATAGACTATTTTATTATTGGGCATTACATTTTCTTCTGCTGAATTATTAAAGATATTTTTCATTTATTTTAAGCAATAAAATTATTAAAGGTATAAATAAAAAACTATAGACTATTTCATTATTGGGCATTGAATTTTCTTCTGCTGAATTATTAAAGGTATTTTTCCTTTATTTTAAGCAATAACTAGAAAATATTTGTATAATAATTGTATATTATGTTTAACAAATTGGTGCATTTTAGACTTCAAACAAATTAGATTTCATGATGAAAGAGAAAATTTTATAGCAACAGTGAGAACGGAACACAAGCTTAATATTTTTCTTGAGAGAGTGAGAGAGAGATTTATAGAATTTTTTTTATTATTGAAGAATTCTAAAAGAGATTTTTCAAGACAGATTAAAATTAAAAGTATGATTACTCTCTGAGCAATTCAAAAACAACAATCAACAAATTGGCCATTGCTAAGCGTTGCTGGGAGAATAATCAAACATTTAATTTTAATTCACTTAAAATAATGTACAAACCTAAATATTTACATGAACTTGACTTCTTTAAAATTTTTCCACTGAGTTTCCACCAGATTTAAAAAAGGACAGGGTGCTGCTAATAAAAAAAAAGGACACTTTTTAGATCCTTGATCGCAGTTTTTTATTCTTTTGGATGTCGTTAAACTCTTAATGACGTTATAAAAATTATCATTCAAAACCATGTCGCTACTTTGGCGACGTATTAGATATAACTTTTCATAAATAGGCATTAATAGTCATTTTCAGAATATTAAATTGAAATAAGGTAAATATCTTACCTTATCGGTCCAGAGTCGTGGGGACTGCAGGCCACTGTTGGTTCATTTCTATTCATTGGTGTCGATTGAAGACATAAATCGGAAAAAATAGGATTACAATTACCGAGACATACATTTATTACAACAAAGACGATCACGAAGAACACACACTGAGGAGAAAAGAAGAAAACAAAAACATTAATATCGGCGTGCAGCGCCATCTACAGGTTTTAGATTTGACCAATAAATAACACATTGGCCCCCGGATGAACATTAACTTTATGTTCATTTTCTAATTGTAATTATATCAAAGAGAATTTAAAGTCCACACATATGTCATAGTTTATAAATAAAAGTTTTTAAAGTTTATTTTAGTCTCTTTCAAAAATTTCAACTGGATAAATCAACTGGAAAGGACGTCTAAATGTACCTGTAGCTGTTTTTAACTCACAAGATCGTACCTTTCCATCTCTACCGGGAAACACTTGAGTTACTAATCCTAATTTCCATAAGTGTCTTGACAATTTAGCATCATGGATTAAAACAACATCGTTTGGCGAATATTCTCGAATACTGGAGTGTCGACTTGTCATGGCGTTTTTCATCTGAAGAAGGTATTCCTTCTTCCATCTTGTCCAGAACTGGTCCAATATTTGTTCTTTTTGGTTGAAACGTTTCACATATGTTAGAGAAGTTCCAGGAAGCACATGGGGTTTCATATGCACGATAGGTAGGGTAGTTAGTCGTTGACCTACCAAGAAGTGTGCTGGCGTAATTGGAGAAGGTTCTCCTGAGTCTGCATATATATATGTAATGGGTCGCGAATTTATTGAAGCTTCAATTTCACATATAACTGTATGTAGTTGTGTGTGTGTTAAAGTGGTTTTGCCAACCACCTTTCTTAATGCAGTTTTTACGGATCGAACCAGTCTTTCATAGAAGCCTCCCCACCATGGCGACATTTCCATGATATATTTCCATAATATTTTATTACTACTATAGTAATCTTTAACGTTGGGATGGCTGATTATTTTCCAGATGTGCTTTAACTCTATATCAGCTCGATGAAAGGTTCGTGCGTTATCGGAGTATACCGTATGGCAAAGACCACACCTTGCTACTATTCTTCTGAATGCTAGTACAAAGGTTTCGGTTGATAGGTTCTCTACCAATTCTAGGTGCACTGCTCTAGTTATTGCGCATGTGCACAACAATATATAATATTTGCTATCATTATTTCGTATGTATAAGGGGCCTGCAAAATCAAGGCCTATCACTGCAAAGGGCTTTTGTTCATTGATGCGATCTGCAGGTAACGGAGCTGTTATCTGGGCTCCAGCTCTAGAATTAAATTTTATGCAAATTCTGCATCTTCTTAATACGCTTTTTACTGCCTGTCTGCCCTTGATTACCCAAAATTCCTCCCGTAATTGAACTAATGTATCATTAATGCCAAAATGAAAAACTTATTCATGCGCATTTTTAATTAACAAATCAATTAATTTACCCTTTGAAGGCAACAGGATCGGGTGTTTTTCGTTAAAAGAATAATTTGATTTCTGAAGCCTTCCTCCGATACGCATTATTCCCTCGGAATCCAAAAATGGTGAGAACTCAATTAAATTTGAATTTTTCAAAATAGGTTCCCCATTTATCAAACAGTTTAATTCATTCGGAAAACTAATTTTCTGTGTATATTTAACCCACATTGTTTGCGCACTACCAATTTCTTCTGCCGATAATGGACCCTTAACTTTCTCGTTTTTAGGATTAGCGTTGTTAAGAAATCTCTTTATGCCATAATTTTGAGGACTCTTAAAATGTTACTATATTTTTCAAGATCCAATATTGGTTCAACTGTTTCTATAGAGATTTTAAACTGAATTATTTTTTCAGGTGTTTTCCTTTTTTCTTCGGTAATATATTGCGTGTCTACCTTTTCCCCAATATTATAATATACCTTTACCATTTAGCTCAGATAACCATTTTGGACCTTTAAACCAAAAATCATTATTAACTAATGCATTTGCGCTAATACCACGAGTAACTAAATCTGCGGGATTATCCTTTGTATTACAATATGACCAACTTTCGGGTACTGACAATTCCTGAATTTCAACTACTCTATTTTTAACAAAGGGTTTCCACTGTTTCGCCGATCCCTTCCCCCAGTGTAAAACAATAGTAGAATCTGTCCAATAAAATTTCTCGATGTTAATTTCTTTAAATATATCACAAATATATTTCGCTACTCTAGCTGCTATCACCGCTCCCTTAACTCCAATCTTGGTAACGTTAGTTTCTTTAGCGGCGCAACTCTAGCCTTCGACATAATCATGCTTACATAACATTTTTTATCATTACTGATAACACTAAAATATGCAACACAACCATATACAAGTGGTGAAGCATCTGAAAAAATGTGTAGTTCTACACACGAATTTTTCAAATCAACATACGTGAAATTTCATCTATCTATTCGAATTTCTAATAAATCCTTAATTTCGTTACACCACTTTATCCAAATTCCCTTAAGATCATCCGGCAATTCGTGATCCCAATCCATACCTCTTTCCCACATTCTTTGAAGAAAACACTTTATCCTAATTAAAAAGGGAGATATAATCCCAACAGGATCAAAAAATTTTGCAGCTGTATGCAATACATATCTTTTTGTACATACCGATATATCCAAATTTTCAACTATAGATTTCAAAGCTAATCCTAATTTATCACTATCTTTATCCCACACCAATCCAAGAATATTTATTATACTATCATTATTTACCTCCGAAAAACAATCATTTTTATCCCACATGTTCTTTAATTTCTGTGAATTCGTACTAAACTTTCTCAATTTCATTCCAGCCTTTGCTAAAATATTTACCGCAGTAGAAGTTAATTCATAGGCACCGTTTATGGTATCGGAGCCATAAAGCAAATCGTCCACAAACAGAGCTGAATTTAACATTTCATAACTATCCGGATAAATTTCCCTATATTCCTTAATGTGTTTCTTAATTGTTGCCGTTAAAAAGAAAGGAGAAGTTGTACAACCAAATGTCGCTCTGGTCATTCGCATTATTTTATAATTCTGGGTGTCCTCGTCAAACCATAAAAACTTACGAAAATTTCTATCGGGTTCCACGATTTCTATCATTAAAAACGCCTTTTCAATATCTGCGCAAAACGCAATCTTAAACATTCGAAATCTATTAATTACATCCAAAATTGGTGGTGTAAGACATGGCCCTTTTACGAGACAATCATTTAAAGATTTACACCCCCAAACTCTACTGGAACAATTAAAAACAATTCGTACCTTTGTTGTTTGTTTTTCCTTTCTAATAATAGCGCGATGTGGGGCGAAATACTCCCTTTGAGAGCGACTGCATTCTTCAACTATCCCTCGTTGTTCTTGTTCTGTGATTATCTGCCTATATTGCCCAAAAATCCATTTATCCGCTTTTAATCTTTTTCTCAAATAATTGAATTGCCCTTTGCATTTTCAAAATTATTCTCAAATTTATCAATACCATGGTCATTCCATAATAAATGAGTAACATAATGACCCTGTTTATATTCTAACTGTTTATCAAATTTATTTATTATTTCCAGATCGGAAGTAGAAATCAATTTATCATCATTTATTCCCAAAAAATCCAACGACCATAACCTTTGCAAATCATTACCCATACAATCGGATGATTAATTTTTTTCCATGCATGGATGGTTTTCATGTAAACAAATAGAGTTACAACATTCAATCTTTAACACAGAGGCGCCAGTAATTAAGTTGTCTGGATTCTTTCCTGAATTATTATTGCCTGACAATGTCCATCCCAATAATGTATTTACCGCAAACAACGAACGATTAATTTTCTTTTTATTTTTTTGCAGTTTCCAAAATAACCCCCCGCCGATTAATATCTCTGGCTCCTTCGAATGCAATTGAGAAAAATTATTTTCTTTTTTCTCATTCGAAACCATAACTTTTCGAATTAATGCATCATCTAGTATTTTTAACTTCGTGAAAGATATTTGATTTACGACCAATGCCTCTACATAACATTTTCGTTTGTGGTTTTTTAAATGAGACAATTCGAAATTTACGACTGAATATTCCTTTGATTGGGGTTGATCACAAGAAAACGGATATATGATTAGAGTTTCTTTTCTAATCACCGGCAATTTTAATTCACGCGCGAGTGATATACTTAAGAAGTTTCGCTGAGACGCATTATCAAATAATATGGCACACTTTAGAGAGTTTAAATTAGAATTATTTGTTATTCTTGCGAAGCAAGTTTGTAAATATATTTCATTATTCTCAAGCGGATTTTGTACAGGACACTTATAGGACAATACAGAATTATCATTTTTGTAAGCACTGTTCTCAGAAGTATTTGTTTGGGTATGTTCAATGTGATTTTTATCTTTCATTTGAGCCGTTGGAGTTTCCGATTTTTGCTTATAGCAAATTAATGTATTGTGTTTTCCTGAACATGTGTCACATTTGAGACCCGATAAACAATATTTAGCTGTATGTTTACCTCTTTTGAAACATAAATAACAGATTCCCTGTTTGCGTAAAGACAATTTTTTGTCCTCTAAATTTAATTTACACATTTTACTGTCATGATCATTTACTGCATCAACACAAAATATACATTTACTAACAGTTAAAGGCTGATGCCTTTTGCATTGTGTTAGAATTTTTATATCCCGAACCAGATTTCCGGTAGGAAGCATTATTATTATTTTCCGATGATTTTGAATCAAATCTGGAATTTGAGTTTTTATACCCACTATTGTGAGTTTCTACTTCGCGTTTTAAAAATAAAAAGGTTTTTTCCCTAGTCTGAACTTCTAATTTTAAATGTTTTAACAAATCTTGTACATCCCATTCCTCAGATTCTGTTTTCATTTTATTATAGTCTATCATAATACTGGTAGGTATTAATTTTGTAACAATTGGAAATAACAAATTTCCGTAGGATTTTAAATCAACTCCTAAATTTTCGAGAGATTTAATATTAACATCAAGGGCGTCGTGCAGTAAGCGTAATTCTTTAATTTGATTTGGAGATTTAACAGGGTTCAAATTTAATAATGCGTCAATTTTATATCTTATTATAATATCTTTTTTTCCAAATCTAGATTTTAATAAATCAATTGCAGTATTGTAATTTTGATCTGAGAGTGCTAAACCCTGAATAGCTGTTAAAGCTTGGGCTTTTAAAAAGCTGCGTAAATATACAAATTTCTGAACATTAGATAAATCCTTGTTTTCATGTATTGTTACTTCATACTGGTTCCAGAACTCGATCCAGTTTTCCGGAGAACCCTCATAAACAGGAATTGATTTCTTGGGCAATCTTACTGAACTCGCATTAATTCTTTCTAAATGCAAATTGGGTGTTTGCTCATTTCTTGGCTGTGATAAGATCGGAGTGACATTTAAATTTTTAATTTTCTCTATCATATTCATAATTTGAGCTTTTACATCAATAATTGAATCCCTATATTCTTGTCTCGATTCTATTTCAGTTTGTAGCTCGTTGAGATCCGTGATTTTGGCCTCAATTTGATCTTCAACTTCTATAATTTCGTTATTCTTGACTTGCAGTTTTTCTAACTGGGATTCAAATTCGAAAACATTTAACCCTTCGTCGGGTTCATTTAACTTTATGTTTATCGTGTTCATCAATTTAGTACACAATCCCTTTAGGGTAGAGCGTTTTCTTTTTAATTTTTCGAGTTCGGTTGCCATATTGATTTAATTTAGAAATTTGGACTATAGAATAAACAGGGGTCGATCCAGGTTTTAATTTTTGGGTCCCTTTTTTGTGAAAAACAAAATATTTTTGTGAAATTTTTATTTATTTTTGTGAAATATAAAATATTTTTGTGAAAAAGTAAAATATTGTGTAAAATCTTCAGTTTTTACAATCACTTTATGTAATGTTTAGTATCAAGTTAATAGTTTCGTTGAGCCAAATTAAGGCATTAATTAAAATTAATACTAAAAATATGAAAACATTTAATAAAAGGATCATTTTTTATAAAACAAAATCTTATGAAGGGACTCATTTTATAAAATTTGAATTTTGTGAAGGGTCCCTTTTTATGGATTTGAATTTTGTGAAGGGTCCTTTTTATGGATTTGAATTTTGTGAAGGGTCCCTTTCTATGAATTTGAATTTTGTGAAGGGTCCCTTTTTACTATGTGGAATTTTGTGAAGGGGCCGCAAAAGGGACCCAAATTTTGCCTGGATCGATCCCTGATAAAGAACAACACTAATTCACATTTTAAGGGCCTGGCAGTCCCTGTTTTGGGCGCCATAATTTATGTCGTTAAACTCTTAACGCCGTTATAAAAATTATCATTCAAAACCATGTTGCTACTTTGGCGACGTATTAGATATGACTTTTCATAAATAGGCATTAATAGTCATTTTCAGAATATTAAATTGAAATAAGGTAAATATCTTACCTTATCGGCCCAGAGTCGTGGGGACTGCAGGCCACTGTTGGTTCATTTCTATTCATTGGTGTCGATTGAAGACATAAATCGGGAAAAAATAGGATTACAATTACCGAGACATACATTTATTACAACAAAGACGATCACGAAGAATACACACTGAGGAGAAAAGAAAAAAACAAAAACATTAATATCGGCGTGCAGCGCCATCTACAGGTTTTAGATTTGACCAATAAATAACATTGGACGCATTTAACATTTAAAATCTAGACAATTTAAAATTTCGATTGTAGTTATAAACAGAAGAAAAAGTTTAAATTTTCTTTCCACTTTAATTTTGCTTGTTACTAACGTATGTGCAAATATTTATTTTTCAAGTTTGAAAGTTATTTTCGGGTGCAACTTTTTTCAAGATTAGAGGCGAGAAGGGTGCTATATTTTAATTATAGAGCAGACAAGGTGCAGCACTCTCCTGAAACTATCTTGGGGAAACTCTACTTTCCATAATATCAAAAAAATATAATTAATTGAGATTTTTTTTTTTTTTTTTTTTGCTACCACCTCTGTCTAATTGTTGGAAGTATGTTAAATACAAAACATTCTCTTAATTTTCATCTACCATTTCCATACCTCAGTATTTCCAATTTTCTTATTTGGTAAGTCCTCCAAAATCCTTACAATACCATTGGCTAATTAAGCAAGCTCTAGAATCCACTTCTTTGTTATATTTAGAAACAATAATCAGTCCTGATATTCTGCACTGATGACAGTGTGCTTAATGATAGCAAAACTACATTAAGCAAATTTTATTTTGACATTTTTAACATGGGGCACAGTAGATTATGTCATTTAAATCCTAATTACATGATTAAAATGAAAGAATATATTAACATTAATATCATAAATGATTTTAATTGTGAAATTTGTGATATAAGTAAGGTAACTAGAAAAACTTATCCACCTGTTTATATAGAACAAAGTTCCGAAATTCTAGAATTGATTCATGAAGATTTGTGTGGGCTTATTAATCCTGTATCGTTAGGGGGTGCTAAATATTTTATGGTAATAGTGGATGATTTTTCTGACATGTACTTTGCTTATTTTTTGAAAAATAAAAGTGAAGTATATGAAACATTCTGAAATTTTAAGACTAAATATGAGAATTTAACTGGTAGGTGAATCAAAAGGCTTAGGCCAGATAATGGCCTGGAATTTGTGCAGGAAAAATTAGATAATTATCTAACTAATGCTGGTATATCACATGAAAAAACCATTCTTATAATTGTGAATCAAATGGCAAATCGGAAAGAGAAAACCGGGTATTACAAGAAAGAACTAGGACTATATTATATGAAAGTCAGTTACCATTATATTTTTGGACGGAAGGTATAAACTTCAGTACACAAGTTTCTAATGGTAACACCGCGTAAAGGAAAACATAAAATATCCCTAGAAATTTGGACCGGTAAAAAACTTAAATTGAATTACTTAAGAAAGTTTGGTTGTGTAGCATATTTTCATATCCCTAAAGTATTAGGAAATAAATTTGAAATCCCAGGTAAGAGGGGAGTTTTTCTGGGATACAACCGTGAACATAAAGCGTATAGAATTTATGATCTAGAAAGTAAAAAAGTAATTGATGAAAGATTGGTTAAATTCAACAAGTCATTAAAAGGCAGTTCATTCTTTGATAAACATAATAGTGTTTGGGATATCCAACCATTCTATAATACATCTCCAAAACAGACTGATAATAAATTAACAAAAAACAAATTGTCTTTTCTCCAACTCTTTGACGAGAAAAAGGAAGAAAATTTTCTAGAGTCATCTACTACTGCCGAGGGGATCGAAATCGAAAATGCAGACGAGCAGGAAACACAGACGGAGAGTGAAAACGAAACCGGATGTATGAATAATTTCGAATTGCAGAGAAGTGAAAGAATAAAAAATAAACAGATTTTGAGTAATTTTACGGAAAGTATTCTAGTAATTATTTGGAGGCAAAAAGCGATATTAATTGGCAAAATTGGGAAATTGCGATGCAAAATGAAATGGACTCTTTAAATAAACATAATGTTTGGGAAATAGTTGACAAACCGATTGATTCGAAATTAATAAAGAGCAAATGGATTTATACTAAAAAAGAGAATGATTCGGGCCATGCCATTTTTAAGGCAAGATTATGTGCAGCGAGTTTTAATCAAATTAAAAACATCGATTTTTCAGAATCTTTCTCGCCTGTTGTAAGTATGGAAACATTCCGCTTGTTAATTGCTCTTGCCGCTAAATTAAATTTAATTGTAAAATTCTTTGATGTTAAAACTGCATATTTATACAGTAATTTAGAAGAAAATATATACATGTTACCACCGAAGGGTTTTGAAGGGTCAATAGGTACAGGAAAAGTATGTAAAAAAAAAATAATCTTTATGGCTTGCCCCAATCCGGGAGAATCTAGTATTTGAAAATAAAATCTGAATTAGAGAAATTGGGATTAGTACAAACAGCTCCAGATAATTGCATATTCATTAAAACATAATGATAAATTTCTTATTTTGTGTATCTATGTTGATGATTTTTGTATATTCTGTAATAATCAAGAAATGTATGAAGATATAATCTCTAAAATTAAAGCAATATTTGAATTGCATGAAAATAATAAATCTAAATTTCTAGGTATAGAAATTGTAAGAAATAATAATGGCATATTAAAACCTGAATAAACTACTACGTCAGAAATGCCGAAGAACAATATTTGAGATGCATACAGCTGTTTCAGTAGCCTTAAGCGTACCGTCTTCAGTGCAAAAAGAATTCTGAATCTGGAGAAGTGCTCGTATATATAGGAGAGGGACAGAATTTAGTTCAACCAACAGGATTACGGAAAAGGTGGGGAGTGTGGCCAATAGGAATTTAGGAATGTGTAGCTGTGTAAACAGTAGAAAAATTAAGAATATGTGGACTGAATGTAAAATTTCCAACAAATATGACCAATAGGGAACAACGAAATCACAATTTACAAGGTTTTTAAATTTTTTATAAATATGAAAAGCTTCAAAGAAATAGAGTTCATGAATGGATTTAGGTCTGCAAATTATTTTAGCTGAATTAAATTTAAAATTATGATTTTCCTCCCAGCAATGTTTAGAAATAGCTGATTTATTGGTTTCTTGTTTGCGGACGTAATTCATATGTTCTTTTAGACGAAATTTAAGACTGTGTTAAGTTTGACCAATATATGATAAACCACACTGACAGGAAATACTATAAATGCCTCAAGAATTATGCATATCAATGGGATCTTTTAACTGAGAAAAGGTGAGTTTATTGGAGGGCAAAAATATTATTTTAAAATCATATTGTTTGAGAATTTTAGCTATGGTTTGACTGGATTTAGGAAAATAGGGTAAGACAATACTGATATTAGAAGAGACTGATATAGTAGACGAAATACAAGAGAGTTGTAATTTTTGGATAGCTTTGTCTTATAATGGAAGGGTCATAACCTCTGTCAATTGCAATGTCTTTCAGGTATTTAATTTCAGATTTTAATAAAATAGGATTTGAACAAATATTAATATTTGTATTATTCTATTAGATAAATTATTATATTTATCTAATAGAACACGTCCAAATATAGCTTTTGTATTTACTTATTTGTCACAGTTTAATCATAAGCCTGAAAAAAGGCATTATACACTTACAAAAAGGGTTCTAAGATATTTAAAGGGAACTAAAAATAAAAAAATATTCTATAGTACAGAATTTGGGTATTTAAATGCAAGTTCTGATGCAAGTTGGGGAATGCAGAAAATGACAAATCATTTTCTGGTGGTGTAATTTTGTTGGGTAATTCATTAATATCTTGGAAGTGTCATAAACAAAAAAGTGTAAGTTTATCAACCTGTGAAGCTGAATTGTTTGCTATTTCAGAAATTTCTAGACATAACATATATGGTAAATTTATTTTCTGAACTAAATTGCAAAAATTTTATAAATAATACTGTACCACTAAGTTCGGACAGTCAAGGAGCCATACAATGGGTCAAATGTACAAGATCGTCTAACAAATCTAGACATATAAATTTAAGATTGCATTTTATTAAAGACTTGATCAAGGATAATGTTATCGAACTGAATTATACTCCAAGTGAAATTTAATTTCAGATTTCTTGACAAAAGCTGTAAACGAAGAAAAGTTACTGTATTCAATGGAAAATATTTCTTTAATTTCTTAATTTTATGTATTTTTATGTGTTGTATCTTGTATTATATTATGTATGTATTTATGTTTTACTTTGTGTATAGTTTAAAATGCATCTCTCGCAGGGGGTGGGGGGTGTTGGAAGTAGTGAACGATTCATTTTGAAACAAATGCGCATTGTTAACTGCACACACACGTGAAAAAGAACTCTCCAACATGCTCTGGCTGTGAGCGCCTAATGAAAAAAAAATGTTGCTGTGTGCACTTAGGTCTGTGTGGACGTTACCTATGTGGTATCAAAAAACAAAAATATATGCAATTTATAACTACTTAATCTACTTATAATTCTTCTTAATTTCGTATGTGTGTATCATATTTTCATCATGTTTATCGTCTTCAATAAATGTTGTTAATGTAAGTGTAAGTATCTAAGTATTCCAAGGATCTCTTATTACAACAGAATCGTATAACAATACTTCATATTTGGGTTACCATGGCAACTCCTATTCACAGAGATAGAAGAATAAATGTTTTTACTTCCTGTGTTACTGATTGAGGTCACCTGTTTTTTGACTGGGATTAAAAATTGCAAATTTCAAAATTCTTCAATTTTTCTTTGTCGCACACAAAACTTACTATACAGCCCTCACATCACAAGACAAACTTGCAGTTCAAATTTCATCAATTTCGGTCAATAAACAAAAAAATTACATTTTAATTGGCGCTGTAATATTTTAAAATTTCAATATTTCAAATTCTAATTATGATTATGATTAAATTATTTTTAATACATCATTCAAAAGACATTTTAAAGTACTTTTATATTATGGAAAGTGGAATTCGAGATTTGACCTGATTTACATGTTTTAAGGTGTCCTGATTAGGTTTTCTTTTGTATCTCAGCTACTAATTAAAATAATTTCATAAGTAATACATCATTTGAAAGCTTTGTTGATTTGGAATTGAACAGTAGATTACAGAAATTTCTACCACCGGATGGCGCTGTAATATTTTAAAATTTCAATATTTCAATTTCTAATGAGCGAGGAAGGTGTTGTAAGTTCTAAAACGGGGATAAGGTGCCACCGAGCGGGGCTTTGCTAAAGTCAGAAATTTGAAAGATCATAACATGGTGAGCAAACAGGCTGTTTCAGATATTGAAACGGGAACAGGACGCCATAGGCACTACCAAGCGGGAATTTGCTGCAATTAAATTTTTCAATAAAGCTATTTTCACTACATGTCAATAAGCTGTTGTAAGACCTGAAACGAGGAAAAGGCGCCACCAAACGGGAGTTTCGTAAAGTCGGATTTTTCAAGGATCGCAAACCAGCTGGTCACCAAACGCGATTAGTATTGAGAGAATGTATTATGAAATACCATCAGTAAAATAATATTAGAGAAAATAAATTATGAAATGAACTATTATAAATTTTTGAATAAATTACATTTTTTTAGCATACATTTATTTATTTATTTTCAGATCTCCTATTACCTGATAAAGATCCTATATTAATTGAAAATTTTGAAGAATCCAGCAATGTTTCATCTGCTCCTAAGTATGTTTTTTTAATCTATTCCATCTTTCTAAAACTGCTTCAAATATTTTTTAAAAATTCTTTCTTTTGAATTTATACATAATATTTTAATGATTTTCTGCGATACATCAAATACAATGCAATTTGGAGTACCATTTAGGCTGCTGCTAGCACTGGTTTATGAATTCTTTTTTAGTATACCAACATTAGTAGATTGAATAGAATAAATTCAGCTGACCTATCATTAATCTGAGCGTAACACAATTTTTAAAACTATAAAATTGAATGCTCTTGTTAAAATACTAACACTTGCAAGTATTTTAACATATAGTATAGAAGTATTTTGTAACCCAAATAGTTATTATAAATTAAAAAACTTGTATACAATAAATGTTTAAACTTTAATACTTCTTCACACACTATTAAATAAATATAAGTACTACTGGTTTTAAGCAGGACATGGTCTCTCTTCTTCACGTGCAAAAGCACATGTTTCTACTTTGGAGACAAAAACAAGACTGGTTGCAGGAAAAAACACAAGGGGGACGAACAACACAACTAGCCAGTACTATATAAGCATGCAACTACCAATCAAAAGGGGACGCAATAAGAAAAGGAGACGAGACATAAACACACACGCACAAAAAAATTATTATAATTTTTTTTTTTTTTATATTCCTACTTATACAAAATCATTTTTCTGGTTGACTATTATTATTATAAATGTTTGCATTTTTTTTTTTTTTTTATTGACAAGTTAAATATGATTTTTATTTTTTACATTTATACTAAATTTTGTTCTATACTGCCATATTATCGTTAATCAGCACTTGTTTAGATCAAAGCCCAGCTAAATATCGAGTTGGTTTAATTTTGACACAGTGGTATGTGAGATAATAGTGTTCACAAAATTTTTGATGCACAGACAGACATTAATATTCAAATGGTGTTTAGGAAATCTCAAAACATGTAAATCCATCAAAATCAAGAGGTTGAAAATGTTCATGAATCCAGTACTTTCTTATGTATAGAAGGAAGTAAAAATATGTGGGCTTCGATGCAAGTGGAGTTCTAGCATAAGTTTTATTGTGTACTAATAGGTCACACATTATATGTAAAGTAAACAGCCATTTTAATGCTGAAAACAGATGAGTCCATTTGATAATAAGGGCTCTAGTCAGACTTTAAAAAAACAGAAACATTCAAAACTCAATTAAAATATTAAAATAAATAAATAAAAAATAACAAATTTCAGACAAAATATTTTAAAATAAAGCTGCTATGCTAAGATTAAGACTTAAGAATAAAACTGATTTAATCTGAGTCTTTGAAATTTATTAAATAACATAACTCAATAAGAAATTACTTTTAAGAAATTCATGAAAGAAAAATTATAATTAAAGCAAAAAAAAATCTTTTTTAATGTCTATTCTGTACAATTTGCAGATGATAAAATAAGAATTTGTATTTATGTCAGTTTGTAGATCATAAAAATATGTTAGAATATTTGATTAAATAAGATATTAAAATAAATAAATCAAAATACAAATTTTTAAAATGAGAGGTATGTATAGTTTCATGTTTCTTATAAATTTCAAATCATAATTGAAATAACAGTTTTCTTACTAATTCTTCAAGCTTTAACACAAAATTATTATGTATAAGAATCCTGTCATTTAGTAAATCAAATTAATTTTTACAATTATGGAAGTATTGTATTCGGTCTGAAAATTCAATATCGAGATTTCACCTGATTTACATGTTTTAAGGTTCGCCTGAGTCCAAAAAAGTGGATTTTGGCAGTTGGTCAGTGTGTGGGGAATCTTCTGGCTATTATATATCGGAAACTAATAAAAATAGAACTACGAAACTTTAGAATTGAAACAAGTCTGGTGTACAGATGAATTTTCTAAATTTTGGTGAAAATTGAAAAAATGGAAATGGGACATCGGAAACCGTAAGTGGGACCATAAGTCCGTATCTCGAAAACGACTCTAACGATTTTCTTCAAATTTGCTATATAAACACTCTATTAGATGTCCTTTCAAATGGTATAGTTCGTTAGTTCAGGAAAATTGATAGGCGTCCTGTATAAATAGCTGAATTTCAGGTCTCGCAAGAGCGTTTCTTTAAAAACGGCTATATGGATTTTTTTCAAACTCGCCATATTAACTCACTTTTAAATATGCTTTTGTATGTAATTATTGCTTTCCTGTCAATAATTGAGTTTTGGTAAAAGTTGGAAACGGCAAAAAACTCAAAAACGGCTCTAACGATTTTCTTGAAAATTGTTATATAAATCCATTTCTTTCTTATGTATCACATAGTTATTAGAGGAAAATTAACAGCTACCCTGTTTAGGTAGATCTCAAAAATTGGTGTTTAAAAAAATTACTCTACCATTTTTTTTTTTTCTTATTTTTTACTTTGCTATATGTAAGCTTCGTTTTATGTCTTTACATGTGTATAAAGTTTATCTTACCGGGGGGGAAAATGTTAGGTTTCTACTTCTTTAGGTCACTTTTATATCTTCTGATCACATTATCTCCAAAAAATGCATATAATATGTGTAACAGTGGGTAATGGAAGTCGTGTGTGGCTGTTTCACACCAGATTTTTAAAAAAAGTATTTATTATATCAAAAGCATTTTTTTTTTCTGTATTTTATTTTAGTTTTTAAGTGTCTCTGAAATTCAAATTTCTTTTTATAGATTATGTTTCAGTTCTTTAGTACCAGCAGCGCTTTCGGCACTAATTTCATTTAATCATCCTAAGCATAAAGGTAATTTTTATTCTCTAATCAGGGTATTTTATGGTAGTTTTTCAAAAACACGTATATGATTTTGCTATAAAGTCGGAAAGAATTAAAGTGAAATGTTAATAAATAAAACATTAAGTGACATTTTGGTTTTGTTTGTAGGTTGCCAAGCTTATCTTGAAAAGGTTTTGTTTCATATAATGCATCATCAACTGTCTCCAGAAGGTTTGTTTTGTGTAATACAAAAATACGAAAACACAATTAGCAGAAACTTATTAAATTACTTTGAATTACTGTGTTATGGGAAAAGAGATTATAAGGTAACTGAAGATAACTGTTTTTTCTCTTTGTTTACGTTTTAAGCTTTTAAAAATATACCCTGTCATATGCTGCATGTTTATTCATTTAATAATTTTTAACATTTAAGGTGTTACAAAATTGATATGTAATTAATATCATGTTTATTTTATTTTATTATTAATATTCATTTATTTATTTAAATCAAATATTTTTTTTTTTTTTTTTTGTTACTGATTGTGTAGATTTATGAATAAAGGCAGATATTTGAAATCCTCCCCTATGTTGATATTCCATATAGACTTTTATAACCTCTGTACTGGGTGAAAAAAAAAAAAAAAAAAAAATTCAAAAGAACTATTTTTGGTGCTATCATCTCATTTTTTCATAATTTTTAAGGTTATTTCTCTGTTATCCCTTTCCAACCGGGAACATTTTTAAACATTAACTTAAAGCATTACATTCTTCTCTTTTTGCAAACTGAAAAAATAATATGGACTATAACCAACATTTGTTGATTGAAAATTGTACTTTACACTTTCTGCTAATTAGCTCGATGGTTTTTTCCTGATTTTATTACATACGACTGTTCCAGATGCAAAAATGTGAGTGGATGTTGTGGATGTCTTAATACGCTTTCAGTCGGAAAGGGATGTAAGCAGCAATATTTTGAAAAAAGGGGAAAACTTAACAGAATATATATATATATATTTTTTTTTTTTTTCTTTTCTTTTCTTTTTTTTAATGTAGAACAGGAGTGGTGAGCTTGCATGGTCTCTGGCATGTAGTTTATAAATTGATATTTTCTGCTAATATAGCAAAAGTTAAGAAATTTGTTCTGACTGTTCTCAATGAAAACAACATAAATTGCCACAAATGCTGTCAGTGGGAGCACTTCAATATCATCTGACTTTTGACTGGGAGTTATATTCAAGCTTTAACAAATTTAAAAGTATTTTGTAGTCAGAAAAATTTACTAGCAGTCAAAAGAAAAAAATAAAAAAAATCCTATAATATAAACTTATAAAATATTGGATTTTAAAATATGTATAATCTTAAGTGCATAAATTGAAATAGAATAACAGAATGTATGGTGATAATGAATCGTATAACTTAATTACCCTACAATTTTTTTTTTAATTATCAAATTACCTTCAATGTATAATTTCTCATAGAAATACATTATAAACCTCATTCTTCCACGAAGTTTATTATTTCTTGAAGTGAATTTAACTAGGAATAGAATTTTTCATAATTATTTTCATGATTATTTAATGATGACAAATTACAAAATAAATTTCTACAAATTTTGCATAAAATTATGACTTAAATAATAACAAAAAAATTCATTCATAAGGTACACATTGTTACATGAATATATTAAATTTTAATTATGAAAAGAATTACAATAAGTTATAAAATTCGTATAATCTTGTTTTGAACAAAACATTTAAAAAGGTAAAAATTCCATGATTCAGGGTTGGCAGGTTTTTGACGCATGGAAGTTTTTGACGGTTTAAACCACAGTTTAAACTGTCATGTCAAAAACCCTGTGTCAAAAACTCATGTCAAAAACCTCACATTTTACACTTCTTCGTATATTTTAACAATGAAGTAGTCATATTTAGATAAATAAAAAATTGTAATTTTACAAAAGATAGTTTAATTTATATGCCTCTCATGGTTAAAAATAATTCTTAGAAGTGTATTATCTGTTTCTTATGAATGCTAATGATTTCTATTTAAGTACAAAAATTTTATATTTATATCTTTACAAAAAAAACAAAAATTCCAACATAGGAATTTGCATATTCTAATCCCTAAGGTAAACTACTTATTGCATTTTAAGTTATAAAAATTTTACAGTCTTGTTTTTAAAAAAATAAGCTCTACTAAATATATGCTGATTGATAATTAAAAGGTGATATAAGTATTTTACTCCAATGAATAAAATTATTGTGCTATTAAATATTGCATCATGTTCTTTCATTTTGAGTTCAGACATGGTACAAGCTTACAGAAAAAAAGGCTGAACTTTTCCCGACCCCCTCCCCCCCCCTCTCTCTCAAAAGTGGTATCAGGTAACTGACACAATACAAATTTTTCAATAATAAAAATAATGTTAAATCTGATTGCATACATGTACACACAATAAACAAAATCAGAACAATAAATCTTACATTAAATATCATATTAATTATAATTAAAATAGTTGTAAGTGCCTTAAAAAACAGACAAAATTATTACATATACTTGAAAATAAGTTTATTCTATAGAAGCATTGTTTGTTGGGGCAATTGATTAGCAAAATAATGTAGTTCAAGTTCATTAGGAAAATGCAATTGAAGTGCTATTTCTTTTTCATTTTCTCCAAGTTTGAATTTAACATTTCTTGAAAGCCAATCGCATAGATATTGCTAATAATATATTGCAAATTCAGCCTTAAGGCTGAAAAGTAACATGTCTGTGAGTTATAATGTTGCATGATTAAAAATTTGAGATATTACAACATATTGGTAAATATATTAAAATATATATAAAAATTTGAGGCATTGCATGATTACAAATTTGAGTATTGCACGACTAGTTGAACTAAATTTTAATATGAATTACATAATGCAATTTTAAATTAATTATATATTTTTAATGAAAGGGATAGTGAACATATCTCTTTCGTAAATTACTGCCTTAAAGGTATGAAAATCTGCATTTATATGCATTGAAATATAATATTAAATACATTAAAATTTCGAGTGAAGTTACTCCACATATTTTAGTGCTAACTCTAGGCTAATTTGGCTGGGTGCTGCACCTGGTGGCTCTTTCAAACACATTTTAGCACCCAGTGGCCCTTTTCCCACCATTTTTAGCACCCGGCGGATTTTTTAAAAACATTAGTACCCAAGTGATCTTTCTAATATTTTAAATGTTAGAAGCCTTTAAATACTTTTCTTCCTGATATGTAACCTTCTAGCAATAGTTTTACAGCATTCCTGGATGAAAGAATAAATGCATATAGCCAACATATATGCATGTAAAACTTTTGTCACATGCAAAAATCATAACATAGAAGACTGTAAATTATGCAAATAATACCCTTTTTGAAAATAGTTTGCCCTTTTTATTGAATTCTCCCTAGGGGCTCTTTTATTCTAGAGTCAACATTATTTTTTGATTTTTAAATATTATGTTTGAATGCTAAACATTTTCATTGAAATTTCAGCACTTAACATAATTTTAAATAACCTACCATCGAATTCACAAAATAATAACCTAATAATACATTTAATACATTTTTTTAAAACCATAATTATGCTAAAGCGAAGAGGAAAAATTAATAATAATAATTAGAAGGAAAAATTTAAAAATTTTAAACAATTTTTAATTTTGATTTTTTTTTTATTATTATTATTCAATTAATTTTAAAGAATTTTTAATATACTTAATTGTATTATTATAATTTACCACTTATATATGCAAAATTTTATAGCTTTAGGACAATTTACGAAAACGATTTTATAATGTTCACTCTTTCCTTAAGATGATGCATTGAAATGTTTCCTAACATTTCATTTTTTTTCCCCTAGAAAAATATTATATATATATAGATACAAATAATGGATGTTAATTTATGTACTCAGTACATTGCAACTTAAAAATATGCATAAAATCATTTAACATTATAGTTTAGATTTTACACATATGGTTTTTGACGGTTTAATCCAGTTTTTGACAGTTTAAACCAGTTTTTGACACATGTCACGTCAAAAACCACTTTTTGACGTCAAAAAACCAACCCTGCCATGATTAAATCAAATCATTTATATAAGGAATTCTGAAATACCAAAAAAGAAAAACTTTGATCAAATTGTGGTTTTTAGCATTATTTCATAAAATATTAATAAGTTTGAAATATGAAGAAAAGATCAGTGATAATTATGAAAGACTGATTGCCAGATTTCAAATTTAGGTCACCAGTGGTGACTTGGTGACTGTGCTTGTGAAGTCCTTGCTATAAAAATACTAGTTAACAATTTAACAACATTATATAATGTTATATTAGCAGGGCTCAAAATTAACGATGGTCATTGGTCCAAGACCACAAAAATATTCGACAAACCAGCAAAATATAAATTGACCATAAATCTGTCACAGAATAGTATTATGTTATAAAAATAATAAGTGTGCTTCTTTATAATTGCCAATATCACCTATTCTCTCTAATTTTTCATTTAATTTCGCTTTCATAACCTTTTTTTTTTTAAACTTTTATTTTAATTCATAATAATAAATACGGGACATGAAACTCGTTTATTAAAGCTTAAATTTTTGTTTTATATAAAACTTCATTTTTATTTTTTAATTAATTTACAAAAATTTATCATATTTGACTTCTAAATTTATAAATAAACAGTTTTAGTAAAATAAACAATTTACAAATTTTTAAATCTTTTCAAAAATATAATGGAATGAAGATTGGACCAGTAAAATCTGAAAATTAGTGATCTTGCAAACCAGTAACTATATTTTTTTTACATTAAAAATATTTTAAGAAAAGATTATATATCATATATATTATTTAATACCTCATTAAAATCCTTTTTCGTTCAGAGTTTAATATATTTCGGCCTCCAGTCGGGGCCATCATCAGAAATACTCGGCAATGACTTGCAAATGCTAAAGCTGGGCGGTTTATTTATTTCCTAACGCTTCTTCCTCGCTTTCTTCACTTTGCTTGTTTTGGCTTGTTTGGGTCCTTCTGATTTATTGACAATAGGACGCAGAGATGGAGGGTTTTTATGATCCTTGTATTTGCCAAAAAGTCGGGGGATAATTGGTGCATGTTTATTATAATTAGGGGGGGGGTATTATTAGGCCAGGATCCTGATTTTATGATGGATTTAGTTTTTTCGATAAGTTTATTAAGGGGGGAGTGTGTGAGTTTAACAGCGTTTATTTAATACCTCATTAAAATCCATAATAGTTCCGAGTTTAATATATTTCAGCCTCCAGTCAGGGCCATCATCAGAAATACTCGGTAATGACTTGCAGATGCTAAAGCTGGGCGGTTTGTTTATTTCCTAACGCTTCTTCCTCGCTTTCTTCACTTCGCTTGTTTTGGCAACCTGCCTAATGTCTGATAAAACCAACCTTCTTACCATAATGGACTGTACTCAGTACATTCAAATGATGCAAGATTCCATTAAAAAACTTAACGCTGTTAAACTCACACACTCCCCCCTTAATAAACTTATCGAAAAAACTAAATCCATCATAAAATCAGGATCCTGGCCCAATAATACCCCCCTTAATTATAATAACCATGCATCAATTATCCCCCGACTTTTTGGCAAATACAAGGATCATAAAAACTCTCCATCTCTGCGTCCTATTGTCAATAAATCAGAAGGACCCACTTACTGTCTTGACAGGCATCTATAAAATTAATTTCCAATTTCACAATAAAAATAAAGCTTCATATGTTGGCATGACCAAAAGAAAAATTAAAGACTTTATCTCCGAACATCTAACCAATTTAAAATACAATAAACAATCTACAGCCTTCTCAAGAACTAACAATAGTAACCCAAATTAAACTCAGAACTATTAAGGATTTTAATGAGGTATTAAATAATATATATATATTTTTTTAATTTCTACCCTTGGTTAGTGCCTTACCCCAAAGCAGAATACTTTGTGATGTTCTGCAACGCAAATTCATTTGTCCAAAACTATTCTGAAAGATAAATTCATGCATTATAAATTTACCTTCAGAACGTTATCAAATACAATCAAATATTTAATCAAAAAAGCATATTAACTTGCAAATTCAAGTATTTATTTAAT
Organism: Salticus scenicus; assembly: GCA_963930645.1. Taxonomy (NCBI): domain Eukaryota; kingdom Metazoa; phylum Arthropoda; class Arachnida; order Araneae; family Salticidae; genus Salticus; species Salticus scenicus. The sequence goes on from OZ005653.1 coordinate 117,568,322, forward strand.
ACCAAGGTAAAGACATGGAATTCATTGTTTTATGAATCACTTTTGATGTAAAATATTTTGACATGTTTCCCCTATGTACAAAATGTTTATGGAAAAATGATCCATACATGGATATTAATCCAGCCTTCAACAGTTTTCTTAAAGAGTTATGTTCGGATGGAGAGCCATTATACGAAATAAACATTTGTTGATCTGTTGTACCAATATTAGTGTTGTTGCCATCATTTGTATTGGGTCGTTTTGAAAAGATTTTGTCAATTCCAGATCCCCATGTTTCACAAATAGCTTCCGAAATTGGAATTGAAAATATATGAATAAAAAAAACTGAGAAGATTGGGGATTTGTAATTTCAATTCCTATATAGAACTTTTTAATATAATCTTTTCCTGATAAAAGTCTCCAGTTTGTTTGCATTCATCAATGCTTTTTATTATCCAGTCAGCAAACATTTTGTACTGAAAAAGAAGTTAATTCTTTTCCTCTTCAGAAGAAGGAACACATGGGAAAGTTTCACTAGAAATTTAGAAAGATCAATACATTTATTCTCAACATTTGAACGTGGAAATATCAAATGTTCAAAGTTAAAGAGTAACTTTGCTGCAGAAATTATTAAATCTATCTGTTCCTTCTGCTGAAAGTACATACTACATTGGTGTAATAATGAATCAATATATTTTATCACTTCTTTGAGATTATTTAAAAAAAAAAAAAAAAAAAAAAAAGGTAATAACTGAAGAGTCATGAGTTCATCTCAACTTTTTCGAACTTACTGGGAGGTCTGGCATTGGAATACCCTGAAATGTACTCTTTTTTGAGAACATTGATGAGGAAAGCTTCGTGTACTGACAAAATACATTAGGTAAGGCTTCAATGTATTTTACAAAACTTTCCGAGTCAGTAGAATTGGAAAGGTTTGTTAAATGATCTTTAATCATAACTAAATAATCCTGTAAATTATCTATAATATATATATATTCCCAAGGAAGGTGATCAGTTTGTTGCACATGTTTGGAAGTAGCTCCAAGCACACAAAAAATATCAGCAATTACTAAAATATTGAAAATGTGTCTTTTTGAAATCAGTTTATCTCTAAAACTTTCATCTTCAAGTTTTTTTGCTCACTGCAACTAATGCTTTATAATCTTTCACAAATGTTGGGATAACATTCACAGAGTGGGAAACAAATTTCATAGTTTTAAAAATTTTTTGTTTATAATAATATTTAAGAAAAAATATATGTACATTAATATTTAAGAATACATTATACATTATATGAATACATTTATACATTAATATTAAGAATAACAATTTTAGAATCCCTGTTTATGTATTGATTTATTTTTATTTTTTTTATCAACAGCAAGTGGCATTTACCTATCACGTTGTTAATCAAAATTTTACTGCAGTTTTATTTTAAAATCACCTTTTATGCCATTTAATTTTAGTGTGTCATTTTCTATATTTTTCCGTTTATTCGCACCCTTTCGAAATATATATGGATTTAATTAAAACTTTATAAAACATACAACCTTTTATTACTCCATGTTTTCAAAATTGCCGAACTAGTTTCTTCTGGGGCGCCCCAGCTTGATCACCGGCATCACGGTGTGTGAAGTCGCTCGAAACTGATGTTTCTTGTTTCTTCCCTCTTATATAGACTCTTCGCCATTGGCGGTTGAGCACTGCCCCATCGTTGCCATTGCAGCAATTGGAACTTGTTAAAATTTCTACAGATTCTCTTACTGTAGCGTAACTGTGGTTGTGGTAGTTGGCCAACTTTTTTACTTGATCAAATTTTATATCTATCTCTTCGTTTTTATTTACCTGGGTTAACGCGGTTGTTATTTTTCCTGTCATTATGTCATGGCTATGTTCTTTAATTCTTGTTTTTATTTCTCTTTTTGTTTTTCCTATATAGCACATTTCGTTATTTTGTTTATTGGTATATGGAATTTTATAAATTCCCGCTGTCTCTAAAGGATTTAGTTTATCTTTGTCATTTCTGATTAATTGAAAAATGTTAGGGTTTGGCTTGACAGGTATGTTTATATTATGTTTTGCTGCTACTTTTTTGATTTTATTAGAGATTGCGCGATCATAAGGAATTGAAGTGGTATATTTGAGTTGAGGTTTTTGAAAGTTATTAATCTGATTTAAACTTTTTAATCTTTTTTTAAATAATAATCTATTAATTTATTTGAGTAACCTGCTTTTTGTGTAAACTGTTTAATATTTTTTATTTCGTTTTTTAGAATTTTAGGGTCTTTACAAACTGTTATTGCGCGATTTATATGGGCCTGTATTGCATTTATTTTATATTTAAAGGGGGTGCTACTATTTTTATGGATAATTTCGTTACTACAATTAGGTTTTCTGTAAACTTGGGTGGTTATTTTATTATTGTGGCGGTTGATGGTAACATCTAAAAAGTTTAACTGACTATTATTTTCTTCTTCAAGGGTGAATTTTATATCCGGGTCTATTTGATTTAGGGAGTTTAAAACTTCTCTGGGGTCAGTTTTTTGGTCTATTATTGAAAAACATCATCAACATACCGAAACCAATAAAAAAAATTTTCTTTAAGTTTTTCATCTAAATTATTTTCGATTTTACGTAATTTATATTCAGCAAGGAAGCCCGAAATGGGAGATCCCATTGGGACTCCCTTGACTTGTTTATAATAATTTTTATTGAACATAAAATAGTTTTCATTTAACAAAAAATTAGTAGCTATATTTAGAGTTTGGGCTATTGCAGGGTTTGTATATTGTTCATTTATTTTTTCGTTTATTAATTTAGCAATATTTTTAATGTTTATTGATGGATAAAGATTAACAACGTCAAAACTAACAAACTTAAAATTCTTCTGTATTTCTATTTCATAAATTTTTTGGATAAATTCTTCTGTGGAAATTAGGCTATGTGGTGAGGGGGGAAGTAAATTTTTGTAGATTTCAGCCATATATTTTTCTAATGAATAGGTTGGTCCTTCGCTTTTGCTAACAACTGGTCTTATTTTGGGGGGGTTCTTGTGATCTTTGTATCTGCCAAAAATTCTTGGTGTATTCGAAGCAAAATTATTATAAGTAGGGGGTTTTCCATCTGGCCAGGTACCTTCTTTAATTATTTTTTGTGTTTTTTCAATTATTTTATTTATGGGATCTTTTTTTATTCTTTCGGTGCCTATTTCATTTATGGTTTCTTCCATTTTATTTGTGTAATCTTGTTTATTTAAAATTGCAATTTTTCTAGTTTTATCTGTTAACATGCAAGAATAGAACCCCCCCAAAATAAGACCAGTTGTTAGCAAAAGCGAAGGACCAACCTATTCATTAGAAAAATATATGGCTGAAATCTACAAAAATTTACTTCCCCCCTCACCACATAGCCTAATTTCCACAGAAGAATTTATCCAAAAAATTTATGAAATAGAAATACAGAAGAATTTTAAGTTTGTTAGTTTTGACGTTGTTAATCTTTATCCATCAATAAACATTAAAAATATTGCTAAATTAATAAACGAAAAAATAAATGAACAATATACAAACCCTGCAATAGCCCAAACTCTAAATATAGCTACTAATTTTTTGTTAAATGAAAACTATTTTATGTTCAATAAAAATTATTATAAACAAGTCAAGGGAGTCCCAATGGGATCTCCCATTTCGGGCTTCCTTGCTGAATATAAATTACGTAAAATCGAAAATAATTTAGATGAAAAACTTAAAGAAAATTTTTTTTATTGGTTTCGGTATGTTGATGATGTTTTTCAATAATAGACCAAAAAACTGACCCCAGAGAAGTTTTAAACTCCCTAAATCAAATAGACCCGGATATAAAATTCACCCTTGAAGAAGAAAATAATAGTCAGTTAAACTTTTTAGATGTTACCATCAACCGCCACAATAATAAAATAACCACCCAAGTTTACAGAAAACCTAATTGTAGTAACGAAATTATCCATAAAAATAGTAGCACCCCCTTTAAATATAAAATAAATGCAATACAGGCCCATATAAATCGCGCAATAACAGTTTGTAAAGACCCTAAAATTCTAAAAAACGAAATAAAAAATATTAAACAGTTTACACAAAAAGCAGGTTACTCAAATAAATTAATAGATAACTTATTTAAAAAAAGATAAAAAAGTTTAAATCAGATTAATAACTTTCATAAACCTCAACTCAAATATACCACTTCAATTCCTTATGATCGCGCAATCTCTAATAAAATCAAAAAAGTAGCAGCAAAACATACAGACCTGCCAACTGCTACGAATAATTCGTAATTGCTACGAATTTGGGCCGTAAACTACGACGCTACGAAAATCTGCTCAAAATTACGAATTTTTATCTAGCACCAAAACTGCAACATTTCTGACGTTTTGCCTTGTGATTTTCAATCTTTTTCCATCCACGCCATAAATGTCAATTTTCCTTTTAAACTTGCTTTATTAGCTTCTAGAATGTATAAAGAGATATAGTTGTTAAATATTTCTCATTCGTTTATTTTTTTTGTACCCTCCTCGCTCCCCACCTACCCCCTAACAATCTGCAAACAAACTCCTCACGAAAGCCTTGGGATATCTAATCTTTTTCCATCCGCAACATAAATGTCAATGTTCTTTTTAAACTTACTTTATTAGATGCTAGAACCTATAAAGAAGTACAGTTGCTCAATATTTCTCACTCTTTTTTTTTTTTAACCTCCCCCCCCCCCTCCTTCCCTACCTACCAATCCATGAACAAACGCATACAGAAACTGTTGAATGTGTTTAATATATATATTTTAACATTTTTTAAACAATTATCCCAATGCTAAGACTAGAATTTTTTGCAATCATTATAATTTATATTTTTTTAAAAACACACAACAAAAAAATTTATTTAATAGGTAGTATTTTTGCTGAATTTTAATGGCTGGTTGAATATAGTGTAAAAACAGGAATTCTGCATTTTGAATAGAATTATTTTATACCTGGTTTCATAAATCATGTTTGTTTCTTATAGGTAAAAATAATAACTTTTAAAAAAATGTTTAATCTGAGGTTGTGGGGGGGGTGGGGGGGGGGTGGACGACATTAAACATAATATGGCCGGATTTTGGTGGCAAATAAAGTCGGATGTCTGGCATTCAGCAGTTCATATTATCGGTGGAAAATTTTTCATCAGAGCTGAAAATAGTACCCCGCCGATTATACGCAAGAAAATACAGTAATATATATACATTTATTTGTTCAGGATTAATATGTCGCATGATAAAAATGAACCAATGAACCATCCAATCTATTTTTAAAATTGTTGTGCTACTAATTGTCATTTTCAAATGTTGGCAGGTATGAACATAATATAAACATACCTGTCAAGCCAAACCCTAACATTTTTCAATTAATCAGAAATGACAAAGATAAACTAAATCCTTTAGAGACAGCGGGAATTTATAAAATTCCATATACCAATAAACAAAATAACGAAATGTGCTATATAGGAAAAACAAAAAGAAAAATAAAAACAAGAATTAAAGAACATAGCCATGACATAATGACAGGAAAAATAACAACCGCGTTAACCCAGGTAAATAAAAACGAAGAGATAGACATAAAATTTGATCAAGTAAAAAAGTTGGCCAACTACCACAACCACAGTTACGCTACAGTAAGAGAATCTGTAGAAATTTTAACAAGTTCCAATTGCTGCAATGGCAACGATGGGGCAGTGCTCAACCGCCAATGGTGAAGAGTCTATATAAGAGGGAAGAAACAAGAAACATCAGTTTCAAGCGACTTCACACACCGTGATGCCGGTGATCAAGCTGGGGCGCCCCAGAAGAAACTAGTTCGGCAATTTTGAAAACATGGAGTAATAAAAGGTTGTATGTTTTATAAAGTTTTAATTAAATCAACTTCATGGTTATAAATTATTTCAATATATGGATTTTTCTAGAAGATTGAGGGAGGCATTGTACTTACCTGTTTTCATCTGAAGAAGTGTCGTGCTTCTATTTTTTGACCGAAAAAGTTGTGTGTTTTTGTATTTGACAAAAAACGTGGCATTGCCCCTGAAAATTACTTTAAATGATAAAAATTTAGAATTATAATTTTTTAAAAAGAGAATATAAAGAATCTTACCTTGAATCGATGACAAAATTTTATTCAAGATGTCTTTATTCACAGAAACACAGTCTTCCTTCTGATTGTCATTTTCATTTACAGAACTAATAATTTTTTCACATAAAGTAGTGGCTTTGGCTGTTGATGAATTTGTTAAAAGTTCCTCCAACGGCACAGTGGTCTCCAAACGTTTTCCAGCGCTTCATATATCCCGTTTCTTTGAAGAAATTTCATCGACATTCTCTTCTTCGGGCTTTCTTTTATTAAGAGTACTAAACAATTTTGCAACGCTTGTTTAATTAATGGAACGATGTTTCACAGGTTTAGTAGGATGAAAACGCTGATAGTGTACTTTAAAATTTTTTTTAATTAATTGAGCATCGCCATCGAAGCAGGCTACTTTACCTCTAGCCGACATATTTATCATATTACAAAAACTTTCAAAGAAAAGTTTTATTAATTTGTTCAATACTCAGTGATACTGCAGAAAAAAAGCGTGAAATAAAAAAATTTCAGACATGCATATTTGACTGAAAACACAAAACTGTATTAAGTAATCTTCTCTTCTTCTGCGGCTTTCGATTTGTAAACAACCATTACCCGAACGCACCTGGTAAAAGCTGTACCATGTACTGTTCTTCGATGGTTTTTGGCCGTAGCCAGATGCAATAGTGGTTTCGTGCATCGAACCGTGCAGTTCTGGTGCCACTTTTACATTCTTAGAAAACATTGAGCTGCATACTGGCGTCAGTGTCAGAAAAACGTGGTAGCTTTGGTGATTATTTTTATTTTTTCCTGATTTGAACAAAATTATTCTGCAGCTCAGGCATCTGTTCTGCGACGAACGTTGCAAATTTCACAGTATTCTGCTTTCGGACTGTCTTATATTTTAACATCTTTCTATTTAAAGAAATTAAATATTTTGACTATTATATATACAACATACATACAATGTGGCCTATTAGAAGGAAAAAAAAAAAAAAATTCCAAAACAACCCTTGAAGTATTTTGGGTTACACAGGATGTTATAGAACAGGGGTGGCCAACCCGCGGGCCACATGCGGCCCGCGAGATCATTCGACGAACCTGTGGTCTGAGGGCAGTAGGCGAGCCACCTTCAATATTTTGCGGCTTATGATGGAATTCACTAATTTTATCATTTGATGGCGTTTATAAAATGCAGCAAAAAATAATATAAAAGAGATAAACATTTCGTTCTGAGTCATTTTAATAAAATTAAAATAGACGATAACGGTAGCTATCATCAGTAGCTGTGGTTTTAAAGTTCTGTAACCACATGGCTTTTGATTGGTCAGTAAACAATAACAAGGCTGAACATGTGAATGACGCATCACAATCAACACTGGAACTATGTGTATGAAAATGCTACATCACTATGACGTCACTATTGCATCGATAAATAAAAGACTATGATCACAAATAATTAATAATTTAGCATCTACATTTTGTTATGTTGCGACTGCTAGAAAGCCTTTTTGATGAATTTTCTCAACAGTCATATTCCATACAGTTATAAACGATTAATATATACTTGCTAAAATTAAAAACAAAGTTCGGCTTAGCTAATTTAGAAATAATAATAATATGAGTGCAAAAAAAAAGGAAAATTGAAGAGGAGAACAGAAAATACTCCGAAGAATGGGAAAAAAAATACGGTTTTATAATTCAAAACTCCGAATTAATGTGTCTTATTTGTCGAGAAACTGTCGGTGTAATGAAGGAATACAACGTGAAAAGACATTACGAAATAAAATGTAGGGATTATATGCTGATGGAAAAAGAAGTAAGAAAATTGAAACTGACAGAATTTAAATCGCAATTAATAGCTCAACAAAGAATATTCAGTTCAGCTTTTGAACAACCGTCTAATATTGTAAAAGCCAGTTATTCTGTTTCATTTCTAATAGCAAAGAGAATGAAACCATTTTCTGATGGTTAGTTTGTCAAAGAATGTTTAGAAGCAATTTCAAATGATGTTATACCAAAAAAAAGAAAATTGTTTTCTAATATCAGTTTATCTCGGCAAACAGTATGTCGTCGAATTGCCGACATTTCAAATGAAATTTGACATAGACTTTAAAGGTCTATCTTTTAATTAATTTTTATTATGCAGATAGCATACAGTGGAAACAAATTAATTTTAAGTTTTAAGGGTTTCAATAAAAGGTAACCTGACCAGTGTTCAACTGTTATGACACATCAAATACAAAAGTTTTAACAAAAAACAGTTTTATTCAACAAAGCATAAATATATATTAAACTTTCGAAAATATGACAAAATCAAGATTACCTTTTCAGGTGATGAACAAGCAGAGCAATAGGCATAATCAGACATCTATAAACAATGCACTTGAAAAACAATCACATTTCGTTTTAGCAACAAAACATCCACGATCGCCATGTTGACCAGCGGGAAATAGGATGACGAACTATACTTCCGCGATCGCCATGTTGACCAGCGAAAGAAAACGAGATGTATTATCACAAAGTAACAACGATGAAGATTACACTATTAATTCTATGATTTAATTCAGAAGACTTTTAAATTAGGTTTCAAACTTAACAAACACGGTTTAAAAAACCGCTAAACAAGATTCAACATCAGTGAAAAACAAATTTAACGACCTCATCTCAAACTTCGATTATCATTTTGATTTCTAGAATTTCTATCGAAAAACTATAAACTTATCCTTTTAACAAGGTACAAACTTAACAAAATTTAAACAATTAACATTTGTAAAATATTCAACAACGGCAGCCATCAAAAAATAAAAAAATGCAACAGCCAGATAAAACATAACAAGCTTTGCTGTAACATGCCAAAAGCACACCTGCTAGTGCTCAGCTTACCAACAGCCAAAGCTGCTTAATTATTTTAAACTGTTACGACTTCATTTCTAATTGAAGACAGGCTGACCATTGCTGACGACTGCAATCTAACACACATGCCGTGATCTATTTATACTGACTAAAAAGTCAAAATCTGCATATAAACAATACATCGCTATTGCCACTCAACGATCATAACCGAAAATATAATTTACTATAACTATTTCAATAGAAGTGGCAACAGTAAAAATAAGAAAAATTATGCAGATCAAGATTGGCAACGGCAAAGATGTAAACAAACATCGATCGTTAAGGCGTGATGCAGGCAAAGATGGCTGACCAAATTTTAAGTAAAGAAAACAGGTAAACTTTTAATAAACTTAAGAAAAAGGTAAGCTAACAGTTATATAATGAAAAATAAGCATTTATATTTATAAAATTAACAATTTTTTATGTGTGAGGACAATTGATAGATATCAATGCCCCCCACCGCAGCATATAAAAAAAAATATAAATTTAGTTAACAAAATACCATCATAAGATTCCCATAGTCCATGAAAAAAGTATCACTAAATGATACAATAAACTAGTTAATACGAAGAGTACCATTGACAAAACATTCAGATTTTCAAGTGATGAAATACAATTCTCCACCCTGCAGACATACTAAAGAAAAGGTGATATAAAATATACATTATGTACAATATTAATTATCTGATACCAATTATATACAATAAAAATTATATTACGCAATTCAATTTATGTACAAGAATAAATATAATGGATATATATACAGCATATGAAAAATTATGAAAAATGAATATATATACAAATGTACAAATATGCAAGGCGCCTCACGATTTCACATACACATTCACACCATGATAACATAAAAATTATGAAAAACATCTGCAAAGTGAAGAAATCAATTCAAGCACAAAAGTTTTATATAAAGATTACTTTTATAAATTTTAATGAATCATTTTTTGTCAACGGCTTCGTAAACGGGTCGGCAAGATTTAATTTAGAGGAAATATACTCAATATGAAATTTGCCCTCATCAAACCAATCCCTTATAAAAAATAGTTTAATATTAACATGACGTGTATGGAAATTCTCAATCCTGAACTTTGTAAAACGTATGGCAGCCTGATTATCAGCATATAAGATGGGTATATCAAAATTATTTTCTATAAGATTTAAACCAGAACACTCACATAGAATATTGTAAAACCAGTCCTGCTCACGAACACAATCACACATAGAAACAAATTCTGACTCCATTGTAGAAATGGTAATCCCCTTTTGTTTATTAGTACACCAAGAAACAGCAGCACTATCCAAAAGAATTAACTGGCCACCCATAGAAACATAATCGTCCCTATTAGCTGCAAAATCAGCATCAGAATAAGAAATTAATTTAACTTGTGTGCATTTAAGACGGAGCTTATATTGACTGGTGAATTTTATATATCCTAGGAGTTTAAGTAAGCCCTGCCAATGTTTAATGCCTGGATTTTGTTGGAACTGTGAGAAAATGTTAGTGGCATATGCGATATCAGGTCTTGTACGATTTGAAAAGAAAGAAATACAACCTAAAAGATTTCTATATGGTAAATGAGAAGCTTCATCGATGTCTGCTTGAATAACAGGACAATCACTCTCTGAAAATTGAATACTTTTAACAATAGGCAAGGAGGAGATAGGTACACGATGATTTTGAAACCTTTTACTAACCTCATCAACGTATTGATTTTGATGGATCAAAACTCCTGTATCAGTATACTCAAACTCCACACCTAACAACTTGCGAGTGATACCCAAGATTTTCAAATCAAACTTTGTTTTCAATAAACTTAAAATATCATTAGCTTGGCATTCAGTCCTAGCAAAAACAACGATGTCATCAACATAAACCAGTAAAACAGAGAAATCATAATACGAATATGCACAGTTACGATTTTCAAATTTATTAAAACCAAGTTCCAACAATACTTTATTTAATTCATAAAACCATAACCTGCCTGACTGATGTAATCCGTACAGTGCTCTATCCAGTTTACAAACCCAGTCCTCTCTACCTTTTTCAGCAAAGCCAACTGGTTGCCTCATGTAAATCTCATCCTTTAAGGGAGCATACTGATAGGCACACTTAACATCACACTGTACATTAAACCAACCGCAACATGAGATTAAAAGAGAGAAAAAGAATCTAACAACAGAAAAATTTATCACAGGCGAGAAGGTCTCATCATAGGATTCACCCTGGACCTGGTTGAAACCTTGCGCAACTAATCTAGTCTTGTATCTGACAATGTTGCCCGACTCGTCACACTTTACTGTGTAAACCCAGCGGTTTCCCAACGCAGTTTTGTTCTCAGGGAGTTTCACAAGATGCCAGACACCTCTCGTGGCCATACATTCCAATTCCTCCAACATAGCCCCATGCCACTTTTCAGACTGTGCAGATTTTAAAGCCTGTTTATACATTCTCGGGACCACCACATCTAGTCAACTAGTCGTGCTGGACGCGGAAGGTATAATACTAGGATTAACAACACCAGAAAAACTATTAAACTTAGAAAAATCAAAATTAGCAGGGTTAAAATCAATATTATTTGAATTGCAAAATTTTTCGACATCATTAGGTGACCTTAGACAACACTTTTTACCCTCTCCATCAGGATAATAGTAAATATCCACCTTTTTTCCCTTAGGTCGAGGTACAACCTTCCGGTACCATATGGGATTGGTCATCCAGTTAGGAGAAGTAGTATGGGGAGTAACTTGAGGAGCAGGAGTAACAGGAGAGACGGCTGGGACGACACCTTCAGTCTCGCTGGGCAAGACCCCAGAGGTACCAGGCTCTGGACCAGGAAGATGGTACCGGTCAACGGGCTGTGGTTGTTCCTCTGGAACAAGCACCAACTCAAAAGAAGAGTCGCCCATCACCGCTCCACTGCGTAAAACATCACCGCTTTCAACAAAAGAAACATTTATAGTCTCCACAACTTTCTTCTCGTCTTCCAACCAGACCCTGTAACCACGAGTACGCAATGCATAGCCCACAAGGACACCATGTTTTGATTTGGAGTCTAACTTGTGCTTGCGCCTGACCTTTGGGACACCCACATATGTCAAAGTACCGAATGGTCTTAAATGTTGGACAGAAGGCTTGTTTCCCAGAATTAAGTAATAATGAGTGGCTGTTGGATTTATGCTTTTTAGTCGAAATTGTGGAAAAACTTAACCAATTAAATGTATCCTTACAAGGGAAAGATAATTTAATTATTGATGCCTTTAATCAGATCAAAGCATTTAAGAAAAAATTGTTGTTATTCGAATCACAGTTAAAAAATAATAACCTTCTACATTTTTCATTAATGAAAGAATGTGAAAATTCGGAAAGCGACAGTTCCAAATATGCCAAAGAAATAAGAAAACTCATACGTGCTTTTGACAGTCGATTCAATAATTTGGGCAAATACAATAAAATATTTGAAATATATTCGACACCCTTCTATGTTGATGTTGAGTCGGCTCCAGAAAATCTTCAAATGGAACTAATTGATTTACAAAGCAATAATGAACTGAAGCGCATTTTTGAAACGTCACCATCAAAAAATTACTTTTATAATAAGTATATAACAAAAGAAAAATTCATTAATCTGAGAAACTTAGCACAAAATGTTGTAAGTGCTTTCGGATCGACATACGTTTGTGAATCATTTTTTTCAAAACTGAAATACACAAAACAAAAATCACGGGCATCCTTAAGTGACGAAAATCTGCGTAATCAACTGCGATGTGCCAGCACAAATATTGACATCAATTTAAACAAATTAAGTGAAAGAAAAGAAAAACAAATATCCCACTGATTCTGGTATATATATATATTTATAAATAATAAAGCACCACCGAACTGACTTTTTAAAGTAATAATTAGAGAACTTTGAATACACACCATAAAATGCAATGAACTCGCAACAATTGTTTCGGGTCGAAAAAACACACGACCCTTCATCATGCGAACAATGTAGGCACGAGAGCAAAACGGCTGCCGTTTTGACTGCAGCACTCGTGCCTACTTTGTTCGACTGACGAAGGGTCGTGTGTTTTTTCGACCCGAAACAATTGTTGCGAGTTGAATCATTGAATTTTATGGTGTGTATTCAAAGTTCTGTAATTATTAATATTTTTTGATTGTTTGTTGATAATATCTGTTACAATTGTTTATGTGAATTATTAATATTTAAGTGTTTAATTATTAATTAATAAATACTAGCAAATGAAAAAAAAATGCATTCAGCTTTAAGTTTTTATCTTAAAATGTTTACGTGTATTACAAATTATTGTTGTCAGTGGATTGCATGACTAATATTTAGGAGTCTCCAACAATTCTTATTTATAAATAGTTGATACCAACTTCCTCTAATCGTCACATTTCAAATGTAATTTACTTATGCCTGAGGAAGTCACTACTATCAGTTAATGACTATTTATTCCCCCCCCCCTTTTTTTTTTCAATAAACATTAAGAGCTACTTTTGCTAATTCAATGATACAAGGATTTATTTTATGAGTAATTTCTTTTATGGAGTCTATCTGTTTACGTTATCGCGCCATTAAATTATAATTAACTGAATAGGAACTTGAAAACGTTTTATTATTGTTTGGTTCTTTTTTATCCTATCATACCGTGCACACACACACACATATATATATACAATGCGGCCCGCAGAATTTAAATTATTTTTTGATGCGGCCCGTCAATTCTTTTGGGTTGGCCAGGCCTGTTATAGAATATAATACAAAAAGAAAATTATTTATACATGTTTTTGTATTCTAATTCAAAGATTTATGTACTCATTTAGTAATTAATTTGTTTGATTATTCAGATACTTTTTAAAAGTGGAGCATGTGAAACTAGTGATTTAAGTGAACACCTGCAAATGAAATTTATGACTTTACATACATTAGATGTATCTTCTGATGGATGCCATTGTAATATTCAGTATGATGTTCAGAACATTAGTGATGGATTAAAAGAGAAAGTTATCTGGCAGTTAATGACCTATTTAGATTGGGAAATCAGCTTGCTTTTGGTGAGTTTTGATGTATTTTTTTATAAACTTTCTTTAAGTTTTTTATTAATGTCCTATTATTTATTTGATACATTTTTTATGATTAAATTAAATATCTTTGAAAAATCTAAATAAACATTTTAGATATCAGCTTCTTTTCTTGTGTATTCCTGATCAATTATCACAGGTTGCGCTCGTCGGCCTAGCCATTCTGAGTTACTGTGGTTTTCTCCAAAACTTGCGTAAATATGGGCTGAGACCCCTTAGAAAGACCTCCATGGAAGGCACCTCCCTCAGGCCTAGGACCCTAGAGCAATCAATCGGCCCTTTTCCCAAACACCGACACACACTTCTGAATAAATTTTAATTTCTTTTCAATGGAATGAAAATTTTCTGCTTCTTAATACCAGTCCCAAATAACATTTATTACAATTCATTCATAATCTTACAAGTTTTATGTTAGAACAATTTCTAACTTCTTGAATAGTGTTCAGAAATTCGTTATAAAAATTTTTGCTTGTATGTAGACTTGGGAATAAAGAAAATCTTCACATGTAAATTTATAGGGGCAAAGTGGTTATCCATACAACATATACTATGAGTTTAAATTAACAAAGATCACCATAAAGTTAACATAGATTTGGATAGAATAAAGTAGTGTATGATGGTTCTAAAAAATGTGTTCAAATTAATATTAGTTATTTCACTTCAGCTCATTGCAATCACTGACATGCAATTAATACGAAAATATTGTGTTATCATTAGACATCCTTTATTTTTGCAACCATTATTCATCAATTCATCATACTTTCAATTGCAAAAATATTTTAAATGAAGTAAATAACTGTGTCATGCTGGGGAAAGGGAAAGTGCAAAATCAATTTAAATTTTTTTTTTTTTTTTTTTTTTTTTTTTTCAGTTTAAAAAATTATCTCTTCATTAAGTGTTTTCAAACATTGGGTATTTAAAGAACTGGGTCTTCCTCATGTTTTTCAGTGAAGATTGATTTAAGACAACATTTAGGGGGCCGGTAACAAATTGAACACAATAATGTTTGTGATTACTTTGTATTGTTAAGTAAACGAAATGAAATGTAACTTAAGGATATGTTAATACTGACCCAATTTAATTTGTGGATGAATTTGTGTGACAATAGCATATTAAATAATGGTGACATAATCATCATTTTAAAACTTAAAAAAAAAAAAAAAATCAGCATGTTTTTTATTTATAATATACAGAGTCTGTAACGAAAATTATTCATAAGTTGGAAAAACACTTTTAAAACAATATACTGCAATTGGAATAAAAATATCTCAAATATCTCATGAAATATGAACATTTTTATGAAAAACATTTTCATTGTGCATGTGCGAAAGATAAAAAAATTTTATTGCATTGGTTAAAAGCTAGATATATTGGGCAACTTTTATCAAAAGTTCATTTGAATAGAGTAAAAATTAAAGCAAATTATCTGAAAAAGAACGAGCTAAATTTTAGATATTTTCCAAGGAGGGAAGCGATGCCCCCACATGCACAAAATTTTTTTCCTAGTTAACTACTACTATTATCAATAATTCATATTAGTTTTACAATCACAAGTTTAAAATAACTCTCATTATGTACATTTATACGAAATTTTGTCCTATACTGCCATGTTAAAATTTTTGAAAAAATGCGATCACAGCGCCACCTGTTGAGCGATTGATTCCCAAATCCAATCAGCACAAGTTTATGTCAGGGGCCAACTAAATACCAAGTTTGGGTTAAATTTCGTTAAAAAAAAAAAAAAAAAAAATCGATAACTTTGTTTTAAATTATCAATTATCACATATTTATAGTTAAACCATTCATTTTAAAGGTATTGACGAGACCTTTTTAAAGATATCCATCTTGAAAATTTCCCAGATGCCCCCACATGCACAAATTTTTTTTCCTAGTTAATTACTACTATTATCAGTAATTCATATTAATTTTACAATCACAAGTTTAAGACTAGTATGTTGAGGTCACCACAAGACTTTCTTCTATATTTTCCTATACATATTCAATCAATAACAAAAAAAAAAAAAAAATTATGATTTTTTTTTTCTAAGGTTTTTTTTTTTTTAAAGTAAAAAAAAATCGATAACTTTCTTTTAAATTATCACAGATTTATAGTTCAACCTTTCATTTTAAAGGTATTGACGAGATCTTTCGAAAGATACCCATCTTCAAAAGGGGGGGGGGGTACTTCCCCCCCTCCAGAGGGGGAAGCGATGCCCCCACATGCACAGAAATTTTTTCCTAGTTAACTACTACTATTATCAATAATTCATATTAATTTTACAATCACAACTTGAAAATAACTCTCATGATACACATTTATACGAAATTTTGTCCTATACTGCCATGTTAAAAGTTTGCATAAAATGCGATCACAGTGCCACCTCTTGAGCAATTGATCCCCAAATCTAATCAGCACCAGTTTATGTCAGGGTGCAACTAAATACCAAGTTGGTTAAATTTCATTCATTGGTTCGTGAGATACAGCGTCCACAAAAAAGTGATGCAGACAGACAGACATTTTCTAAAAACTATTAATTCGTGTTCTGGACATCCCAAAACGTGTAAATACATCAAAAAATGGAGGTAGAAAATTTTCACGAATCCAATACTTTCTCTATATTACATATAGAAGAAAGTAATAACTCTCATCATTATGTACATTTATATGAAATTTTGTCCTATACTGCCATGTTAAAAGTTTTAAAAAATGCAATCACAGCGCCACCTGTTGAGCGATTGATCCCCAAATCTAATCAGCACCGGTTTATGTCAGGGTCCTACTACACACCTAGTTTGGTTAAATTTCGTTCGTTGGTTCATGAGTTACAGTGTCCACAAAAATTGTGATACACACAGACAGACAGATACACAGACATTTTCTAACTAGTATGTTGTGGCCACCACAAGACTTTCTTCTATATTTTCCTATACATATTCAATCAGTAACAATATTAAAAAAAAAAAATAAAAAAAATAAAAGTACGATTTTTTTTTTTTTTTTTTTTTTTTTTGTTAAAAGTAATACATATTCAATCAGTAACAGTATTTAAAAAAAAAAAAAGGACGATTTTTTTTTAAGTTTTTTTTTTTTGTTAAAAGTAATACATATTCAATCAGTAACAATATTTAAAAAAAAAAAAAAAGTACGATTTTTTTCTAAGTTTTTTTTTTTTTTTTTTTTTTTGTTAAAAGTAAAAAAAAATCGATAACTTAGTTTTAAATTATCACAGATTTATAGTTCAACCATTCGTTTTAAAAGTATTGACGAGATCTTTCGAAAGATACCCATCTTGAAAATTTACCCCCCCCCCCCCCCCCGGTTACTTCCCCACATGCACAGAAATTTTTTCCTAGTTAACTATTACTATTATCAATAACTCATATTAATTTTACAATCACAAGTTAAAAATAACTCTCATTATGTACATTTATACGAAATTTTGTCCTATACTGCCATGTTAAAAATTTAGAAAAACTACGATCACAGCACCATCTGTTGAGCTATTGATCCCCAAATGTAATCAGCACCACTTTATGTCGGGGACCAACTAAATACCAAGTTTGGTTAAATTTCGTTAAAAAAAAAAAAAAAATTGCGATTTTTTTTTTTTTTCTAAGTTTTTTTTGTTAAAAGTAAAAAAAATCGATAACTTTGTTTTAAATTATCACAGATTTATGGTTCAACCATTCGTTTTAAAGGTATTGACGAGACCTTTCGAAAGATACCCATCTTGAAAATTTACTTCCCCGGGGGGTACTTCCCCCCCAGGGGGGAACCGATGCCCCCACATGCACAAAATTTTTTTCCTAGTTAACTACTACTATTATCAATAATTCATATTAATTTTACAATCACAAGTTTAAAATAACTCTCATTATGCCCATTTATACGGAATTTTGTCCTATGCTGCTATGTTAAAAATTTGCATAAAATGCGATCACAGCTGTTGAGCTATTGATCCCCAAATCTAATCAGCACCAGTTCATGTCAGGGTGCAACTAAATACCAAGTTTGGTTAAATTTCATTCATTGGTTCGTGAGATACAGTGTCCACAAAAAAATGATACAGACAGACAGACAGACATTTTCTAAAAACTATCAATTCGTGTTCAGGACACCCCAAAACGTGTAGATCCGTCAAAAAACGGAGGTCGAAAATTTTCGCGAATCCAATACTTTCTCTATATTACATATAGAAGAAAGTAAAAACTATCAAATCGTGTTCAGGACATCCCAAAACGTGTAAATCCATCGAAAACCGGAGTTCGAAAATTTTCACAAATCCAATACTTTCTCTATATTGCATGTGGGAGAAAGTAAAAAGAAAAGAAAAAAAAAAAAAAAAAAAAAAAAAAAACAAGAATCATTTTAATTGTTTTACTTGGGAGAATGGAATAAAAATACATTAAGTAATGAGTAATTTGCATAGAAAAATTTCACAATAATCCCATTTAACATTGGGTTTGGTTGCCTGTGATGATAGATGTAGTAACCCTTTAAGGGGTGTAATGTGTAAGTAACATCTGGCATATGAAATAACTTAATGTTATTTTACTTATTCAAAAATTAAGCTGATTTTTTTTTTTTTTTTTTTTTTTTTTTTTTTTTATGATGAAATAATACAAATATTACAACCATATTAATCATTACATAGTTTATGTTCTTTAATAACATATTTTTCACAAAATTATAATTATTTTCTCATTTTATCTATTACTTGTATATAAAATCTATATTATGTATGTTATAAATTTTCTGTAACATAAAAGGAAAGCTAAATATTTATTCACTTCATTTCTCTGTTTTTTTTTTTATTTTTACTGATATAGTCTATCTTTTAATTTTTAATCTAGGAAGATAAAATTCAAAATAATGGCATATTAAACTATATTAGTTTGTTGGAAAACTTGTTGGATTTGCCTAATGAATTACGTAATTTAAACAAGACTGAGGAAACAGAAATACTGCAAATAGATTCTGCTGAATACAAAATTTTTGAACATATTTTGACTAGACCCTTTGTTTTGAGATGCTTTTTATGGATGGAAAAAGTTAATAAATCAAAAAGAATATTCATGAAAGAATATGTGAATAATATGACAAAATTTATTCTAAAAATAATTCCAAGAGTAATATTTTGTAAAGAATCTCATGAATATTTAGTGGGGTTTAAAGAGAAAGCAATAAAATTTAGTTCGTACCGTTTTGAGACTGTAAATTTGCCAAAAAATGTTGTTATGTATGAGAATCAAGAAGTTTGTGATATTATCAACATCTTTTCAACTCTGTATTCTAACAAAGATATTACATACATGCTGGAAGATTTGTTGAACTTAGAAACTAAAAACATCAAAATTGAAAATCATTTTTCAACATTATCGTCAATATTTAAATTGTATTTGGAGCTTCAAGATTTTATGTTATTATCCCCAAAAGCTATGAGTTCATTATTTGTAAAGTATACTGAATTTATGAAAAAGGAAAAGAAAACCATCAAAGAATATATTACTAGTGTATTTGAAAAACATCCAGTTTTGGCTTCTGTAGTGAATGTTGGTAAGTTTAATTTTTATGCTAGTTTGTGTTATTTGTTTATTTTATAAGTGAAAGTACTGACTGCTAATTTATTGTGAAATTAAAGAAAATTTGTCTAGCTCAAGAAATGTTTACTAATGTTATTTCGATGATTTCTTAACTTTCCAAGCGGCTGATACCTATTTTTCCTTACGCTGAGCAGTAGTTTTTCCCTTAATACATTTTATTTATGATAAAAAATAAATATAGATTCTTGGTTTGTTTTTTAAGTATGAAAGTCGCATATAATACTCATGAAGTTTTATCTTTACATCCATAATCACTTTTTTAATTTCAAATTGAAATAACTATTTCTGTAGGACATTTTAAAAAACATGCAGTAAAAACAATATTAAAATTTTGCCCTTTTAGAAGATGATCAGTGGGCTGTTTTAAGTGCATACAATACCTATTTTCGCCGACATCCAAAGTGCATATTAAATGGGAAAATTTATTTATAGAATTACTTATTACTCAATATATATTTCATTTTAATCATAAACATTATATACATATAGTATTATTATTATTTCCACATTTAGAAAATTCACAACCATTAAATTTGTATGTATTTTCTATCAAATGATTTTATTTTATTTTTGAGCCAAAAAGTTCAATAAGTGCATTTTTCAATTTTTTTTTTTTTTTAAGATGTAAAATAAATAATTAAAAAATTGATGAAAAAATGAATTTTTGGAAAATGAGAACAAATTTAACTGTTGTGAATCTTCTGAATGGGAAAATGGATTTTAAAAAGTATGACTGATGAGTAATATAAAGAAAAATTCCCATAGAATAACATGAGTTTTGGCTGTAAGCGAGGATAGATATTATATGCTCATAAGTGACAAAATAAACATACTGCATTTTCCCTGCAAAAGTTTTTACTTTTGTTAATTTAAAATTTATATTTCGGAAACAGATACCTTAAGATGAATAGAATAATTTCGAGGAATTTCATTAAAAAACAGTGTTCTTTTAATAGGATACAATTTTATCATTAACACTATGGTAGCACTTTTGTCTTTAAGGATGAACATTTTTGGTCATTATTAATAGTAAATTTGCTTCCCTACTTTTTAGGGCCACATCAGTGGCCGGAAGATTCTGCTCTTGAAGCTGATTGATGATAAATTCCAGGTTTAAACCCAGGTCGGGCTCATTGGCCTAGCTATTTAGAGTTTTAATGTGTTTTTCTCTGAAACTCTTGTGAGTATACTGGCTAGGTACCCTCAGAAAGACCCCTCCCACCAGACTTAGATCTTTAGCATAGACAGTTTGCCTTAAACCTTACACCAAAAAATCTGTCCCAACAATTTTTAAAATCTGTATGATTATTATTAAATGAACATTGGTATTTTTATAATTAAACATAGATATTATGTGTAAATTAGATAAATATGCTGTTATTAAACAATAATCAGTGTCTTGCAAAAAGGGGTCAGAGTTGTGAGGCTTGTTGCAAAAACTGTAAAAACATTTTGTCAGAGGGTGTTAATCGAAATAATATTTCTCTATAGTTTTTAATGTATTCATTTTTAGATATGATTTGTTCTAGCCAAAATATATTTATGGCATGCTTTTCAAGGGTTGGTAGAGGCAAAAATTGGAGCAAATTAGTTGTTCCTTCACAAAATTCCATAAAAAAAAAAAAAAAAAGATTCTTTTTACAAAACACAAATTAATAAAAATGATCCATCCTCAACATATATATGTATATATATTTATCCATTTATATATATATATATATATATATATATATAAATTCAAGTCTTATTTACAAAATTAATATGCAAAATCTTGAACTTAAGATACAAAATACATTGACTTAAGATACAAATTTAACAATGAAAAATTAATTGACCTTTTGCTAAAAGCCAACATTCTTGTCTTCTGTCTTGTAGTTTCCATTTCAAATTGCTTACACTGATGACCTAGACTAACTTTGAACTAACATCATCTCCAATCTGAAACAACAGACGACAGCAATAAACTTACCCCTATAGCAAAGCCTATGAAATATTTGCATCACAAAGCCTGTCAGGTTACGGGATACATATATAGTACGCTGCATACTGATAGCGTAACCTGCTAACTATCAATATGAGTTACATTACTTATAAGACATCTTACTAACTAAGGGAGGGAGCATTGTAGCCATCTCATGCACAGTTTAAAATGCAAACTCAGTATTTAATAAAGCAGCCTAAATTATATTTCATATATATTTAAAATATTTAATAAATTAATCTGTGTATTACCTAAAAATAATGCTTGTATATTTTACAAATCTGGTAAAAATAATTTTACATCTTTATCTTTTAAATTCTCATAAATCTTAGATTTTTAGTAACTCTTCATTAAGCAACAACTGCTATTGTGAGAATTAGTAAAATAAACAGAGTTTTGATAATACTGTGGGATGCAATGAATGTGTGTTGACAGTTACATTTATACCTACAATGAGAAAGCTGATTTGAGACTGTATATTTTCATAAAATAACAGAAAAGCAAGTCGTAACATATTGTTTATGAGCAATAGGAATTTACTTAAAAATCATTTTAATACTTTTAATCGATAACAGTATTTTCTATTATCTAATAAACTATTTTAAAATTGGTTCTGTTTAATCACATAATTTTTCAAACAATATATAAATAATAATTATCTTATTATTATTTCAGATTCTTGTCTTCTTTTACTTAAACAGCCAGCTAATAAAAATTTTTACATTTTGGGTTGCTTAATTGATTGCAGTAAATACTTAAAGCATTCAATTCAAGAAGCCATCATTGAAAATTTAGATGAATTAATGAACACACCAGATTTTATATATCTTGTCTCTAAATGCATATTGAATTCTTCTATTAATGTGATACAAGATTCAGAATTCTTAGATAAAATTGCATCATTATTCTGGGAAAAGATTACTGATTATATTATGATTGATATTGCCTCAGATGATCTGTTGCTGGAAAGTTCTGGTGTTGGAAGAGCTGTTCAAGTTCTGTGCAAGCATAAAAAACTAAGTAATTTATTTCAACTTTTCATTAGTTGATAGATAATTTTACAAGTTATTTAATTTTTTTATGTTTAAGAAATTGTATAAGATAACACTAGAAATGTCAAAATCACACTGCAATTATTTTGGGCTAGAATATTTAAATATCATTTAATTGGTTGAAAAAAGGTTAGGCATGAGTAAAGCACAAAAGCAAATCATCAGTCTAATAAGAAAAAGGTATAGCTGCTTTTTGTGCTGCAGGTTTGCCTGCTTAACATGTCTTAAAGCTCATGCTTAAATATTTTGACTTAACAAATATTGGGTGATTTTCCAATTTATAGTGTTTGCAAAATTCTTGTTCCTCATCATTTAACACTATCTTTTCTATGCATTTTACTCTATCGATTTTTTAACAATGATTTTAAATAGGAACTGCATTCAAATTGGCTCTTTATTACGCCTCTTTTTTTTTTTTTTTTTTTTTTTTTTTTTAACTTTCTCATACCGATATCTGCAGAGAAGAATTATTTTTGGATCAAAGTTTTTAAATTGAGTGTTTGCTATATTTACAAGATCCCCTGAACCTAAAAGATTTTTGACAATTAGTCTGTTACCAGTAGTATAACTCAAAAGCATAGCATACAAAAGTATTTAGAAATATTAGTTATTAATTCATCAACCATGAATATTTGTTTAGAGAAACTGGAGTGTAAGGTTGATTTTTCACACTTGAAAAATATCAGAGCCAGGAATCGAGCATCTACATGGTAAGCAGAGTGCCTGGGTTCGATTTCTCGCTCTGGCATTTTTCTCATAGTTGGTTTAAAAAAACAAACTTTTGCTTTGTTTATTTGTATATTTTTGTTTTATTATTATTATTTGAAAAATAGTAGTATTGTTATATATTGATTGTAATCAAAGCTTATTTTTATATTCTTGTTTTATTGTTATTTGAAAAATAGTAGTATTGTTACACATTGATTGTAACAAATGAATATAATTTTTTATTTATTTATTAAAGTACAATTTGTCTTTTTATAGTTCTGAGTATTATAAAAATTGAATTCCTGTTTAATGATTATTCTTTATAATGAACTTTTTTGATAGATTTTAGAGACTTTGTTAAGTAGGGGGTTCAACTTTAATTACTTATGAGGCTGTTTGTTATATTTTAAATAAAAACAAGTCCTTCCGGCTTATTCGGAAGGGTAGGTTGATTTCTTTTTCCCTATCAACTAGCCGTCATTTTGTTTCAAAATGGTGGCTTGTGGCTACATATTATTAATGCACTTGGTAGAAATATTCATGTAAGCTATGCACATATGGATTTTTAAGCAAATCGGTTCATAAATACTTTTTTATGTGAATTTAAAATTTTCAAGTGGCTGGCGCTTGTAAACAAAATGGTGAGTTAAGTTGACAAATATATGAAATATATTTGTGAGATAAGTCTACTGTACACATATAGTTTGAATTGATTCAAAATCTCAAAAGTCATCATGCTAAAAATTAAGTGACTGGCACTTCGATCAAAATGGCAGAAAAAGTTTCTCATCTAAAATATCGTTTCAAATTTGAAAATAATTTTTTTTTGTAGAAATTCTTTCAAAGAGGCTTAGTAAGTTGATAAAATGTTAGTTTTCTGCATTTCTAGCTTGTTTTAGCATTAAAATAGCCTAATTTTTCCTTAAAAACGCATTAAAAAGATCCAGCAACGCAGGTAATGGATTTGGCATCAAATTTGGTGACTTTTCCCCTATGGCGACTTTTTTGGTGACTTTTGGTGAGAAAATACCTATTACCTATATACCAAAGATGGACGCAATAACGTGATTGGTTCACGAGTTACGTGAATTTTCTAGATTTTTGTTGTTTGAATGATAAATCCATTTTTCAACTTTGATTTGAATTGATTAAGTATTTCTAAAGTTACCATGATAACAAATTTTCCAGTGGCCGCCAGTTGGAAACAATACAGTGGAACAAGTTGCCCAGCAAACATATCCAAAATATTTGAAGCATAGGTTCACTGTCCAACTGTGGTTTAAATCAGTGCCGTGTTTCAAAAGTTAATTTTATGGCAAATTTTCAAGTGGCAGTCTAAGTGATTGCAACTTGGAAACAAAATGGCAAAACAACTTGCCCAGCGAAATTATCCAGTATACTTGTATAAGTTCCTTGTCCTGTTCTAGTTCAAATTAAATCAGCATTTCAAAAATTATCATCATAAGAAATTTTCAGGTGGCACCACTTGGACATAAAATTGCGGATCAAGTCACCAAGTGAACTTATCCTAGATATTTGAACCATAAGTTATAAGAACCATAAGAACCAACTTTTATTTGAATCAGTTTAGTATTTTAAAAGTTATCGTGATGGCATATTTTCAAGTGGCAGTGTGATTTCAAGTGGCTGAAACTTAGAAACAAGATGTCGGGACAAGTTGCCCAGTGAAAACATTCAAGATAATTATATGATATCACTGTCCAAATTTGGTTCGATTTGGAGTATTATTTCAGAAGTTATCGTGATTTTAAATTTTCAAGTGGGAGCCTGATTTCAAGTGGTCTCGCTTAACTTATCTGCCACTTTATTAAAAATGGCGGATATAGTTTACTAATAAACTTCATTGAGATACTTATGTGGTCTGTATTTACATCAAAATTCAAATAATTTTTAAATATGCGTTTTACAATTTAAATTTGAAATTTTCAAGTGGTCTCCACTTGAAAACAAATTGCGGAGCAACTTGGTTAATAAACTCATGTAAGATATTTATAAGATAAGTTAAGACACTGTCTAAATTTGGTTCGATTTGGAGTATTATTTCGGAAGTTATAGTGATTTTAAATTTTCAAGTGGTAGCCTGATTTCAAATGTTCCCACTTAACTTAAAATATCTGCCACTTTATTAAAAATGGCGGATAAACTTCATTAATAAACTTCATTGAGACCCTTATGTGACCTGTATTTACAACAAAATTCAAGCAAATCTTGCTTTAAATATGCTTTTTACAATGTTGGTTTGAAATTTTCAAGTGGCTGCCACTTGAAAACAAAAAGTCGGAGCAACTTGGTTAACAAACTCATCCAAGATATTTATAAGATCAGTTCACTGTCCAAATTTGGTTCCATTTCGAGTATTATTTCGGGAGTTATCGTGATGACAAAATTTTCATTATATATATATATATATATATATATATATATATATATATATATATATATATATATATATATAATAAAGATGATCTATTAAGCATAGTAGAAGCCAAGCAACAGATACAAGATCACTGAAACACCAATGACCAATAAGATTAAAAAAAAAAAAAAAAAAAAATTATCAGTGGATGAAATACACTAATGTAAAGAAACCAGATCTATTAATTAAAAGCCTGCAAAACAAACGAATCAATAAAGTAAAACAACAAATCTTAACTTAAAACCATAAACTTATCAAAATTAATGAAAAAACAACCCAAGAAACACAAGATAGGAAGAAGGAGACAGGCGGCAAGACTTGTGACTTGCCTGTGGGGTTACACTAGTTTCACGCCGGCAACACTCCCCCAGCCTGCCACGACCAGAACAGGAACCAAAAAAGCAAAATTTCAAAGCAGATGAACAACAATGAAACCACGAAGCAACAATAAAATTCACCGATTGATCATACTGTGTTTAACAGTATAATTAGAACATTAAATATAGTTGACAACTCAAAAAGGAAGAATCTGAAATTTTATTGGAAAAAGAAAGTTTGCATAGTAATACAAAGCAAATGCAACAAGCCTTCTACTTTTTTTAAAATTTAATTTCACAAACCCTCCCAACCACCCAGCCTTACAACACCACCCCACCTCCGTAATCAAACATCTGCCCACCCAACTGCCACCTTTTTTATTGTCTTTTATTATTTTATAGTTTTTTTGTTGATACACACAAAAGTGTACACAGCTTTTTTTTTTTTTTTTTTTTTTTTTTATAGTACTGACAGAGACATGGTTAAGTCAACAGGTGTACATCAACAAAAAAACTATAAAATAATAAAAGACAATAAAAAAGGTGGCGGTTGGGTGGGCAGATGTTTGATTACGGAGGTGGGGTGGTGTTGTGAGGTTGGATGGTTGGGAGGGTTTGTGAAATTAAATTTAAAAAAAAGTAGAAGGCTTGTTGCATTTGCTTTGTATTACTATGCAAACTTTCTTTTTCCAATAAAATTTCAGATTCTTCCTTTTTGAGTTGTCAACTATATTTAATGTTCTAATTATACTGTTAAACAGTGTGATCAATCGGTGAATTTCATTGTTGCTTCGTGGTTTCATTGTTGTTCATCTGCTTTGAAATTTTGCTTTTTTGGTTCCTGTTCTGGTCGTGGCAGGCTGGGGGAGTGTTGCCGGCGTGAAACTAGTGTAACCCCACAGGCAAGTCACAAGTCTTGCCGCCTGCCTTCTTCTTCCTATTTTGTGTTTCTTGGGTTGTTTTTTCATTAATTTTGATAAGTTTATGGTTTTAAGTTAAGATTTGTTGTTTTACTTTATTGATTCGTTTGTTTTGCAGGCTTTTAATTAATAGATCTGGTTTCTTTACATTAGTGTATTTCATCCACTGATTTTTTTTTTTTTTTTTTTTTTTTTTTTTTTATCTTATTGGTCATTGGTGTTTCAGTGATCTTGTATCTGTTGCTTGGCTTCTACTATGCGTAATAGATCATCTTTATTATATTTACATTTAAAATTAAACCTGCTGCAATTGCGCATAAATTTTGAATGTATTTTGTCTTTAATAAAAATTTATTGCTTTATGTCATTTAAATTATCTAATATATTAATTTCATATATTTAGATTTGTCTTAAATTGGCATTAACACTATTTTATATATATATATATATATATATATATATATATATATATATATAGATAAACAAAGTGATTGCAATAGGTCGATTTCTAAAGAAATCAGCCTAAAAACAGTATATTATGGCCATCACAAAACTTTCTTTTATGTTTTTCTGGAGCAACTCATACAGTACATATTTTAAAAGATTTCCCTAGTGAATGTAGATGGTTTTCATCTTAGAGAAGTTTAATGCTATATATTGAAAGGAAGTCAATTTTGTGCCCTACTAAGACGATGATTATTTATTTGCTCCCTAGCATAATGAATAAATACAAAGTACATAGTGCAGTTGTACAACTAATTATAATTAAAATTTTGATGACAATTTCAAACCTATTAAAATTTAAATGTAATGTTGTATAATTTGATGTGATGGGAAGATAATAATAAAGACACTCGTTCTTTCACTCACAAAACAAAACTATATTAAACATAAACACAGATTTAAATGCGTTGACAACATAAGGTGCGATGAAACATTGCGATTTAGTAATAAACAATAATAATGTAAAGTAATAACTGTGAAAATAATAATGCGAAAGGTAGCATGCAAGCTACCATGAGGATGAAAAAGAATAAACTGTTCCTTGCGGTTGAATATTTACGATAAACAATATAATGCGAAGATAATGCGTAAATAATAATATGAAGTAATATTTGCAAATAATGCGAAAGATAGCATGCAAGCTACCGTGCGAATGTAAAAAGAATAAACTGTTCTTTTTGGTTTCTGTTCGAGTAGAGTTGAGATGTTCGTACCCGTTGAACAGAAAAAAGTAAAGTTGAGATGACAACAGTTAAATCGAAAGTGTCATTGAGTGCGGAGTTCGATTATGTTAGGAATCGAATATGACTGTATGGTGGAAATCGAACATAACTCCCACCCTATCAGGGCGCTAGTCCTGATATGAAAGGAGAACAGCAATTGGCCAGGGTAAAGGTGAGCAGCTGTGGTCTGTGATAATGAACAATTCTCCTTCCTTGATATTTGTTGCAGGATATTGCCATCGGTTCTTGAGATTCCTGCTACAGGATAATGGCTCGTAAGCAGGTGAAAGCATGACATCACCTGTAAGAAAATGTGATGGGGTGAGAACATTAATAGAGCATAAGTGTGCAATATGTTTCTCTTGTATAATAAAGTCGCTCAATCTGTGTTTAGACGGCAATATTACCGGATGCTTTTCGTTAAATGATAATTGGGCGTTTTGCAAGCGACCTCCCACCCGTAACAGACCGTTCTGGTCAATGAATGGATGTAGAGAGTGTAAAGGACTTTTTCTAGACAAAATGTTTTGATTGTTGATGTGTTTTAAGTCTTCGTGAAAGTATTTATTTTGTACCCATCGAATGATGTTCTCTTCGGCGTGTTTAGCTTCCCTACATGTAAGAGGGGAGTAAGAATCATCTGTTGAGACATGAACTTTACTTGCTGACTTGCAGTTATTTATGAATCTTAGGCAATATGCCAGAATGCGTTTGATTTTAAAAAATGAAGAAAATTTATTGAATAGTTGATCATAAAGATCATTAGATGTATCAATATGGTAAGACAAAATGGGATCAGCTTTCTTTTCAGCTGAAATTTGATCTTCGATTTCCTTGGACTTAGGCGCGTCATTTGGCCAATGTGTAGGATCCAAAAATAGCCAACTTGGGCCATTCCACCACAAGTTGCATTCAGGTAAACTTTTAGGATCTATGCCCCGAGAAGCGATATCAGCGGGGTTTTCTTTAGATGGAACGTGTCTCCAATGTTTTGTGGGAAGAACATCTAATATTTGTGACGTTCTATTTGCAACAAAAGTTTTCCACTTACGTGGATGTGCGGATAACCAAGAAAGAACAACTGTTGAATCTGTCCATGCGTAAATGTCAAAGTTATAATTTTCTAATATTTTTATGACTGAAGAAAATAACTTAGATAATAAATAAGCACCACAAAGTTCCAATTTAGGAACGGAAATTTGCTTGATAGGAGCTACTTTAGTTTTGGCAACTAAGAGTGAGACTTTTGATTTGTTATCATGAGTCTGTCGACAATAGATTGCAGCGGCGTAAGCATGTGTTGACGCATCGCTGAAACCATGTAATTCAAATGTACTATCGGATGAAAGCGTGACGCATCTAGGAACAGAAAATTGGCTAATTTTATTGAATGAATTCTCATATTTAATGAGCTCCTCTTCAAATTGTTGCGGAATAGGAGAATCCCAGTCTCCTTTTGTTAACCATAGCTTTTGATAAAATATTTTTAACACTACTGTACAAGGTGAAATTAACCCTAGAGGATCAAAAATGCGTGCGGATTCAGACAAAATGCGTCTTTTTGTTAGTGGTGGTTTGAGAGTAAGTGTGGTTTTGAAAATAAATGTATCTGCTAAAGAGTTCCAGTAAAGCCCTAGAACTTTATAACTTTCATTGTTGTTTGGTATTATTTTAAAGTCTGTATCTGTGATGCAATTTTCTCGAAATTCCGCAAGGAATTCATTCGAATTGGAATTCCACTTTCTCAAATGAAACCCATGTTCTTCCAAAACATTAGCAGTTTCCTTAGCAATTGATATTGCGCTATTAACTGAGTTTGAACCAGATATCAAGTCATCCATATATATATCTTTTAACAAAGTACGCGAGACGTGTGTTTTTTTATTATAATCTAGAGCGATTTGCTTAATGCACCTAGTGGCCAAAAAGGATGCTGGAGCAAGGCCATATGTAACTGTCTTCAATTTATATTCCTTTATTTCCTCATTAGGGTTGTATCTCCAAAGGATTTTTTGATAATTTTGATCGTCCTCAGAAATTAAAACCTGGCGGTACATTTTCTCCACGTCTGCAGAAAAAACTATCTCCGGTAATCGAAAATTAAGTAAGATCTCAAAAATGTCTCGTTGTAATTTAGGGCCAACACCTAAAACTGAATTTAATGATTTACCATCAGAAGTTTTACAGGAACCGTCAAAAACGACTCTTAATTTAGTGGTAGTGCTAGAAGGTTTAATAACTGCGTGATGAAGTAGGAAATATTGTTCCCTTTGAGAAATATTTAGTGAATTCTGAGTAATTACCTCCATGTGTCCTAATTGTTCGTATTCATATAAAAAATCTTTATATTGTTGTTCGAATTCCGTATTTTCAGAAAATTTCCTCTCCATTGCATATAATCGGGAAAGTGCAGCGGGTTTTGTATTGCATAATTCAGATTTGCATTTATAAAATGGTAGTTTCACCACAAAACGGCCTTCTGGATTAACTGAATAATTTTCCTGAAAATGTGACTCCACAAACTGTTCCTCGGGTGAAAGTAACTTCTCACTTGGATTAAAAACTTCTTCTAATTCCCAAAAACGTTTTAACTCACTATCAATATTAGTTTCGTAAATATGTAAATTTGAAATCGAATTACATTTTGTCTGCGATTCAGGTAATTTTCCGGATACGAGAAAACCAAAAATTGAATTTTGAGCAATTAAACCATTCTCAGTACAAATTGTTTGACCAGGAAGTAAAATAGAAAAAAAATAATCAGATCCCAAAATCATATCAATTTTACTTGGAATTTCAAATTTGGGATCGGCCAGTTGCATATTTTTTAAATGCGAAAAATGTTCCTTGTTTATTTTCTCTGATGGCAATGGAGCTGTTAATTTATCTAATATAAAAACTCGCATGGATAACTTGACATCGGAATCGTGAATGGAAATTAAATTAATGTCTGTATAACCTTTAGTTATTGCAATCTTTGAATTTGCTAACCCTTTGACGGGAAATCTTGCATTTTTTCTCTCATAACCTAAAATACTCATACATGATTCAGTGATAAAAGAACTTTCAGAGCCTGAATCGCATAAAATTTTTAGCACATGTCTCTGACCCATTGAATCATAAATATAAGCGCTAGCTGTAGGAAGTAAGGCGAAAGATGTTTGTATAGAATGGTTATGAGTACTTGTTTGGAATTGAGATATGCCAGATGGCTCTGTACGATTCTCAGAGTTTTCAAAATTATTACCAGCAGATGAAGCCGAAGCTATATAAGTTTTCAAATTATTATCGCATATACTAGAATGATGTTTTGCATTACAAAAATGACAGGTATAAGTGGAATTACATTGAGCGATAGAGTGTTTATTAGATAAACAATTGCTGCATAATGAGTTCTTTCTAACAAATTGTTTTCTATCCTTAACAGGAAGTTCTTTAAATTTAAAGCATTTGAACAAGAAATGATTATTGTTTTTACATAAAATACATTTGTAATTAACGTTAGAATGAAACTTAGATAACTTAAATTGTTTATCCTTATTTTGTTTATACTCATTCTCTTTACTCTCATTTTCATTACATAATTCCATAGATGCACATTTATCATTAATAAATTGTAAAAAGATCTCTAAAGTAGGAAAATCAATTTTTGCGGAATATTGTGCCCATTCTTCACGTGATTTATGGTCAAGTTTTTGTAATAAAATATAAATTAACCATACATCTCTTTCAGTAGCTTTAGTGTCAATAGTTTTTAATCCCCTAATTACTTCATCCGAAGTATCTGCTATCTTACGTAAGTTATATGCAGTAGCATGACTTACAGTTGGTTGATCCATAAAGGTTTTAATAAGTGCAGAAATAATTTGTTTTTTCTTATCATACCTAGTAAGTAATTTTTCCCAGGCTTCTAGATAACTATTCTCAGATATTGGAATGTGTTTAATAATAGAAGCCGGTTCGTCTTTTAATAAACCCTTTAGGTATTGAAATTTTTGTACATTACATAAATTGACATTTTCATGAACTAATGATATATACAAATCCTTAAAAGACATCCAATCTTTATAATTTCCAGAAAACGGACAAATATTTAATTTAGGCAAACGAAAATTACTGTATATATAGCATTTGTATTAATGGTAGGATTTTGAAAATTTAAAATATTTGTTTGCATGTTTACAGATAAATTTTCAAGTTTTTGTTGAAGCTTGGCTTTGGTTTCATAATATTTCAATTCAAATTCTTCTATTTCTGAAATTTCATCAGGTAATTCAGAATCGGCTTTATCAAAATCAGAATAAATAATTTCAATCTTTTCAAGTTTATTTAAGAGATCATGTTTTTGAAAAATTTGATTTTCATTATTTATGAAATTCATAATTCTAGTAAGCGCAGATTTCGCTCTGCCTTGATAATGTTTTGCTATTTTTTCAGCATCTTCTAAAGCAACAGTTTCATTACTGTCATCGTCATTGTTCTTTTTGCTTGCCATTACTACGTAATGGAGTAATGCGAAAAACCAAAGTCCAACTTGTAAAATAGGAAAATAAGTACTTATCTGTTTTAATCCTTAATAGCTGCGCTTGGATATCCAAATTTGTAAGCTAGCGAAAATTCACACATGTTCACCAAAAATCTCGCCGGTGCCTCCAGAAATGTTGTATAATTTGATGTGATGGGAAGATAATAATAAAGACACTCGTTCTTTCACTCACAAAACAAAACTATATTAAACATAAACACAGATTTAAATGCGTTGACAACATAAGGTGCGATGAAACATTGCGATTTAGTAATAAACAATAATAATGTAAAGTAATAACTGTGAAAATAATAATGCGAAAGGTAGCATGCAAGCTACCATGAGGATGAAAAAGAATAAACTGTTCCTTGCGGTTGAATATTTACGATAAACAATATAATGCGAAGATAATGCGTAAATAATAATATGAAGTAATATTTGCAAATAATGCGAAAGATAGCATGCAAGCTACCGTGCGAATGTAAAAAGAATAAACTGTTCTTTTTGGTTTCTGTTCGAGTAGAGTTGAGATGTTCGTACCCGTTGAACAGAAAAAAGTAAAGTTGAGATGACAACAGTTAAATCGAAAGTGTCATTGAGTGCGGAGTTCGATTATGTTAGGAATCGAATATGACTGTATGGTGGAAATCGAACATGTAATGAAGTTAAGAACGTAATTCTTATTTTGTTGTTCGAAATCAAATCCAAATGGAATAAAATGTCTGCAAAATTTTAACCATATTCCTGATGGTGATAAATAAATAATTCAGAATAAGTTGCAGTTTTGCAAAATTTTATAATGTATATTATATTTTACATGATATAATTATATATGTTTGGTTTATTAATATAATGTATACTATACTATAATGTGTAGCAATCTCTTAAAATTAATGTATTATATCTTCCCTGTATCAATTTCAGTTTTTATTTATTTATTATTACAAGGTGTCCACTGATAAGGGAAAGTTAGAGAATTATAGAAAAATCAGGGAATTCAAGTGAGTCTAGAATAGTCATGTAAGTTCAGGGAATTTTGACAAATTTTGTGGAAATAAGCCATATTTGAAAGCTTGTTATTGTAAATTGCTTTGTTTGCTAATGTTGTAAAATTTTTGTGGGAGATACACAGCATAAGTCAGGGAAAATGGTCAGAATTTGTTAGGGAATTTGGAAAATTTCTAATGCTACCCACCTTGTGCCATATTTTATTTATTTCTTTTTCAAAATTGTTTAAGTTCATTGATTTAATGTATATTTTATAAGTGAATGCAAGGAAAATAATTTATTTTGTTATTCTTTATTACTTTTTTCTTTTTAGCTGAGAAAAGTGTACGCAGATTCTTCAAGAATAATTTTGATGCCTTAAATGTAACTGTGCCAAGCCCTTCAAAAATGCTCATTTTTCTTCAATTAATGGAAATATTGAAAATTAATTCTTCAGAATCTAGCAAATTTATGAATGTCTTGAAATTATTGACGCAATGGCTTTTTTGTATCATGTCTTCTTTTCAAAGTGTTTCAGAATTTAATTACTTTCCACTTATCAGTTTCATACATAGCTCATTACAGGTAAAATTATACCTTATTTAAATTTCTTTGAATTAATAAAAAAAAAAAAAAAAAAAAAAAAAAAAATAAGGCAATAATAATTTTAATGAACTTTTTTAAAGAAAGTGTTTCTATTAACTTAATATTTTTAATGAAAGATATGTATTGGTCATAATTCAAAATTTCACAATCCTTCATTTATCTTTGTTACTAAGATTTAAATTCTTTTCTTACTAATATCTGTAGTAAATATTAAGATTTAAAGGATATTTTCATGAATATCCTTTGAAAGTTTTCAATTTTCTTCTCAAAATGCAATATAGTTTTAAAATACTTTTTGGGATTCAGAAGGATGGAAACTTTATATTTTCACCTGTGTTTCTAAATTTGAAGTAAAAGGAACGGAGCAGGATAATATGTATACTTGAAAATATCCTTTCCCTACACGTTTTTAGATTATTTAATATTCTAATGTCTAATTCAATTTGTGAATATTTCAGAGGTGAAACTATCCAGCAGCTACCCCTACATTCAGGGTTTTTAAAATTTTGATTTCATGTTAAATTATTTTTTTGTTTTTGTTAAAATTTCTCATTTTGAATGTTTAATTTGTTTTATAATACATAAAGATTTCTTTAAATATTATAGGTATGATTACTTTTAATTATAGCTATATGATAAATCATTAATAAATCTTTCTCTGCCATTAATTTTGCATATAAATAGTGGTATTCAGAGTTTTTGCATGTTGGAGCATTTCACTCCTGATATCTGTGATTAAACTATTTCATGAATTTATTTTACAATTTTGTCATATGTTGTTGTATCGAGAATTTTCAAAGATTTGAACATGGGACTTCTCCAACACCAAGCGAGAATTAATTAAATATATCATCTCAAACATATTTATTATTTTCAATTATATACATTTTTAAAGGAAACTATATTTATACACTTATGAAACAAATGTTCTTTTTATCTCTAAAAATGTAAATTTTGCTGTACAAAATATCATTTTGAGAAATTTCCAAATAAAGCCCCTTATAAATCCAAATTGTTTTATGTGGCCCTGTAAATGAATGGTGAAGGTTTTTCATATTGTCTTGTATGAAACATATTATGCAATTATAGGAAATATATGTTCAATTTATTTTATATAGTGCAGTCTAAAGATGTATCAACATGAAACTTCACCCATAAACTAAGTATTAATTCTTTTGAACATTTTTCGCTTTACAGGCACAATATGTCCATTCTCATTAAAAATTTTTTAGCAATATCCGAATCTGAAACAAGTTTAGACTACTTGATTTGGGACTTTTTGCTAATATTTGTTTTTCAGTTATGCTGATGAGCCAGTGGCGGATTTAAGGGGGGGGGGGGGGCTAGGGGGCTGAAGCCCCCCCCCCCCCCCCCCCCCCCAAAAAAAAAAACAAAAAAACACTGACATTCACAATTGAATATTGCAATTGTAAATTTTTTATTAGTCTAGAATAACACTTTGAAAAATCTTAGCCCCTCCCAAAAGTCAAGTTCTGGATCCACCACTGCTGATGACAGGCATACACCCAGACCAAGTACTGAAAGCCCGATTTTAGATTCAGGAAATTTTAAATTGTGTAAATAAAATCAATAAATAAAATCAATTTTGAAAGTTGACCTAAAAAAAAAACTTTTTCGGGCATTTACGGATAAGTGAAAGGAAAAGCAATTGCCCATCATTGAATGGTTGCTTTAATTTACACTATTAAATTGCTGTATAGAGAATTATTATAATAAATTAAAATATGTGAGATTAGTGTTAACAATCTAATTGAAATGTAGATTTATCCAATTGTATGAGATTTGTTAATAATCTTATTGAAATTTGGATTTATTGAATTTCAATAGATTAAAATATTCATTCAATGATAAAATAATAACAATAATAATAAGAAGAAATCAACTAAAACTATGGAGTTTTCATCCGAAACTTACCTATTTAATCAATAAAACAAATCATTAGAAATAAATTTTTATTAATCTTTGTTCTAATGACAATATAACTATATATATATTTTTTTTCTCACATACAATGAATTTTTTAAAAAATTAAAAATTATTTGCATTGTTGCCAAATTTTAGTAGATTTTTTTTTTTTTTTTTTTTTAGAATAATTTTTTTATTTAGGAGTACCGTCTGTTTTAAGTGTTTCATATTAATGCATTTATATGATCTTATTTAGTAACTGTTTGCGTAAATTAAAAAAACTCTAATTTAGCTATGTTTTTCTTTTTCCTATCTAGTGTGTTCCAGAAGTAAGTGTGACAAATCTTGTTGAAGCTGATGTTTTTTTCCAAAAAGTTTTGAAAGTTGCTATGAAGTAAGTTGATTAAAGATGCTGGAATTACTGTTTGAATGCATTGATTTTTTTTAATTAACGCTTTACAGTATCAAACTATGTTCATTGTAAAACAGCTGTAAACTTGCTCTATTGGCTATAATGATTTATACGGCTTGAGATTAAGAGTGGTCCATTGATCTGTGACCACAAAAATATTCAATGGACCAGCAAAATATAAATTCTAGTGCTCCACCAGACCAGTGAAGCTTTTCAGTTTTTTTATTTTTTTACTTTTCTCTAAAACTGCCCGTAAATCTGTCACAAAATAGTATGTTGTAACAATAGTAAAAGTGTACTTCTTTATAATTGTCAATATCACCTATTCTCTGTAATTTTTCATTTAATTTCACTTTCATAACTTTTTTTTACATTTAATTCTTAATATTAAGTATATAACATCAAGCTCATTTTTTAAAGGATAAAATTTTGATTCATATAAAACTTCATTTGTATTTTTTTAATAATTTACCAAAAAATATCATATTTGACATATAAATTTATAAACAAGCAAATTCTGAGTAAAACAAACAGTTTTACACATTTTTAAATATTTTTTAGAACATAACAGAATGGGAGCACTGTGTGTTATTGTGCGGGTGTGACGCACTTCATCCGTCACCTTTCTCTTCCATGAACAGTCGTTCCTGATTTGTTGTTCTGTGTAGTGACGTTTGGGGCTCGTGAGCTTGCCCGCATCACGCAATTTTTCACAGAAGACTTGATGACCAGTCTTTGAAAAGATAGGATCTTGCGTACCGGCACCTCTCAGTGCACTTGCTGTGTGTGGCACGCGGAATCGCCACTTGGTGATAGTTTCTAAAATAGTGAACGATTTAATACATAAAATAAATTTAAGGCATTTTAATTAAAATAAATTAAAATTGACTTATTGATGACACATTGATTTTTTTATAGCCATATCTCTTCAAGAAAAAATATTTATTCTATGATTTTTAGGGCTCCAGTTTTTTTTTTTTTTTTCCACTTTAATTTTTATTTTGTGTGTTTTAGTAACTAAAAGAAAGCTTAAAAAAAAAAAAAAAATTCAGAATTTCTTAGGTTACTTGTCATCTTATCTATTTATTATCTGAAAAAAAAAAAAAAAAAATCCTCCACTGATATTGAACCCACGACCATCACATTAACAACTTGACGCTTTAACCAACTAAGCCATTGACCAACATAAGAAATGCTTCATATTTACCTTAAAATGGAAAGACCTTGTTTTTTTTAGCGTGACACAGAAACACTGTGGCAAAATCCAATTCCAATGAAACAAAAACTTCTAATAAAATTAAAAAAAAAAAAAAAAAAAATGAAAAATTCGAAAATCAGGCTTCGAGGTGCATCAGGCGAGGTCATTACGAACCTCCATGTAAATTTGTGTAGCTCTGCAATCAGCCATTTTCCTAAAATGTTCTGGACAAACATACACATTGACACACACACAAACATCTTATTTTATTACTAGCAGGCTATGCCCGCTTTGCTGGTCGCCATATTTAAATGATTTTTCAAAAGAATTGAATCACTGTTTATTTTTTTATATCACATTATAAATAAAAACTAAAAAATTAAAATTACCTACATTGAAATCACCCTAAACCTTGCTTCGGGTACTTGCTCCTTACGGCTGGTCTTTTTCCGCCCACACTGCATCGTGTCCAGTTTATCACTGCATGTAGAAAGGTCTATTCTGGGTACTTCAATTTAGGTATTTATCGACGAAAGGTAGATTTGTTATTATTTAGGAACTACAATTTCGAAGATGACTGTATCTCAACATTTATTAAATATTTCAGTTTCATTATTCAGTAGCAAAATTTCATTATTCGCGTGAAAATATATTTCTTTCTTTATCGAAAACTATGAACTGGAAAATTTTTTTGACAACAATTAAATTTAAAACTAATATTTAAATGGCTAATTTTCAAGCTATTATAAGGAAATTATTTTCATCTTTTAATTAATAATAATAATAATAAAAAAAAAAATCTAACAAATGTTCTCGAATGCTTTTTAAAATATTTTGGTTAGTTAAAATATTTCATCGCTTGTAAAAGTGAAACATCTATATTTTTCTTTAAAATTGACTTATTGATGACACGTTGATTTTTTTATAGCCATATCTCGTCAAGAATCAATATTTATTTTATGATTTTTAGGGCTCCAGTGTTTTTTTTTTACTGAAATTTTTATTTTGTACGTTTTGTTTTAGTAACTAAAAGAAGAAAGCTTTTAAAAAATATAATCAGAATTTTTTAGGATACTTTGTAGACAATGAAATGTTTTCTTTTACAATTGATATCTTATCTATTAATTATCTGCAAAAAAAGTAACATATCCACCATCAAGTATCGAACCTACGACCATCGCATTAACAACTTGACGCTTTAATCGACTAAGCCATTGACCAACATAAGGATCACCTCATATTTACTTTCAAATGGAAACGTCTTGTTTTTTAGCATGACACTCAAACACTATGGCAGAATCCAATTTCAGTAAAAAAAAACACTTCTAATTAAAAGATAACTAATCAAAAATTCAAAAATCGGGCTTTGAGGTGCATCAGGAGAGGTCATTACGAACCTCCATGCAAATTTGTGTATCTCTGCGATCAGCCGTTTTCCTAAAACGCTCCGGGCATACATACACAGTGACACACACACAAACATCTTATTTTATTATATGTATAGATTTATTTATTACTTAGAAAGTTTTGCTTAAATTTAGTTCTGAGCAGAAATTTAAAAATTTTTATTAACAATAAGTTTTTTGAGTATCAAAGGAAATACAGATAGACTTATTTGTTTTAAATTTAAAATTGATTTTGAAACATGCTTGAAAGTTTTGAAATTTTAGAAGTTTTGCCTATGTGTTTTTTATGGAAGATTTGAATAAGCAAAATGTATTCTTCACATGAAAACAAAACAATGTTAGGTATTCTAATTGTTTATGAAGAAATAAGCACCCAGGATTGAATTTAGACTTCTTTTTTATATTTAAAAAATAAAGCTGAAATTAATTATTAGGTTTTACCAAAAATAAATTCAAAAACTGGCGTACAGTCAATAGAAAGAAATTAAAACTTCTTCACACACCATAAATTTTAAATCAGCACAACCGGTTTCGAAAGGACGTAGCCTTTCTTCATCAGGTGCAAACACGTGCAACTGCCTTGGAGGCAAAAGCAAGACTGAAAGCAGGGCAAAATCCAGAGGGGGAGGAGCAACACAAACAACCAATAGGAAGCATCATGCAGAGCATCACCAACCAGAGAGGAACACATGTACACACACACCACAAAATGGGAGGGAGGGAAGGAGTAATCAATTATTATTTTTTTTTTTTTCAATAATATTAAACTAATAAGTAAATTTAATAAAATTTATCCATTAATTATTATTATTTTTTTTAATTTTTTTTTTTTAATTAGAATTATTTTATTATAACAATATTATGTTATAAACATAATATAGGAAATTATTTAATTGAATTAAACAAATTTTTCCAGGCTGTAGACAGCAAAGTGGAATCAGATTTTTCATTGACAATTTTATCACGATTAAGGTAAATAGCAAAATTTTCCAAAAAATCCAGTTCGAAAGCGCATTTGGCATGAAAGATAATTTTGGCACTCTTAAAATTAAAACTATGATCAAATTCCCAACTGTGCTTCGCAATAGAAGATTTAGAAATTTCTTGATTCACAACATACTGAGAATGTTCACGTAAATGACATTCAAGATTTCTTTTAGTTTGACCAATATAAGAGAAATCACAATTATAGATACCCCACTTATGAAGCTCAGGAACTGGGGAATTGGTTGAAGGGAATTGGAATTTATTGACAGGTTTAAAAATAATGTGAAAATTGAAACGCTTCAAAACTTTGGCTAATTTAAAACATAAGGGGGAATAAAAAGGCAAGACAACAAGATTATCAGGTTTAATATTATCATCAATGGAAAGAGTAGAATTATTAGTTGGCCTACTGAACTTTTTGAGAGCTTTATCAATTATAGAGGGTCTAAAACCTCTTTTAATAGCAACAGTCTTTAAATAATTGAGTTCTTCTTTAAGAGAAGAAGTATCAGAACAAATTTTAAGGGCACGATACACGTAAGTGTAAAAGGTGCCAATTTTTTGTTTAGCCGATGATTAGAGAGAGCATGGGGAGGGTTAGAAACAGAGAAAGGTTTCCTGTACACAGAGGTTTTAAAAGAGGGATCATACCTAGTAACTAAAACATAAAGAAAGGGAAATTGATTACAATTTTTTAACTCGAAGGTAAACTGAATATGGGGATCAATAGCATTAGCAATATTAAGAAAGGCAGAAACATCAAACGGATTTTCAACAAGAATGAAAGTGTCATCTACGTAACGTAACCAGCATTTTAAATTTAACATCTTTAATAATTTTTTCTCAAAATAATGCATATAGATATCGGCAAGAATAGGAGATAAAGGATTACCCATACTTATACCATCACGCTGTTTATAAAATTTGTTATTAAATTCAAAAGTAGTTTGGGAAACACAGAGTTTAGTTAGATTGACAAATTCTTTGATTTCAATGTCAGAATAATGAAATTTGTGTAACCTTTTTTCTAAACAATTAAGCACACCTTCAGTGGGGACGTTAGTAAATAAAGACTTCACATCAAGAGATAACATTGAGCAATTTACAGGATTCAGATTATTTAACTTCATAACAAAATCATAGGAATTTTTCATAGTATGACTATTAGTGCTGCATAAAGGAGAAAAAATAGAAGCTAAAAATTTAGAGAGGGGATAAGTAGCAGTACCAGTATTCGAAACAATAGGTCTGAGGGGAACATTATTTTTATGAACTTTAGGTAAAGCATAAAAACGAGCACAAATTGCTGAAGAAGGGGAAACCGAGAATTTGGTATTGTCATGAAGAACGATGGACTTTTTAACAGCGTTTTGAACAGAGCTTAGAAGAGATTTAGTTTGGTCTTTTTTAATTTCTGTATAAGGTCCTTCAGATAAAAGAGAATTAACTTTATCAACATTCTATATTAATTCTCTTTTATCTGAAGGACGAAGGAAAAAAAACGTTATTTTATTTTTATAGTTATTGAATGACCTTTAACATTTATTTTGCCTTTTCTTATATTTTTTTATAGACATGAACCAATTGGAAATCAGTTAATTAATGTCTTGGTGCTCATGATTCAGAAATCCCAGAACTATGACATTCCAACTCAACTGCTTTTTAATTTAGTGTCTGGACATTCCAACTTCTTTAATATCATGTTATCACAGATAAAAGAAAATGATATATGGCGAGGTAAGATAGAAATACAATACCTAAGTTTTAAATATTTATGATTGTTCCAAGAATTATTACATTTGTTCTAATACACACATTACTTTAAAAAAAAATTATTTGTTTTTTCAGAAAGTATCGTGGATCTTCTAATTACTCTTGTAAATAAAGATAAAAGTGTTTGCCAAGAAAATCATTTAGGTTTAATTTTATCTTCATATACTGGTTCATTAAAATCTGTTGGTATGTACTTAATCTTTTTGTCTGATTATTTTTTGTATACTCATAATAATTTTACTCTAATAGTTTTTTGAAAGGTTGATTTTTCTACATTATTGAAAAATGAATTAATTCTGTTAAAATTTGTTCTTGCAAGATTGGTAATCAGAACCATTTTTTATAAGCAAACAGGGACTATCCCCAGGGGCCCCAGAACTAGAAGGGTTCCATAAGTTCACTATGTTAAATTGTAAAATATATTTAAATATATATATATATATATAATGATTCATTAAGCATAGAAAAGCCAAGCAACAGATACAAGATCACTGAAACCACAAAGACCAATAAGAATGATAAATTTATCAGGGTATGAAATACACATATCTAAAGAAACCAAATTTATTAATTAGCAGTCTGCAAAACAAACGGAGTATTAATCTAACTCAACAAAAACTTAACAGAAAAACTTAGTGAAATGAAATTTATGAAAAAATAATTTAAGAAACTTAAGGAAGGAAGGAGGCTGGCGGCAAGACTTGTGACTTGCCTGTGGGGTTAAACTAGTTTCACACTGGCAACACTTCCCCAGCCTGCCAAGACCATAATAGGAGTCATATGGATTAAAAAAAACGAAATTTCATAGCAGATAAAGAATAATGAAACTATGAAGCAACGATGACATTTATTGATTACTTTGTTTAACACTAGAATTACGGAAGGTGTCATTTTGACCCCCAAGCAAACTTTTTTCTTCAATGTTTCTTTTATTTTTTCA
The DNA here is from genome assembly GCA_963930645.1 of Salticus scenicus. Classification (NCBI taxonomy): domain Eukaryota; kingdom Metazoa; phylum Arthropoda; class Arachnida; order Araneae; family Salticidae; genus Salticus; species Salticus scenicus. The sequence goes on from OZ005653.1 coordinate 117,611,417, forward strand.
CAAATATCTTAATCCTTTCGTGACTTTTCCTAAATCATTGTGCTTTTCAAAAAAATAAAATTTCCAAGAAAACCCTATTTAACTTTTAGTCTTAACAAAGGCTTATACTTAGAAATACGGTAAGGTGTCATTTTGACCCCTGTGAGAAAGAAAGATATCTGAATATTTTTTCTGCGGTAAACTATTTTTGTTTTCACCTGCTAAACAAAAAACAATAAAAGGAAAGCATATGATGTGTTTGTATAATCTCTCATTTGCCAGTCACGTGATTTGAATTTTCAGAATGCATTTACTTGTGAAATGAGAACAGATAAAAGAGCTTATGTTCGAAAAAACGATTGTAGATTTTGCTAGACATTTTGTTTGTTACATATAATAACAATTTTTGATAATTTTTTTTGTAATATTTATGGGAGTTTTTTTATATACTAATGGCTCGTAGAAGATGACTAACGCAAGAAGAAATAGTTACACTGATGCAAGAACTATATGATTGCGTTTCTGGTTTTGAAATGGATAACAATTCTTCAAATGGAGATGAAAAGGAAACCTCTAGTGATTCAGAATTTGTTATAACGAGAGATCATGTGATATCATTTTCTAGCTCATGTGAAAGTGAAAATAAATTAGCTCCCAGTAGTTCAAATTCTGACATAACAAAGAATGCCAAAGCAGGAACTAGTACTATATGCTCAAAAGGGAATAATAAGAAATTCAACGTTATTCAGCCAGCTATTTGTCCATACCCTTTAAAATATGCTTTAATTATTGTAATTTAGTTTATTTTTATTGGATTTTCAAAATATATAATATTATATAGGGAAATATGCAGATTTTTTTTCCAAGGGTCAGAATGACCCCTGCCGTATTTCTAGGTATACGAATATCGCCGTAATTCTAGTGTTAATAGTTTGATTAGAATTTTAATAATAGTTGACAACTCAACAATGAAGAAACTGAAAATTTAATGGAAAAAGAAAGAGTGCATATATGCTGTTCTATTTAGCATTACTTTTGCTGTCTCGTGCTTTCTGGTTGTCTCCTGATAGACAAAATATAACAAAAATCTATAGCAGAATGAAGCTATTCCATATAATATTGTGTTCAGATGTATAACTGACTTTTTAAAAAATGTAAACATTTATATAGTATTTATGCCCAAGGGAAAAAAAAAATTAAGCATTGTACATATAGCTGACCCTCTGTTATTTATGAATAATGTTGTGGTGTTGAATCTGAATGGTACCTCCCCCCCCCCCTCCTCCTCTTAATTTTACTTTGTTCAGCACCCCAATTCATTGTGATTAGAGCCTGGCACCAATAATTTAATAAGTAATTAAATAAGTGTTTATCTTATCTCTATGTTTAATAAACCTTTTCTTTTGTATTTTACTTAGACTGCGGTTTCATTAAATTCTTATTTTCTTAGAATTGATATACATACTGTTCTACTACTGGTGGTGTGGAATGATAAACACATTTGGTGGTGAAAATGAACAAGTTGATCCGATAGTCAAAGTTAAAAAATTTTACTGCTAAACTAAAAGTGACAGTTTTTTTTTTTTTTTTTTTTTTTTTTTAATTAAATATCAGTTTGTTTTTTGTGAGATTTTTCTGTCTTTTTATTCTGTCTTATATTTTTATTTATTTTAGATAACTTAAATATTGTGTATCATAAGCGGTTCATGCAGGGGGGGCAACTGCCCCCTCACTTTCAAAAGTAATGGGGCCATGTCTCTCACTTTTCAAAGTCTAAAATAAAAGTCTAAAAATCGATCACAGTGTAGACTGGTTTATTTCATGAAACTAAAAACTAAATTTTCACAATTCGCTTGTAAAGCTTCTTTATGCTTCATTTACCTTCATTAAGCACTTCTTTCTGTTTCTGACCCTGCAGCAATCATTCCCAGAAATACAACAGGGCAAAAGCTAAACCCTGATTCTTCTCTTATCTCACCACCTAACTTTCCACTATAGAAACTCACCTCACGATCCATAAATGAAATCGTCCATTCTCTTCTCCCCTTATATACCCTCTTTACCCAAGTGAAAAATAAATTCGTCCATTGCAATCTTTGTATTCACGCTACTCCTAGCCAGGTTTAAGGATCACGTGAATATTTTCTTCTCATTTGCAGATTCGAAGCAGTATGCTGACAGTGCAGCCTAAGTTTTTATGATTTGGAATCTTTGTTTCATCTTTGTTTTCAAAATGTTTAGAAGAGCAAAGTGGCTTAAAAACCAATCTATCATTAGTTCATGTTTCCATAAGATTTTAGTTGTGGAAAATGAGTCAAAACATGCTTAGTTATGGAAATTAGGATGAAAAATATGACGGTTTAAAATTCGAGGAAACTCGGGCTGATCCTATGCCAACGTCAAGTCTCAGTGCAAATAACTTAGATTCAGAACTGAAAACAGTTGATGGCACGTTAACTTCCAACCATCATGAATACAGAAAAAATTAAATAAACGAAGGCCCACACCAGCCTCTTGACTTTAACTATCTGGTAAATAATGGAAGAAAATTCCAGAAAAATTGGTCTATTGAAAGACTCCAGGAATATGAATCTTCATTAAGAAGATGAAGTGTTACAGTCCAGTTAATTTCCCAAAGAGCGTCCGAAATCTAAGAAAAAAAAAAATTATCTGGAGTTGATTTGTGAAACCTTGCTGTTCTGTGCTCAACAAGGCATTGCGCTAAGAGGACACAATAAAAAAGAGGACTCAAGTAACAAAGGAACTTTTTTGGAGTTGTTAAAATCTCCGCTTAAAAGACAACGATCTGGTGAAAGAATTCTTTATGGAAAAATAAAAATATTTTTCTTACAGTAGTAAGGAAATTCAAAACAAAATTTTGGAGCTCATGAGCAAACAGGTCTGTGAAGCAATAGCTAGTGAAGCAGTTAAGTCAGATTGTTATTCAATACTTGTGGACGAAACGGCCGATATAGCTCACGACGAACAAGTTGCTCTTGTAATTCGGTACATCACACCAGAAGATTTCAGTGTGCATGAAAGATTTTTGGGATTTTTCGAAACATGCAATACTGAAGGAGAAACACTAGCAATTTTGATAAAAAATGTATTGGAAAATTTTCGACTTCCTCTCTCAAAAATTCGTGCTCAATGCTACGGTGGGGCAGCAAATATGAGAGGAAGTTATAAAGGAGTGGCCGCGAGAATTCTTCAAGAAAATCCTCTAGCTTTCTATGTGCACTGTTATACCCATATCTTGAATTTGTGCATTGTTGACACATGTAGCAAACAAACACAAATTAGAAATTCTATGGGCATCTTAAAAGAACTGCACAACTTTTTTACTGTGTCAATGAAAAGAACATTTCTATTTAAAGAAAACTTAGAAAACAAAGACTTTTTTGGCGGTAACAAGTCACTTAAGTCATTAAGTGACACAAGATGGAATTGTCGTGTAGAAGCTTGCAATACTGTGTTGCAGAATTTTGATGAAATCGTAGATACTCTACAGAAAATATCAAAAACTGATTCTAAAAATGGATCGCAAGCTGAAGCTTTGCTGAACAATATTGAAAGTTTCCAGTTCATTTTTTGTCTACATTTGATCCAAAGAGTTTTAAAAACTACAGATATACTTTCAAAAGCTTTGCAATCAAAATCACTTATTTTTTTAACAGTTAAAGAACTGGTTAACACAACAAAAGAATGCTTGCAGGAATTCCAAAATGAAGATTTTTTTGAAAAGTTGTGGATATATGTAGATGATATTTGTGAAGCAAAATAGTTTCCTCCTCCAAACATATTTAACATAATTCAAAATTAATTTCAAATTTACTTTTACACAACGTTACATTTACAGTATAATGAAGTTATTCAACAGTGATATTAGTTTACAGGCAATAAAGATAAAATTAAAACATATTATTAGAATGATTGATTAATTGAATTCAACTGTCATTAATATTGAAGTGAATTAATCAAAATATAATTATTTTAAAACGAAAGGTACATATTTAAAACTACTACAAAGCAAGCAAATTTTTAATCAGATGATTCAAAATAGAAATATATTAGAATTACGTAATAAATAAATAATTCCCCCTTTTTTTTCTCTCTATTTTACTTTCTACTAAATCACTTTACATGAATTCATTTTCATTGCTACCAAATTCTCTACGATTCTTGGTAAAACATTAAGTAATAAAGTTTAAAAATTCATATCATAAACATTAATTTGTAAGAAGTTTGTACAATAAGCACCATCTGCTTAAAATTTTATTATCTTTATCATAATTATTTTAATTAATATTTTTCCTTTCTGTCTATATCGAACTTATTCCTAAATACTATATCTAAACTAACCTTTATAAAAACATTTAAGTTACAAAAATGTGAGTTGATTTTGATTGTGCTTATGCCCTTATTCTTTTGGAAATGCTTTGGCCATGAACATCTGTATAATTCTTCTCAATGTCATAAATTTTGACCTGAGTTGAAAGAGTATATGAACAATATTTTCTGATATTTTTACAGATTATGATGTCAAGGAGAATGCCTTTCCTAAAAATTATATCCATTAATAACTTAAAATCTTTTACACTTTCATTTTAGTTTCTTAAGTTCTTGTCATGTTATCTAAATCAGAATTGTATATTTTCAAATCAAAGAGCAGATGATTTTATTCTGTTAATTCTTATTTTATAATAGTATAATTTACTAATATCTTATCATTTTAAAAACTATAATTAAAACATTTAATCCTTATATGCACTCTTTTTTTTTTTTTTTTTTAGAAGTGTCAATATTTTTTAAGGGATTATTTATGAACCTAACACACACACACACAAAAAAAAGAAATTATTTTTCATATATGTTCCTTTTATTGACAAATATTTAGGGATTACATATATGCAAAGCTACACATTTACTTATATTTGTACAAAGATTAAGGAGTTTAAGTAAACATATTAAGCAAAGACAAACTTCTCAAATTATTATATTAAAAAATATATGTGTGATTACGTACTTTTTTTTTCTTCTAAATTAAAACTGATTAACAAAGACATGCTTATAATCATATCTAATAATCTGTCTTGTCTTTCCAATTTTTCTAATGACTTGATGCCTTTAGATATTTTTCTTCCTTATATGCAACTTTGTGGGAGATTTTTATAGGAGTTTTAGAGATTTTTTGTAGGAACAAATGCATATAGCCAACATATATACAATTAAATAGCTTACTTTTATCTTGTGTAAAAATCTCAACCAGTAGTGTAAAAAATTAGGCAAATAATGCCCTTTTTATTGAATTCCCCTGGTGGCTCCCTTGTTTTGTAGAGTTAGCACTAGCCATCTATTTCCAAAATTATGTAACATATTCAAAGATAATGTTTTGCAGTTGTAGAAAACTGTATTTGAATTTCAACTTTCAATAGGAGTGGGAGATTAAGCATAGAAATATCACTTTGCATATGTGCAAAATGGCACATTTAAAGGTTTAAATAAATATAAAAGAAGTTGTTAAAACATAATTGCCAACTTTTCCGGTTTTCCCGGAAGACTTCCGGTATTTTAACGTATCTTCCAGTCTTCCGGAAAGATGATGAAATCTTCTGTTTTTAAAAAAAGTCGCGGATATCGTTCGTTTTAAAAAGAAAACCCAAATGTTCTATGAAAACTCCTGATTCCCAATCTTTCTCCATCCATAACATAAATGTCAATATTCATTTCAGACTTGCTTTATGAGATTCTAGAATTATTTTTTGCCCCCCCCCCCCTTCATTTATCTCCAACAAGTGATCAGCAATCAAATGTTCTGCAGAAGTCTTTTGTTTCCTAATCTTTATACATCTGCAACATAAATGATAATATTAATTTTAAACTTTCATTAGATTCTAGAAATAGAGTTGAAAGAGTTTAATATTTCTTATTCTGTAGTTATATTCTCCCCCCCCCCCCCCCCACACACACACACTTGTCCTGGATTGTGATCAATGATCAATTCTAGAAACAGTAAAGCAATGGAAGTGCTCAATATTTCTCATGTATGCAATTATTCTTAGATCTTTATTGCTGAATTTAATGAATCTGTTTATTTTTCCTCAATTAAATTAAATATTTGTATGTCATATTTATACCACATGTGTAAACATGGAAAATCAATTTAAGAAAATTAATACTCAGTTGGTTTTATGCACGTTTGAAACTGATAATTAGCTACTGCTACTTTTTTTATATGTATGATTAATGTACGTACATAAAAATCATATTCTATTTATTTAAAAAATTAGATATACTTTAACTTAACTAAGTTTTTTGTCTATTGTTAAATAAATTTCTTACAGATTCTGTGTTGTAGATATTTATATGTTGAAGAGGAATAACTTCATTTAAAACTTTTAAATATTTCGTATAATCAATATTAAAATTGTAAAACTGTATTGTTTATTACGTCAAAGAGAAAAAAAAAATCTTCCCTTTTATGAAATCTTCTGGTTTTTCAACAAAAATCTTCCCTTTTTTTATTAAAATTGGTTGGCAAGTCTGTTAAAAGTATTTTTATAAAATGCCTTATATGGTAATTTATGCTAATAAATTAATTGATTTAGTTAATAATAATGTAATTCAAAATTAGACAAAGACAACAGAACTACACAGAATAAGACAATTATTAAACTGTCTAAATTATTTAACTTAAATAATTTACTTGACAAACTTAAATAAAATTTCCTTGTATTTTATTTGCATTTTATAAACTATATATATTTGTTTCAATTTTGTTTCTACAACTGAAAACTAATTTTTTTAACTTTATTTATTTGTTCTTAGATCGGAAACTTCTCTGCTTAATTAAATTATACTCAGAAAGTGATGTTGATATGGCAAAATTCAGGTATTTATAATGTTAGAATCATTACAATAACTTGAAATCATAATTTTATTATTAAGATTTCAAGAAATAATTAGAATTTTAAATAGCATTTTAGAATTTTACTAATAATAGTTTTGCTTGCAGTAATATTTTAGGTGCTTTTCTGTTATTGAGACTGGATTCAGATAAGGCCAAATCCTCAGCATTTATCAAAAATGTAAAGCATAAAAATAATCACTGAAATATTAACAATATTATTTAAATTGAGGTTAAAAAAAAAAAAAAAAAAAAAAAAATTAGAAAATTTTAATAGAAATCAAACAGTTTGCCAAAGAAATGAGAAAAACTGAATAATAAAGTATAAATTAAAAAAAATAAAAATAAAATAACATTAACTTGAAAGCACAGAACTACATATATTATTTAAAATATATGAAAACTTGTATTTTAGAACACAGCTGCCTCCTCATTGGTGAGTTAGGCAAGCTATTTGGCGACTAGGCTGGTTCTAATAACAGAAAAGTACTATTTAGTTAATTAGATTGGTTAAGCTTAAGATAATAATAATACAGTGAAGCATCGATAATCTGGAAACTTATAATCCAGCAATGATTATTATTATTTCTTTTTTTCCTTCCTCTTTCTTTCTCTGCCTGTAAATTGTAGTACTCAATGGATTACTAGCAGATGACCTTGGAACAGTGTACTTGCCAACTTTTATGAATTGTCAGTAAAATTCATGGATTTTCATTTAGTTTTACTGATTTATAGATTCACATGAATTTTCTAAGATTCTTGCTGAAAAAGACATTAGCATCTAAAAATGAACCATCTTACTTAAGAATGAAAGAGTATCAGTATCAAATTATGTTGTTAACATGCTCAAATATCAGGAACAAATATGCTTAAAAATTCTTGTCATCGGCAAGAGTAAAAAGCCACGGGCTTTTGCAAGAGTGAAGGTGTTTCTTGTGCTTTTTTTTCAAACATTATTTTGATTATTTACATTTGTAATAAAGCATACATTAGGGTAGTATACATTTTTAAAGCTATTTTTTAAAAAAATATTCTTTTGGATGCAACAGCGCCGACTTTGAAAAATTTCTGGGGGGGGCTCGAACCAAGGCTGTAGCCAGGATTATTTTTTGAGGGGGGGGGAATCACATTTATAATATAAGGTCATCAAATATGGTATAATAATGTACACACGCTTACCCAAAGAAAAGAACATATGCACACACAAACAACGGCCTGATTAACACAGGGGCCCTGAGTAGCAAAGGGTCCCAAAACTGGTCCTGAAAATGTCATCATAATCTTTGCCATTTAATTTATGTAAATTGGATTTATAAAACAAAATTAAGAGTAACAGGGAGGTCACTGGGATAAAACGGCCATCAGCCACTTCAATTTGAAACCAATATTGTGATTATGGTTAAGTTAAAATTGGAGGGGAAAGGCAGAATCTCGAAATAATTTGTGCTATATCTTCTCTTTAAGTTTTAAAAACAATATTTGTTCTTATTTTTTATTTTTACTTAAAATGTTAAAATTTCATAAACTATCGTTAATTAAATTTTGATAGAATGGAGTAGAAGACTGATTTTTTTAGCTCTGAAAAATACCAGAGCCGGGAAACAAACCTGGGCCATTCCGCTTAACACGCGGATGCTCTAACCACTGAGCTACCCTGGCTGATAACCAGCTAGGCACTTCTCACATAATTTATGTTGACAAGGTCACCGAGTCTGCATTAGAGCAGCTATATCAAGTGACAAATTTGAACATGGCACAACTCCAATAGGTCATAAAATTTAATTTTAATTTTTTTTTTTTTTTTTTTTTTTTTTAAACAGCTGTTAAAAAAAAAAAAAAATCTAAATATATTTAATTAAAAGCGGAAGGCCCGAGTTTGATAACCGGCTCTGGTATTTTTCACATAGTTGGTATAAAAAATCAACTTTCCACTCCAAAATTTTCTGAAATGAACTTTCAGGTTGATGAATAAATTTCTAAATTAAATTAAAATTTCATGGTCTATTGGAGTTGTGCCATGACTATTAATGTCACTTGATATAGCTGTGTGTACAGACTTGGTGACATTGCCAACGAATGTTATGTGAGAAATGCCTAGCTGGTAATCAGCCAGGGTATCTGAATGGTTTGAGCATCTGCACGTAAAGCGGAAGGCCCGGGTTCGATACCCGACTCTGGTATTTTTCACATAGTTGGTATAAAAAATCAGCTTTACACTCCAAAATGTTCTGCAATGATCTTTAATTAGTTAATTATTTAAGGTAATAGGAGAAATGAAGTTAATATCGCTACGTTTATATTTTTCGTACTAAATCGATTTATTACCTTTTTCTTACCCATAAGATAGAGAAAGTATTGTTTTTGGGTCAAATTTTCTAAATTTAGTTTTTGTTATACTTACACATTTTGAGGTCATTCAATCCAAAAATCATGCTTTTAGGAATGTTTGTGTGAAAGTTGCCTGAATAATTTTAAATGAACTTTTGAATTTAATAACAGATTTGAATTCTATAAAATTAAGGTAAAGTAATGAAACAGGGGGTTGAGGGGGGCGGTAAGCCCCCCTCACACAGAATTACTTGTCGAATAAAGTTGTTTGGAAGCCTAATTTGAATTTTTTTAACATAGGTTTGCATAACAGTCCTCACTATCTTACCCCTTAATCTCCAATCTGCATTTATACTATTAATTTTTCTTTTTTTCTTAGTCGATTTATGTCCATTTTCAATTGCAACAAATTTACTTTACAGCTATGATTTTGGTAAAAAACTAAATAAGAAATAGAGGAAAGACTCTTGTTCAATAGGAAATCAGTATTCAAAATTTCTGGGGGGCTGAGCCCCTACAGAAAATTTTTTGGGGTGGCTCGAGCCTTCGAGCCCCCACGTAGTCGGCTCCACTGTTTGGATGTTTTAATTAATTGACGACTTTGATATGTTTTTGGAACACCTATAATCTGGAAAAACTGTTAATCTGGCAATGTCTATTTCCTGCCAATGCTGGATTATCGATACTTCACTGTAGTAAATTTGCGTTGCTATTAGTTTTACTTATTTCATTTAATTAGATTGGCTCTTTAAAATAAGTAATACATTTACTTTTATTTATTTATTTTTGTGCTTTAAATCTGCAGTCCTTTCCTTTGGAGTAATACTGCTGTTGTTCATTATTCTGTTATGAATACTGGATCTATGCATCTGTGGAAGAAGCCAAAACTACAAAATTTGTTGAGCATATTTTCTCAAGAAATGCTTGAAACTACCATAGAAAAGTATCCCCTTTTCTTGAAATTAGAAGTATGATGTGATATTGTTCATTAATTAATTATTTTTTTATTTTTATAGTAAGGTATTAAATTAGTAACATTTTTTTTTTCTGTTAATTACAGCCAGATCTCACTGATCCTGATACTGACAACGATCTCAAAGCTATTTCAGAACTTGATAAAATTTATGATTTGCGATTTTTCTTACCTTTGTTTGCAAATCTCTTATCTCCAGGTAAATATATATTTTTTTTGTCTTGTTGGTCATTGGTGTTTCAGTGATCTTGTATCTGTTGCTTGGCTTCTACTATGCTTAATAGATCATCTTTATTATATATACATATATATATATATAGGGTAAGTGCACCAGTGATTGACACTTTTAGAGCAATCTCTGATGTTTTTAATGTTCTAGTCATCAGAAAATATTATTAGAAATCTTAAGTTAATACATATGACATGAAAGACATTTAGAACCACATAAATGTTAAAATATATACATTTGATAACAATTGTTATTATTAATTTATTATTATTATTATTATTATTATTATTATTTGACACCCACTCAATGTTCTGGTAATTGACACTGCCAGTTTTTCCTTTTATTAGTAATTGGCACTTTGACACTGCTAGTTGTTCATTTTACCAGTTATTAGCACCCTATGCTCCAGTGTTTCACATAAAATGTTAAAATTCTTATATGTAAAAAAAAAGATTTTATTATTTTTCTTATTTATTAATTATATCGGGATAGATGTCAATTACTGGAGCATGCCAATCACTGGAGCACCTACCCTATATATATAACATTTTTCCTCTACAATGACTCTGATTAGTAAATTTTTAGATCCTGGCAAAAAATACTTAGCTTCACAGCAGTATTGTGCCCGGTACAGGGATATTTATAGGGATATCCGTGGATCGACAACCTGTTACCTATCATCTCCTCCTCCTTTACTTCAATTTAGAACATGCAGTTCTAATCGATGTAAAACTTGCCCTATGGCCTCTCGCACACAATTAAATAATAATCACTCTTTGGTTCCATTTTGTCAGGCATACAAGGTTATTTATAAAATCAGTTGTGGTCATCGTAAACTCAGTTATATTGGTGAAACTTCCACTCCTCTACATCTACGTATTAATCAGCATCGCTCTGATTCAAAAAACCTTTCATCTTCAGCTGCACCTTCTAAATCAACTATAGAATTACAACACTTTAAATCACATAATTTTAATTCATGTACCATAGAGATTATTGTCAAAATTCAGAAAAATAAAAGTGAGCGTCTATTTCTTGAATCAAAATTTATACAATATTACAATCAGGGTTTAAACTGCCATTAGTTTTTTTAGCATTTTGCTAAAAGGTATCATATTTTGCTAAAACATGTTGGTCAGAATTTCGCTAAAAACCTAAAACTGGATATCTGTATAAAATATCTCTATAATAACTCAGATTATTATTATTATTATTATTTTGTAATATTTGCAAACAAAAACTACGAAAGTACTGAAATTTTTGGGAATCATTATTTATGTAGTAATTTGGATTTATTTTTAATTTTTAATGATTGAATTTAAATGCAAAAATATTTAAAAGTATGTCAGAATTCAGAATTTGATTCATAGAAGCATTCTTAGCACTAGTATTTCACGATTATCTACCACTACACTTTACTTAATTTTTCAATTGCTTTTTCATTTTACACTACACATATGATATGAGTACCTCTTTTTCTATTGTTAAAATCAAAACATAGTTTCCCTGATTCATATTTTTAAAGTCATAAATATGGATGCTTGGCTAAAATTATCAATGAACAAAAGAATAGAAAATAAAACTGAGGATAACAAAGCTAAGTAAAAGAAATCAATGGTATCCAAAGAATTAACTTTTGAAAAAGCTAAAATAGTGCTTGCCTATTTTCGCTAAAATGCTAAAGGAATTTTTTTGCCAGGTTAAACCCTGATTACAATACAATTTATCCATATGGCCTAAATTCCGAATACTTTAATAAAACTATTAAAGCATATTCCAACATCAACCCTCTGCATGATTATTCGACTATTTATGCACAACTAAATCACAAAACTAACAATAAAACTTCTAGAACTAAACGAGGTAGTAAAAAAACAGATTTAATCTTTTCTAAAAGTGCCATTATTAAACTCATTTCAGATCTACAGACTAATTACTTATTTAACTATAACTGGTTCATTATTCGAAAATTTATTTTTGCAATTAAAAAGAAATACTTAGTAAATTTTCTGAATGTCTTTCAAAGCCAATCCTATAATAAACATTTTTCAGACATTTTTTATGATATTATAATGTACAAAATCAAACAATTTAATTTAAAAATTAATAAAAAGCCCAACAAAACTAAAACAAATACTCAATTAATTGTGACTTTTACAAATCAAATATTGAATAGTATTAACATTACGTCTATCATTAATGACAAAGAATGTTTGTTTCCGATTAAAGATTTAAATCTATCTCGTACCTTCAAATATCCTCTTCCTCTTGGCAGAAAGATATTGAATTATAATTCTGTATCTAAGTCTACCTCTTTTACTAACACTGTAACCTGTAAATGCAATGATCCTTCTTTCTCAAAATTTATTGACAGAGACCATGGACACATTATCACGGGTAATCTCAATATTATTGATAATTATCAATTAAAAAAATTCATGAAATTTGGCACCAAATTTAGACTTCCAGTTAAAACTAGCATTCCACAAATCTTTCAACAGTTTTCTTATGACCTAGATTTATTTATTTATAAAATATCTATTACTCATAATAAACCTATTGCCTACTTCACTCAATGGAAAGTTTTAGTGTTACAAAAAATCAAAAATGCATTATTTATCAATTCTTCAAATCTGGTGTTATTTAAAAAATCTGTACTTCTTAACTCAATCAAATCACTACAGGATGACTTTGTGATCACTTATGTTGACAAATCACCTAATAATTATGCCATTATTTGTAAATCCTACTATCTCTCTATTTTAAACTCTTCAATCAATAATAGTAACATCTTCAGTTTAACTAATAATAACCTTATTATTAATAACCGAAAAATACATAATTACTATAAACTACTTCAACTTCCCTTCAATAACTTTAATTATCCTTATATAGTTCTCATACCTAAGTTTCACAAATCTCCAATTAAATTTCGCACTGTCACTGTTGGGTGTAACACTTATAACAACAATGCTAATAAAGCTCTACTGGATATTCTAAAACAAATTTACAAATGTACTTGCAAAGTTGATAATTTACACTGTCTTAAAAATAGCTTTCAATTAATTCAATACATCAAATCGCTCGATTCAATAGACAATATTATGACTTTTGACTTTCAAGATCTTTTCAATAATATTGAGTTATCAGATCTTAGTAATATTATTTACAGTCATTTTCAAGAATATAAAGCTTAAATTAATCTTCCTCACAATTTTAAAGCAGAAAAATTTAAAACACTTCTTAACTTTGTTATCCATAATAATTATATCTTCCACAATAACAATATCTATTTGCAACAATTAGGCATCCCACAAGGAGGTTGTAGCTCCAGTATTTTGGCAGATCTCTATCTTTATTATTATGAAAAGCAAATTTGCAATGAGGATGTTCGATTTTATCGTTACATCGATGATATTATTGTATTTTATCTCAAAAAGCACTCACAAAATGACTTTTCCTTCAATTATCCACCTAATTTAAAGCTAACTCAAAATACTCTAACTAATCAATCAATTAACTTTTTAGATCTCAAAATAATCGTTGATGGTAATAAAATTTACACAGATATCTATGACAAACGGAAAGATTTTAGTTTTAAAGTAAACTTATTTACACATTTTAGCATCTTTCGGTATTTAGAAACATCATCATAAACCATTTATTTCAAATTAATAATTTATGCTCTGCAAAGTTTAAAAACAAGAATATTAATAAACTGATCACAGCCACTGCTAAAATGGGTTTCCCAAAAAATTTGTATTTCCTATTTTATATCCTTAACCATGTCTCTGTCAGTACAAAAAAAAAAAAACATGCAGGGTCCCAGGTACCTATATGCCAAATTTGGAAGCTCTGCGATCAGTAGTGTGTAGTATTGTTCATGTTTAGATAAATGTATTTATTTTCCTGTTGGAAAAAACAATAAACTCGTTTTTTTTTTTTTTTTTTTTTTTTGGCAACAATAAAATTACGGATTAAATTTAAATGGCTAATTTTTTGCTATTATTAGCTTATTATTTTCATATTTTTATTCATTAAAAGAAAACTAAACAGAAATTCGAAATTCTGACTTCGATGTGCACAATGATCCTTCGGGGGGCACCTTTGTGTTAAATCTCGTGACTGTCCGAGCTACCGTTTTCGAGAACAGTGAAATATATACACAAATATTGCTCACTTAATAGTATAAGATATATATATATAATAATGTTTAAATATGAGTTCGGTTTTTGCTTTTCAATGGGATATTTATATATATATATATTATTTCTTTTTATTACATCATTAAGTGTAATTATATACAATGGCAATTCATACTTTTCTTTCTTCTGTACGTGTAAAAATATTACCAAAATATTTAACTCTCTGAGTGGCTGATGCATAATTTTCAGTACACTTAGCAGTTGTTTTTTGTAATACATTTCTAATTCAGAAGTACATAATTATAGACTCCTAATTTTTAAGTTTGAAGGTCAAATACAATACCACAAAGTTTAACCTTTTTAAATCTATAGTTATGTTTTTAATTTCAAGCAGAAATTGTTTTAATATATTTTAAACAAGATTAACATTTTTTCTTTTTCCAAGATGGCCAGTAGGTTAAATGGCAATATGTCTTTTTTTTTAGTTCAAAGAATGATAATATGACTTGCCATTTTAAATATATCTTTTTTTTCTAACCTTTGTAGATTTTTCTCTGTTATGCCTAAAAATACAATACTTATAACTTTGAAATAAGATATCCATTTGCATTTTAAAATATCAGTTAAGGTTCCATTGTATTTATTATAATAAATATACAATGAGACAATTTTTAACCTCCTTAATATTTTTAATTTAATGGAAAAGTAGTTAAAAAGTGCATATAAATAATTTCATAAGCATCATTGCATGCATCGCATTTATTAAAATGCAATATATAGATATTCATAAGTAAAGTTATTTTACTTAATCTTCTGTGTTATGTTTGTTTTTCACACTTATATATGTTCTAAAAAAATATTGCTTGTGCTTACCATGAAAAAAAAATCTCAAAAAGTTTAATTAAAAAAAAAAAAAAAAAGATTGTTTGCACAGTATTAAAACAAAAAAGAAAAATTGTGCGATTCACATAGATTATAAACATTTTCCAACTGTACTTAACTGTCATATCATTTAACCTCTTTTTTTTTTTTTGTGACAACCTCTTAAAATATCTTTTGTTATCTATAATGAAAGAAAAAATCTCTAAAAAAATTTCTATTTTTGAAGAAAAAACATACAATTAATTGCTTTTGTGTGTGTCGGATTATATACAAGTTCACATTTCTAGCAAAAAACATACATTAGAAACAATGATTGAATACATATATTTTAAGCTTAAGAACTATATATAAATTAAAATAGAGATATTAAACCTTAATTTTAAATAATTATCACATATAAAACTCTTAAATTAGCAATTTTAAATTTATTTCTAGAACAGCTCGATGTAGTCACGTGTGTTTATTTATTTTTTTTTCACGATGAAGCATTTTTCGCCCAAGATCACATTTACAGTATTCAAAAGTAAACATACAAACAATTTAGGACATATCTGTTATGATTTGACTGCTCACGCAATTGAGTAATCGCGCATAAGCGGCGCGCGCCTCGGCCATGCAGCGCATGTCAAGAGACTATAAAAAGGGAACGTTATATATTTCATGTCACGGCAGTTGCGTGTCATTATGTATTGTTTTTACCCTTCCTGAGTTTGTTATGTGTTTCACTTACATTACGTTATGTGTTCTTTTACCTTTTATCATGTTTCATTAAGTGCTGTTTTCGGAAATAAAAGCATGTTTCCAGTAGCTATAGTTTCTAGCATTAATTGATATTAGCCACCTTCCATTCATATCGGCCTTTACAATACTGGCGACGTACGATGGGATGTTGACGTTTGACTCCGCGGCGCGAGTGGGCGTTCCTAGTTCAGGTATGAGAATTTTCTCCTCTCTTTTTCTCTCTCTGCTCTCTTGTTGATAAGAGGCGGGTGATTTATCACGGAGTTGTTCAGCGCGGTAAGCTGTTTTTCTTTTTCTTTAATTATTTCTGAACCCCGTTCCTTGTGATGGCTGCTGTCGGCTCAATTTCGGAGTTTGACGTTTCAAGTCCTAGTTCGTGGGATTTATACTCTGAACAGCTCACATATTATTTAGAAGTAAATAATATCACTACTGCTGAACGGTAACGTGCGACTTTAGTTGCTGTTTGCGGTATCAAAACAGTGGGAATTATTAGGTCTTTAATAGCGCCGTCTACTATTTCTGAAAAGACTTTTGATGAAATTATGACTGTTTTAAAAACTCATTTCAGCCCTAAACCTTCTGTTATTTTTTCTCGTTTTAAATTCCACAAGCGGACTCAAAATTTAAACGAAGGTATTAGCGATTACGTTGCCGAATTACGGCGACTTGCCAAAGCGTGTGATTTTGATGCAACTTTAACAGAGAGGCTTCGCGACCAGCTCGTATGCGGCTTAAGAGATGAGGGGGTGCAAAGACGGCTGTTATCGGAAACAAGTTTAACTCTCGAGGATGCCGTATCTAAGCTTTAGCTTGTGAATCCGCAGCGTCTCAGGTTAAAAGCATGCATTCTTTAAATTCGGGTCGTGTTGCAGGTTCAGAGTTCGTTGATTATGTGAAGGCTGGAAAAGGAAAAAACGAGCGTAAACGAAGATTCGAGATCGATAAAAATACTAAAATTTCGGCTAAAATGTTTGTTTTGGATGTGGGGAACAGCATGAACGTAAGAATTGCAGGTTTAGAGATGCTAATTGCAGGGGGGGTGGTAAAAAAGGCCACATAGAGCGTGTATGTCGTGCAAAACGTGACAAGTACAAAAATTCAAATTCTCAGAAATTACATGACATTGAAGTGGTTAGTCCTTTGGAAAATGAGTACTGTTTGAATTCTGTGCAGTGCAATTCCCTTAAAGAGCATGTTGTGATTAAATTGGAAGGGCATGAAATTAAAATGGAGGTAGATTCAGGATCCTACTATTCCATAATCTGCTTAAATACTTTTAAACAAATATTTGGAGCTCAAGAGCCAAAATTAAATAGTACTTCAGTAAAGGTGCGAGATTTTAAAAAAAACAATATAAACCTTGTTGGGAAATGTACTGTAAGAGTAAAATTTAAAGAGTTTAACCCAGAATTGGAACTTTTGGTTGCAAAATTTAATTGTACAAATATTCTGGGGTATTCATGGTTTGAGCCTTTGGGTATATCTATAAATGGAATACATTCTATTTCCGACCCTGTTCAAGAGGTTGTGAATAAATTTTCTGAAGTTTTTAGTGAGGGATTGGGGACTTATACTGGTCCAGCAGTTAAGCTTCCAATAGACCCCAAAATTCCCCCTATTAGGTGTAAGGCTAGAAATGTACCTTTAGCACTCAGACCTAAAATTGAGATGGCATTAAAAGAGCTTCTTGAAGAGGGAGTTATTGAGCCTTATGATAATCCCAAGTGGGCTACTCCAGTAGTTCCAGTGTTAAAACCATCGGGGAAGGTGAGACTCTGTGGGGATTATAAAACTACACTTAATAAGGCTATGTCTGCTTTTCCTTATCCTATACCAGCAATCAATAATTTATTATCTAATTTGAAAGGGGGTGGATTCTATGCAAAAATTGATCTGGCCCAGGCTTATTTACAACTGCGCGTAGATAAGGAATCTGCAGAAGCTCAGACCATAATAACTCATAAGGGGCTTTCAAAGTAAACAGACTCCAAATTGGAGTAAATGTAGCTCCAGGGCTTTTTCAGAGCTTAATGGAAGAACTCTTTGCAGGTTTAGAGGGGGTAATACCTTATTTTGATGATGTCCTAGTCCGTGCAGAGACACGTGAGGAGTTAGCATTCCATTTAGCTGAGGTTTTAAGTCAGCTTAAAAAGGCAGGCTTGAGAGCGAAAAAGGAAAAATGCCTTTTTGGTGTAAAAGAGGTAGATTTTCTTGGGTATCGTGTCAATAAGGAGGGTATACACCCATCTAAATACAAGGTTGAAGCAATCCGTGCTGTACCAATTCCAACTGACAAACAACAGTTACGTGCTTTCCTTGGGTTAATTAATTTTTATCATGGGTTTCTAGAGAATAAGGCCACAATTGCTGAGCCTTTACATAGGTTGTTGGACAATAATGCTGAGTTTAAGTGGACACAAATTCATACAGATGCCTTTAATGGCTTAAAAGATTTAATTTCTTCCTCTAAAGTGCTTGTACCTTTTGATGCATCATTACCAATAATTCTCACATGTGATGCGTCTCCTTATGGAGTGGGGGCCGTATTAAGCCATCGAATGCAGGATGGTCGTGAGGCGCCAGTAGCATTTTCATCTAGGACTCTGACATCAGCTGAGCGTAATTACGCTCAGATTGATAAGGAGGCGCTTGCCATAGTTTCGGCTATTAAGAAATTTCACCATTTTCTTTATGGGCATGTTTTTACAGTCATTACTGACCATCAGCCATTGTTGGGATTATTTAACCGAACTAAAGCGACTCCTGAAATTATTTCTCACCGTATGCTACGCTGGTCTCTCATGTTAAACGCATATAATTTTCCCTTGAGCATAGACCAGGGAAGAAAATAGGGAATGCAGATGCTTTAAGTAGAATTCCAAAACCGGTGCCTGATTCTGAGGTTCCTCCCCCATATGAAGTTCTTTTTATGGAAGATCTGGAATGTCCTCCCTTAAGTGCAAGGGAAATTGCTAAATTTACATGTAGGGATCCTGTATTATCGAGAGTTCTAAATTTTGTGTTAAAGGGATGGCCAGAACAAGAGCTGGGTTCAGAATTTCATACGTATTATGTTAAACGAAATGAGTTGTCTGCTCATAAAAATTGTCTCCTTTGGGGTAATAGGGTAGTCATACCTGAAAGAGGACGTCAGCTCGTGTTGCAGGAGCTGCATCTGGCTCATCCAGGAATTGAGCGCATGAAAGTTCTAGCTCGAAGCTATGTGTGGTGGCCACGTATGGACACTGATATTCAAAGTTATGTAGCAGGTTGTATGTCATGCCAAGAAACTAGGCATGCACCACCACAAGCTCCTATACACCCATGGGAGATAACTACAATTCCATGGTCCCGGCTCCATGTTGATTTTGCTGGTCCGTTCCAAGGACACAAGTTCCTGATAATTGTAGATTCTTTTTCAAAGTATGTTGAGGTGAAGGAAATGTCCTCAACAACTGCAACATCCACCATTGATGTTCTAAGAGACATTTTTGCAACTCACGGAATTGCAGACGTTGTGGTCTCTGATAATGGTCCACCATTTCAATCAAAAGAGTATGAAAAATTCCTAGAGGGAAATGTCATTCGTAGGGTGTTGATTGCTCCTCGACGGCCAGCTGGAAATGGTCAGGCAGAAAGAGTTGTCCAGAGTGTTAAAGACTCTTTGAAACATATTGTGAAGGGAACATGGAGGAAACGTCTTTCTCAGTTCCTTTTACATCAACATATTACACCTTCTACAGTCACAGGCCTTAGCCCAGGTGAGCTGTTGATGGGAAGACGACTACGAAGTTGCCTAGACCGTTTACACCCAGATTTTCTTAAAGACCAAAGAGAGAGGCAAGAGCTAACTTTTGAGAAAGACACCAGACCACTGCGACAATTCAAGATCGATGATCCTGTGATGATTCGGAACTTTTCTCCTGGGGCAGAGTGGATTCCAGCTGTGGTTACTGAATCGACGGGTCCTGTGTCCTATAGAGCCACTACTGCGTCTGGGGAAGTGCTGCGTCGTCATTTTGATCAGATGATTAAACGTGCACCACCTTCTGTTTGTCCACCGTCCAGTGAGTCATTGCAGGAGTCTGAACCTGTTGAACCAGCGATGGTTCAGGAGCAGCTTCATGAAAGACTTCCAGTTTCCACAACACAACAGGCTCCTGGTGTTCCATCTGAGGGTGCTATGCCTTTACCAGTACCTGGCAATCTACCATCCCGTCCAAGACGAGTAATTAGGAAACCAGAAAGATACAGAGATTTTGTGCCACATTAACTAGGAGGGAGGAGTGTTATGATTTGACTGCTCACGCAATTGAGTAATCGCGCATAAGTGGCGTGCGCCTCGGCCATGCAGCGCATGTCAAGAGACTATAAAAAGGGAACGTTATATATTTCATGTCACGGCAGTTGCGTGTCATTATGTATTGTTTTTACCCTTCCTGAGTTTGTTATATGTTTCACTTACATTACGTTATGTGTTCTTTTACCTTTTACCATGTTTCATTAAGTGCTGTTTTCGGAAATAAAAGCATGTTTCCAGTAGCTATAGTTTCTAGCATTAATTGACATTAGCCACCTTCCATTCATATCGGCCTTTACAATAATATCAACCATAAAAAGCATTTTTCTAGTCTAAATAAATAAAAAATATGTATACAGTACAGTCTCTAAAATCCAGACACCTTAAATCCGGAATGCATAAAAGCTAACTGCAATATTTTATATCCCATTATCTTTGGTTTTCTGTTTTGCTAATAGATGGCAGCACCAAACAATTTTCTCTATTACCATAAATTATTTCAATTCTAATTTTTTTTTTTTGTTGTTGTTTAAGCTTATTTTAATACAGGATTTTTGTGAAATTTTCTAGTTCTTTATTTTATTTTATGTTTCAGCATAAAGATTTCTAGCAACAGTAAAAAGAAGCATTCCCAATAAGCTAATTGCTATATTTTATTTGCCATAATTTCTGTTTTATTATTCTGCCGATAGATGGCTGTACCAATCAATTTTTACTTGAGTGATTTCTTTTTGCGTAAAGTTACTCAGAAAAATGTAAATAATGAGAGTGATTTTGAAAATGAATAGGAAATTATTGAAAACGACAAAATTTCTACTGAAAATTTAATTGCTGCATTAGATAAAGAAATAAAAAGTTTGGAACAAAGAAACTTTATCACTGAACATGAGTTAATGTCTTTTATAGAATTAAAGAAAAAGTTATTGCACACAAACCTAAATTAAAACAGAAAACATTACTAGAAATGTTTAAAGATTTTTTGTAACAAAAATATAAATTTATTTTGTTTTTTAATAACTTTTATTACATTTTACTCAAACTTAACTTAAAATATACTCTCTAAGGTAAGTAATAAGGCATTTTATTTGTTTAAGCATGGAGATTTCTTTGCCGATTTTAGTTCAAACCATGCCCGCGCTCTGTGTAATGAAACAAAAATGCTTTTTATTTACATTTAGATTATCCTGAAAGTTTTATAGATTGGCAATATTTTTGCCATTTCGGCGATATACTCGAACTTTAAAAGAATATTTTTTAACTCGGCTTATACATGGGTTTGCAATTTTTGGCAAATTTCTGAAGGAAAAATATACTCTTGGCTTGTATATGGATCGACTTATATTCGGAAATATATGGTATGTTTTGTTTTTAATTTTGGAGGAAAAGAAATTTCACAGAAGTATCTTTACAGCTTCATTTCTAAAGAGAAAGCATTAAAAAGATTGCTTTTGTGTAGCCATTTGCATATGCACAAGGATAAGGAATTAAAGTAACTTACTCACCACTGGTGAGTAGATTCTTTGATGTGGCAAGTGAAGTTTTAGGTAGAGGAAAAATTTACCAAGAATTTTATGATTATTTATTTCTTCATTATATTTCCTGATTCTCTTATGACATCCCAAATGTAGAGTGATGAAGTAAACATGACATTAAGTTCCTTTCTTTCAATGCTGATAAGGACAGTTTTTTTTTTTTTTTTTTTTTTTTATAGTTTTAAAAGATATGCTGGATTTAGACAGATAGGTATCATTACTGTCATCACAAAGTCCCTAACATGTAAAGTTGCAAGCAAAAATGTAAGCCATTTTTTTTCTATGTGATGTTTTGCCCTATTAATAAACAGGGCCCGCTTTACCATTAGGCGAACCTGAGCAGTCGCTTAGGGCCGCCAGAAAAGGAGGGCCGCCAAAAAAATTGAAACTCTGCCCAAAATTTAAGGGAAAAAAAAGAAAAGCGAAAATCATAAACCAATTCTTGATTTTTTTCTCTCTCTTTTTGGAATATGATGTGTATATTCAATTGTAAATTTAAAGTAACCTTCTTTAAAGATTTTAACCTTGTATAAAAACACCTTAACCCTTTCAAGGACAAGGAAATTTCGCTCATTTAAAATAAACTACCACCAGAATTTGCAAACAAGTCTAAAATAGAGGAAATAAATGAAGAATTTTCTTTATGTTATTAAAGTAAAACTTTGTAAAAATTTCGAAGATGAATTTTCGCAGTTGGGAATCAAAATTTGATGTTCTGGTTAAGGTACTAAAATGTTGATTTTAATAAATATGTGTTTTGATTTGTATTGTGGTAATGAATGAAAGCTAGATCTTTTCAAATTGAATGGGGGAAATGATGAGGGGCTGGATGATTTGCAATTTCACTCCGAACAATTTGGTTTTAGACCTAAACATTCCACCACCCATCAGAATAACAGAATTTATTCACGCTAGTTTTATTAAATCTGAAAAATTCGAAGCCATTTTACTTAACATCATTAACGCGTTTGACAGTTTCGCATGGCGGCTTCATTTTTAAGCTCATTCAGCTTAAAATTCTAACTCCTTATATAAAATTCATCCATAATCAAGAACTAGAAAATAAAATAAGAACTGAGAATAAGAACCTGAAAGTTTTGTACATTTGCAAAAAAAATAACTTCGTAAACAAGTCAGGAAATAGTTCAGATTTCAGAAAGGTCTTAAGAATAGATTTAAAACACGTAAAATATGTAAATTAAGATTAATAAATAAATAAGAGTAAATTTAATAACCTAAGGGCGATTTTTTCTTGACTATGGTGTCTTGAAAATCTGTTTCATGCGTCGACTTTAGATAGTCTTTTCTGCAAAAGGCTTTACTTTCATGCAGAGAAATTAACGCTACTTTGATTCGCATGATAGGCCCACCAGTGCCTGAGTGGTTCTGCGCTCAAAGACGATAGATGGAAAGTGCCCAGGTCGCGCTCATGAATCTAGCCGTTCGGAATTTTCTGTGGTTTTCTCCAAAACTCACGTAAATACAGGCTTGGACCCCTTAAAAAGAACCCATCGGAGGGCATTCTACCTATAGACCTCGGACCTTAGTGCAGTCAATTGGTCTTAAACCCTACCAGTCAATTCGTTTCACTATATCTAAATAAGAATATATAATTATGTTGCGCGTTTATGAATGAAAGGCTTCGTAATTGTATTTGAAAGTGATTTGTTTGCAATTAATAATATCCAACATAAAATTTCATCTGATGTATCAAACCACTAAGAAATGAATTAATAAAAATTGTATTTCACATATATATTAAGAAAAAGATTCAAGCAAAAGTGAAGGGGAAAGCATTTTTAACTCTTTTCAATAAAGTTAAAAAATGTTGTCGACTTCGGTTTGTCTGCACGGCCGTAGCTAATGTCCTCTATTTAAAATGGTAGAAATTGGATAACTGTGTACAGGGACACTCAAAAGAATGACAGTTAGTTGCTTTCTATGAGATGTATTTTTATAAATCCCATTAAAAAAAACTTTGTACTGTGAAACTCGTATTAAAATTTAGATTTATTATTCATATAATTAAAAAAAAAATCCATATAATATGGTATGTTTAGCATTAAAATTTACAGGATCACACCAAAATATTCAAACACATTATAAGAGCTTAAGAGCTACAATTGGAAATTGCTAGAACTGCATTTCCACTTGTGTTAAGGTTTGTTAGCACTTTTCAACAATCTTTTGGAGTTATTATGAGTGCAGTTGACTTATGACTTATCAAAGAGGGCAGCCCTCAGCAGGACACTGAGAGCTAGGGCACATCGACCAGAGGTCTATTGTACCCATACCTGTCGTGAAACACGACATTGTGTTTCTTTAATTTTAATCAATTTCTCATTAAGATTATCAAAATCGATCCATTATTTAAGATTCAGGCTAAATTCCATTAAGTTTCATGATTCTAACGTTTCGCCCCTGCACAATTGCTTTGCAGCAACGCTCGAATTTTCCCTCTTTCTTTCTTCCTTAACGGACCCTACTAGCTTCACAGTAAGGTACCGGTTTCAGCCTTCCCTATCGCGAGTGCTCGCTCCGATTGGATGAACAGCGCCGTGACGTTTTGGGGAAGCCGGCTAGCGTCGGCCGGAAAAATTCTCACTTAGAGATGACTTGATAGAGAGATACAGAGCAGGTGATACGGGGTGGTCGTGCGTTCGCGTGCGCCATGCGCGTTCGACGGCATTTTGCCGTGTTGAGTTACTAATTCCTCTAAGATCAATATTTCCTTTAGTAAATGCCGAGAAATAATCTCTTAAGTCAAATTAGTATTATTTAACAAAAAGGATAGCAAAGCGTTTCTCGATTTATTAGTGATAACTGACCGGATTAAGATGGATTACCAATAAGTGTTACAAGATCCTCCGAAACGCAACCATAGGACAAGTGGATAAGGTGGACATAGGGATTTGTCATAACGTCCCTGAAATTGATATATCAAATAAACTGGAGATGTGCTACTTTAAAGGAGTCTGTCTTTCTTTCCAGCCTTTTGGTAAGGTGTTTTTATTTTATTTATCTTACATCGTTCTGCATGCTTCATAGCGAGACTGTTCACGAAAGCCTGGTTTATGCTATAATACTTCCACTATACTTAATCATACTTATCTTTATGGAACTAGAGTCGATATTTACTTTTACAGTTTTATAAATATATTTTAAGTCACACTAACTGACTCGTTCCTAACTGTTTCTACTCATTGCCTCATTTTCACTCCCCGACACATACCCAAACACATCCTTATGAGAAAAGCCTCGTAGCTGAAGCAAAGCTCAGCAGATACCTGACAGGAATATCCTGCAGCTCCCAAAGGCTCAATAAGATGCCGACCAAGATGCTCAAACCTGTAAGCAGAAAAGGCCTCACAGTCACACAAAATGTGCCGAGCAGTCTCCTCTTCCAGACAACAACCACGACAGATGGGATCAGAACTGATACCCATAATGTTCAGATGTCTCTTAAGGGTACAGTGACGAGTAAGAAGGCCAATAACCTTCCTCAAACCATTCCTGTTAAGCTTTAAAAGCTCCTTATGACGAAGACTAGGATAGTCACGATTAAGCTCTTTTGCTTGCCTTTGACTATCAGAATTACGCCATAGCCTATAGTGCTCCTTACCAAAGAGCTTGAAGACAGAAGTCCTAAAAGTAGTGGTGCATTTAGTTCGTCTGTCTGTATTTTTTAGGCAAAGTACATTAAAGCTTAAACGAGGCAACAAGTGCATGCAGTTGGAAAATATTAATAGTCTATGCGAACCTAATGATTTTTCGTTCTTGTTTAAAAAATGAAACGAATTCTTGTTATCTGGTTTAATTTAAAATTATCATTTACTATGGAAGGATTAAAATTATAATAAAAATAACTAATTAAAAAAAATAATAATAACAGTAATATTTTAATGTTGTTATTATTCACTCTGGAACTTTTTCGGTGGTAAAAATGTAGCAACTTGTTAGATTCAGTCCGTTTTTGGATGCGATGCCGCAATCTGATAGCTAAGCAATGGTGAAGGAATGACGGATTTCAAATTCCTTTATCTTCTGGCCATGCAGAAATGTTTTTTTTTTTTTTCATTCCATTGCAATAGTTTTTACTCAGATTTTCGGCCAAACAGTTTATGGTACAAGCTGTACATGGTATATGAGTACATATTATTTATAGTACATATTATATAGTACATATTATTATAGTACATATTATATTTAACAGTATTGATGTTCAGTAGTTTCATTGTGCATCAATACGTGTGATGTTATGTAGAGAATGGAGATTAGTATATACAGAAATTTTAAGGCATTTTTCCAATCGAATGTTTAGCACAGTCAGGTATGAAAAGCTAAAGGTTTGATTCAACTTGTTTATCTTTTCTTATTTCTAAATATGCCAGATCCAATTCAATTTTTACCAAAAATAAAGAAAAAAAAATTAAAATTTATTTAAATTTATATCAACTCATAATATTATAATAAGTTGAATCTTAATATAGTAGCTTTTTCTTTTGTAAGGGAGGAGGAGGGGTGGGGGGATCACAGTGAGAAAATTTACTTGGGGTCACATGAAATCTATAAGCTGCCCTGGCGTGATATCTATTAGAGAGGGCCGCCAAAAATCTATTGCTTAGGGCCGCCAAAATTGTAAAGCTGCCCCTATTAATAAACAAACAGTAAAGAAAGAAAGAAAGAAAAATAAAGAAAATACAAATAAAGAAAGGAAGAAAAATTCTTTCCTGAACAGAATTTAATTTAAAATCCAAATTTTATTTTTGTTAGGCATTTTCTTTTTATGTATTATTTGCAAACTTAGATTCTGTAATAAACTATTTCAAATTATTAGAAAGTAAGGTCATAGATTAGTGATTTTCTAACACCACTTTTCCAACACAAGTATTTTTGCTTTATACAGTAATGAAAAATCTGTAATTAAATAAAAAGAAGATAACTTATCTAAAAAAAGTGGTGTTTAAATATTGGAAGAGTTAGCAGCTAAGTAAGATGTCTGTTACAAATGGTGACAATGAATTTTCACTGTTTAAAAGAAATAGGACTCCGGTTCTGATAATTATAATTTTCTTGAATAGAAATGCATTTAAATATTGTAAATTCTTGTGTGAACCATTTGTGAGTTTACAAGGATGCCAGAAAAAATTTTAATCAGAGAAATAAAACTCATTATTGGTCCAATTAATTTTTGGTGTTCTCTGACCAGTGGACCCTCAAGGCTTTAAAAAAAAATTGCTTACTACAACAGTAAACCCTTGAACCCAACAGAGATTTTAGGTCCTAGATAAATTTTGGTGTGTTGCAGAGCGGTATAGTGCAAAAATTTTTTATGTTGGGTCAGTTACATACACATAACTGTTCTTCTATCCTAAATTTTAAATTTCTGGATGGTAAGATAAAAATCTTGCCTTGTAAGATTTTCTGCGAATTCCCCATTCCTGCAATGCAGCTTATAGTTAATAAATAAATAAGTAAAAACTTCATAACACCTAAAATTTGCATTGATTCTTTCCATTTCTATTCCATTTTGTATAGGAACAACTTTGTGGATCCCTGTAAACCAATCATTTTTGCTAATCATATTTCATTGAATAGGAAAAAATGTTTTTGTATATTTTAGCAATGTACATTAATTTTTGATGTTGTCAGGGATGAGATTTTTCAGCTTTTTAGCTGATTTAGGGTTTTTTGCAAATTTAGCTTTTCAGCTTTTTTTTTTTTTTTTTTCAGTTTTCTCAGCTTATTTTGTGTTTCTAATATGCATTTGTTGCATCAACTAATTAAAAAAAAAAAAAACAAAAACTTTATTAAATACTAAAGCATAATCATTTGTTCTTTTTGTAATATATAGATTGAAGATTAAAAGACCTGGAGTGACTCCACTCGACTTTCTGAACATTGAGTAATTAATGGTTTTGTCGATAAAGTAAAGTAAGAGGAGTTGTTAAATAAACAAAAGAGAAAATTATAATAGGGTGTTTGGATATTATTCTTTATATAGTACACGATGTTTACCCTAGTAGCACATAACGTTGTTTTAACGTTTTTACAACTAATTTTCCACTGTTCAGACTTATTTTCAACGCTATAACAACGTTATGTGCTGCCTGGGTAATTTAACGCCATTTTACCAAACATATAGATCATAATGATAAAGAATAATTCAATGTGTCCCTGTAAAAACCTACAAATGCTAGAATCACCAAAATGCTTATAGTTAGTGCAACAGTGACTTAAAATATTTATATAAATTTTCAGCTCCATCGGATAAGGCATTTAGACGCTATCGCACTTTAAAGTTTGAGCCCATATGCCACAATTATAAAGAAATTTGCATTTTGTCCCTGTAAAAGGAACCGTAAGTGCTAGATTCTTTAAAGTTCGTGTGATGGTGGTGTATAACATGTATATAAATTTTCAGTTAATTTGAATAAGGAGTTTAGTCGCTGTCGCACTTTAAATAATTTAAGCCTATAGGTCTTAATGATGAACAATTTTTAATTGTGTCCCTGTAAAACTCGTTAAGAGCTAGAGTCACCAAAATCCATTCAGTTCGTACGATGGTGACCTATAACTCGTATATAAATTTTCCACTCAAACGGATAAGGCATTTAGATGCTACGGCACTTTAAATAATTTCACCCCATAGACCATAATGATACAGAATTATTTGTTGTGCCCTGAAAAAAAAAAAAAAAAACTAGAGAATTCATCAAAACCTATATAGATCGGTAAACTGTGACCTATAATATGTGTATATTTTTGTGTTCAATTGAATAAGGCGTTTAGACGCTATCACACTTTTAAAAATTTGATCCCATAGGCTGTAATGATAAAGAATTTTTCTTTGGGTCCCTGTAAAGAAACTATAAGTGCTACATTCACAAAACTCTATGCAGTTCATGCAGCTATTACCTATAATATGTGTATAAATTATTTTCTCAGTTTAATAAGGTGTTTTAACGCTATCACACTTTTTAAAATTTGGTCCCATAGGCCATAGTGATAAAGAATTTTTCTTTTTGTACCTGTAAAAAAAACTATAAGTGCCAGATTCTCCAAAATCTATACAGATTGAGTAACTGTGACCTATAATATGTGTATAAATTTTTTGCTAAATTGAATAAGGCGTTTAGATACTGTCGCACTTCTAAGATTTTGGTCCCATAGACCATAATGATAAAGAATTTTTCTTTGTGTCCCTGTAAAAAAACTGTAAGTGCCAGATTCACCAAAATCAATAGGGTTCGTGCTATGGTGACTTGCAACATGCGTACCAACTTACAGCTCATTTGAACAAAGCGTTTAGACGCTAGCGTGTTCACGCACGCACGCACATACATACATCATCGTAAAAATAGTGAATACAGACTCAGGGGACCTCAAAACATATAGAAACACCAAAATCTCGAATTTGGATTTTTGACATGATTACAATACTTTCCTTACATACGTATGTTCGGAAAGTAAAAACATGTTTATTAATGTAATATAAAAGATTTTGTCATCAAAGTTCTAGTATTTCATTTCAATGTCTTGCCTTTGCGTACAGTTTCAGCTTTTTTGTCTTTTTGCTAATCTTTTCCCTGTATTGTGTGGAGAATAAAAATTTATACATGCCATAGTGAACCTGAATAATATATTTTAGTTTGATTGCATTTTTAAAATATTTACAAAAATTGGAGTGTGGATAGGCATATATAAGATAAATTTAAGTCAAATCCCTTTTAAACTTTGTTTGAAGATAATGGTAAAAAACTCATAATACAACAGAAAATGCACTTTCAGTGTTTTCCAGTTATATATCCTAATATATCTCAATATTTTTGTATAGCTATGTAATCAAGTCATTATTGTTAATCATACCTTATTTTACAGAAAAACTTTGTGCATATAAATAATGTATGTTAATTTCATTGTGCAGTACAAAGGCAAAAATATGCATTAAAGAAATATGTCTTATAGAACGTAATGTATTGGAACTCCTTTGTATATTCAACATCCATGTACACAGAGCAGTTATGTCATTTATGCTATTTTCAATAGGGAATATGCCATAGTTAATTTGTATAATATGTATCAGTATGAAGGCATTCAAAAAATATTTATGAAAATTAGAATGTGGACAAATAGAAGTTCAACTACTTAAACAGGGTTACTACAGTACCTGGAAAACCTGCAAAACTCAGGGAATTTGAAAATCTATTAAAAAACAGGGAAAACTCAGGGAATTTCAAAATTTATTGCAAAAACACAGAAAATTCAGGGAATTTTCAATTTTTTTTGGAAAAACATTGGAAATTTTTTTCATAATCAAATATTTTTAAAAATTTTAGTGCTTTATAATGAGTCAATTATGGTTCTTTTCTCCAATTATAGTAAGTTAATAAAATTAATAAAGCCTAAATATTTTCAGTTGATTTGTTAACATGTTAGCTTCTAATGCTGCATGATTGTGTGGCATCTATTTTACTTCTAAAAGATACAGGGAAAACTCGGGGACTTTTTTCTCCTGATTTGTGTAGCAACCCTGTTAAATTTGTTTAAGTGCTACAAATTGAGGAAATGCTCAACATGGTATCCTATAACAAACTGTTACAATTTTAAACTTGATCAAAAAGTTATGTAAATATTTATAGTATAGTATAGATTTTTTAAAAATTCTTTGTAAGAATACTTATAGGTCTATGGCTTTAATTAGTATTCCTTGCAGAGAATCACACAGTAATATGTAAAACGCTGTTAAATTACTAAAGATTAACTCCTGAATTTTACAGGTATAAGTTACACTTTATTTGTATTGTCATTTCAATATTCTTTTAATTTTGTAAATAAGGAAGTGTATAATTTTATATTGTTGAATTTCATTTTTGGACTTAAAATTTTAAATATTACTATTACTTGTCTATATTCTGATGCACAATTCTCAATTGCAATTTAATGTTGAAAAATTTCTTCATTTGTATGCAAACACTATTATATAGAATGTTTTTAAGCAGAGTCAGATTTTTTTTATTAATTATATCATGAAGATTAAATAATGCTTATTATTACAGTTTTAATTGTTTTTTAATTTCCCTCTCTCTTTCTGTTTTTCTTTTCAAAATTTTAATTTTTTGTAAAAGATTTTATTTTTTTGTAATAAATTTCTAATCAGTAACATTTTGTATTAAGACAGCTATCCTTATAGAAATACTTAAAATGACGGAATGATTATTTTATGTAAACTGAATTTTTTATTCATCTTCAAAATCACAAAAATGATCAGAATTATATAATAAATTTTTAGCATGTTTATCAAAATCACAGAGGAAAAAAAAAAATGTATTACTCTCTTATGTCAGGAGTTTATTTTTCATTCTTTAATTAACTTACTGTTTTCAAACTATTTTTAATTACTTTTTGTTCTGCAGGATCATTTGTGCACTTAAGAAGCTTTATGGAATCCAAAGTTTTGATGTTAATATTTGTATCGTTGAGTAGTTTTGATGGAAATACACGAGCTCTTGGATATTATTGCTTATCTCAGTTATATTTTCACTTGGAAGGAGCACACTATTATGAAAAAGTAATTTGGTTATCTCTATTAGATTCACTACGTAATTCTATCACTTCAGATAATCCCAGGATTCCAAGTATTGTCACATTGTTTTTAGCAAGAGTTACCCAGATTTTTACTAAACCAGGTGATTGTTGACATTTATTTCTTTGCTTAATTTACTTCTTTTTAAATAGTTCTTTAATATATTTTGTGAACAGGTCTGCATTGTATGAAATGTAGGTCAGAAATTTTCTAAAAATAAATATGTATATTAAAAATAAATTATTTAGTTATGTTGTGAGTAT
Organism: Salticus scenicus; assembly: GCA_963930645.1. Taxonomy (NCBI): domain Eukaryota; kingdom Metazoa; phylum Arthropoda; class Arachnida; order Araneae; family Salticidae; genus Salticus; species Salticus scenicus. The sequence continues at coordinate 117,643,285 of OZ005653.1, forward strand.
TTAATAAAATGTATTAGAATATGAATTAATAATTGAAAATTATTTTCAATATTTTCTTTTTTCAATTAGAGTTGTATATAATTAATAAAATTTAAGATAGTTTAAATATATATATATGTATATTATTTCGCATAAAAAAAAAAAAAAAAAAAAACAAAGATTCAAGTACTTAATCTATTCCATTAATTATGTTATGTCTTTTTCAACAAGTTTCTTAATAAATAAGTTTTTCTTGCAACGTAACGCAAATCTTTTTGTGAAGGTTTAATTAATTGAATTTATCTAAAGAACAATGTTTTCTTTACTATAAAAATTTCTTCATTAGCTCAATATAAAAATGTATTGGAAAGCATATGATTTTAATCTTTTATATTATTTACTTTTTATATTCATAGATCATCCATTGTTTACTGTGCTCTATAAATTTATTATGGTTAAACCGAATCTCGATATTGGTCATGTGCCTGAATTTTATGTATTGTTTAACAGCCTGGAAATTGAGGTAATAATCAGTTGAATATTTTAAAAATATACCTAGTAAACAAAATATTTTTATGTTAGTGTATTTTGTAAAAAAAAAAAAAAAAAAAAAAATGTGAAGTAAATATTTATATAACATTTACAAATACCTAAAGAACCTTTTTTGTAGAGTACTTTCGACCATCATTCATGGTTGTCTTCAGTACAGTTTTTGGCTTTCACTGTTCCTTGTTCCTGTAATTTATCTTGTTTTGTTCTTCCCTTTGCTTCAGTTCTTCAATTTGTTGTTGCATCTTGTGCAATGATACTATGCTAATGCTTGTGGTTGTTTATGACTGAGGGGAAATTTAGTATTTCAAGAGCTTCATGTCTTAGTGCGTAGGAGTGAGAGTGGTATTGAGCTATTTTTTGGATGATTATGGTATTAATATTAATGGGGTTAGTTCAATTCTGTCCTTTTGTTACTTCTGGTGTGAGCCTTTTTTTTTTTTACACATTTGACATTGTGAGTTTTTTTGGTTTTTATCCCATGCTATTTCTATGGGTTTTAGCTTTTTTCCTCCCTCGTTTTCTACATTCTAAAGTACGGTGGTGCATATTCTTTCTTTACAAGTCCTAGAAAAACTGTAGAAGGAATTGAATTTTAAATCAGAAAGATGTTCCTTTTCGCAGTCTTTGATTTTTCGTTCTTTCTTTGTAAATAGGCAACTTACGATGCATTTTTGTTATTCGTGAAGCTCAAGTTAATTTTATAAATGCCAGCAGTTTCTCAAAAATTTATTGGGTCTTGATCGTTATGGATACATTGAAAGATATCTTTATTGGGTTTAATTGGAATATTTATGCCATGTTTTCTGCTTTCCTTTTTAATTTTGATAGCAGTACCTTTGTAGTATGAGATAGAGGGAATAAAGATAGTTTTTTTTTTTTTTTGTCAGTGGTGTTAAGGGTTTTTATACATTTTTTAAAAAGGATTTTAGATTAAGGTTTTACTATAGCCGGCATTCTGATCAACATCTGTAATGTAATTTAACACAGTTAAATTAGATACTATTGAAACAGACTAGAATAGCATGATTAGCACTCTTCCAGGTATTTGTAAATGTTTTAATGTTTAATTAGACTTCTTTATAAATTAATTTCTCGCTATATAATATATTATGTTATTATTTATACAGTATTTTTTGCTACATTTATTTTCTTCAGAAATAAAATTGAAAGATATGTAAGAAACTTCTTTAGAAAATGCTCTTAAAATGCTGATATGTTAGCAGATTAAATTCAAATAATAATTAATTTAATACATAAAAAACTTTATGAGTAAACTCTAGAAATGGAAAAAAACTTACAACAGTTTTTTCAGGTCACGATAACAGCATAACTCTTCCATAAGGTGGTAGAAAAAAAGGGGGGTGGGGCATGAGTGCATCATCAAAGCAGCAAGGTGCACTTCTTACCTAGCAAGAAATTTAAAAATAACTTCTGTATATGACTTCCTCTGAAACATAATTTGTTAAATTTTGGAGTAGTGCTGCTATCTACTATACAGAGAATTAACGAAAGTTTGTAAATCTGTTAAAAACAACAGAAAAATATTGAAAAATGTTGCATAAAAAAAAACTGTTAAATATTTGTTTTCAGTTCAAAATCTCAGTTCAGCATGGTAAAGTGTAAATGGGCAATTATCAAAAGGTGGGCACAGAACACATACCCTAACTTTAAGCTTTAATCATAAATATAAATGTAATTCTCATTGACTTCATTTTTTTTCACTGGAATTCTAATTCTGTTCAAAGACAAGAATTGATACAGTTTGTTGCAAAATATTTGTGTAAATATCTTAAAATTTTATTAGTTTGGACTAAAAGTGTGAATTTTGGACATCCAAAACGTTAACTGATTCAAGATGCAGACATGAGATTCTTCCGCAGATCCGCGATTTTCCGCTTTTATATGATTTCCGTTATTTTATTTTATTTTATTTTATTTTTTGTTTAAATCAAACTCCAATAACGATCAGTGTTCAAATGCTCCACGAAAGACTTTAGATTCTCAATCTTTCTCCATCCAAAATGTAAATGTCAATATTCATTTTAAACGTGCTTTATCAGATTCTATAACATATAAAAGAACAGAATTATTCGATATTTCTCACTCATGTAATTTTTTTGTCCTGCTCCCTTCCCCCCTTTTATTTTCATCTCTAACCATCGCCGATCAAACATTCTGCGGGAAGCCTTTTATTTTTTAATATTTATCCATCCACAACAAAAATATCAATATTAATTTAAACTTACTTTATGATATTCTAGAACCCATAAAGAAGTAAAATTGTGTTTAGTATTTCTCACTCATAAACTACTTTTTAAACCTTCCCCCCTTTCCCACCACCAAACAATGATTAAATGTTGATTGCTAGCTAATGTTTTTTTTTTTTTTTTTTTTTTTTTTTTTTTACGCACAGGTTTAATTATGGTGATGTGCATTATTCTTTTAGTTTAATTTGTCATTTTTAAAATATTTTGTATAGTATTTCCTTGTGTGCAATATTTTTCATTTGAAATAAATTTTATGAACATATTTGTATAGTTTTCCCTGCACACGTTATTTTTCATTTGAAATTAATTTTATGAACACATGTGTTTCCTCTTTTTTTAATTTTCATGCACTCTCATGCATGAAGGTGTAGCACCAAAAATAGTTATAACTTATTTTCAGGTGATTTTAACGGAAAATAATGGGTAGACATAGGGAAGTGATGATTGTCTCATAATTTCTTTATCAGAAACAATACTGGTTTAATGATATTTCGAAAATAATCTGGATTGTTACAGATGAAAATATTTTGCACTTTGTTATGTCCAAAAGTAACGATCTAAACAATGCTATTTTAACACAAGCTATATTAAGTCTAATGTCTAATGAATCTAAATACTCTTATCTTTCTTCAAATTAATTTCTTAAGTGTTTTTATTCTAAATATGTATTTTTGTAAAATTTCTTTTCAATCAATACACTTTTCTGAAATAAGAAATTCCAAATACTGTAACGATCGAAACATATGAAATGGCAATAATTCTTTTTTAAGTAAACATATTAAATAACAATTACCTGATATCTGATGATCTGATATCCTAAAATGTATAAAAACATTTGGTGTATTTTTTTCCTAAATAATTAGTTGTTTTCTTTAAATAAAGTATATTTTAATGCATTACTTGATGTTAACATTTCATGTTCCCACATTTTGAAAATATCCCAAATAGAATTATTGATTATTCATACAATATGTGATAAGATAAAATCACAATACAAAATAATACAAATGTAAGTAGATACAAAAATGAGTGTGATCCTAAACTAACTAACTAAATAAATAAATAATTATTTTATTTATTTATTTTTTAATTAAGCTGACATTTTTTTAATAACAACTGTAGAGCTAAAGCTTAACATATACTTAGAATAGAATATCCAACTTTAATTTTGTATAAAATGTTTTTTATATAGTAATGTATGAATGCTTTTATAATAGCAAGTTAGGCTTTTAATTTTATATCAACATCTTAATGCAGAAATTAAATGTATTGTTTTTATTTAAACATATTTTTAATTGTTGCAACATTTGAAAGTAAATTCTTTTAAATTTTATTTATATCTTTCAGTTATCTACTTTTTTCCTTTTCCTTTTTAGAACTTATTGTATTATTTTTGCATTTTAGTACAGAACACAGAGAATGTGGCTTTTAAAATTATTATGTAGTGGACTCCGTTCAAGTTTAGATTTTCATATCTGTGAAAAACGTTACATCTTCAACTTGATATTGACACATTATTGGAGTTCAGTAGCAACAACTCAAGAAAAGGTAATCTTTAAAAAGCAAATAGTAAATTTAATAACAGTTATGTAAATAAATAGATATTAATCTTAAAAGTTGAGAGAAAGAACAGTTTAACTGATATAGAAATTAAAACTTTATATTAAAGTGATAAAAATTTATTAAAAAATATGAAGCTTTTCTCAGAAATATGAGATTATTTATATAGACATTAACTTCGTTTGGTAATAGCCCTCTTTAGCCCAAACAGCTATATACTGCCTAGGAAACTCTTTCAAGTGCTAATTGCCATTTTTCTTAAAAAAGTTACAGGCGTAAGATTTAACAAAGAGTAATATTTTCCAAACTATTTGGTGCTAAATCATAAGCAGAAAAGTTATTTAAAAAATGCTAAAAATGAATTAATATCTGTAATATCTCTAAATAATCACCTTGTTAGGGGATTTAGCGATTTCAGTTTTCATCTATGGTTTCTAAACAATTCTATTTTGATTTATTTATTCAATATTAATTTCAATTAACAAATATTCTAATATGATCTCATTTTATTTCTATCATCTGCAAACTAATGTAAAACTACATGTGATTAATTATATTGTAATGTAAGAGTAAATCTGAAATTTAATTTGCATTATTTTAAATCTGTAATATTGAAGTTACATAAAATGAGTGCAAATTTTAGTTGTTGCTATAAAAACATGACATCACATTTGAGAATTTTAAGCTGTTTTATTTAAGTTCCTTGGCATCAGAGCTTATTTCTAACAAAATAAATAAAATACAAGGTAAATAAATAAAAAATGTTTGGAAACAATTATGTGCCTTATAACTTATGTTTGTATATGTGTTTTACATTTTACAAGTCTATAGGTAAATTAAAAAAATTTTACTTACAATTTTGAAGTAATAAATCAAATCTTACAAAAGTAACCCATAGTCTCATTTTTTCATTTGAAATTTTTAGTTAAACTGATTGTTTTCTTCTTTGGAAACAGATCTTTCTAATTTTGATATTTTAGTTTAACACATTAAGCACCACACTAATTCTTAAGGAAATCCCCTTCAGGCCAAGCACGCTGCTTAGAAGTGCGTTATGTTTACTGTGTTTCAATAAAATCCATCAAAATGCCTTAATAGGCAAGTGAATTTTAAATAATTTTTCAGAAATTACTTAAAACACTGTAAATTTTTTAGTTTTGTATCATATTTTACACTGTCAGCCACCGGTGGTTGACTCGGTCTAAATGGAAAGTTCAGTGTCAGCCACTGATGGCTGACATGGTACTCAACGTGTTAATACATATAACTTGAAATCATTGTTGCAGTTTGATGCTCAGTAAAAGATGAAAAACACAAGCTGTTTTTCATTTATGGTTAATTCTAACATTTACTGGCTGGCGTGGGAAAAATGAGAGAGAAAAACTATTAGCCCAAGGCCAAGGCTGGGAAATCTAGGTACAAGAAAACATTTCTGTGCCTGCGAGTTACATTAGTGATAGTAATGAATAGTAAGGAAGGAAAAAAAATTAAGGGCTTTTGCTTTTAAAGAAATTATGTATTAGTGACTAAACTCCAATACATAATATTAATGAGTGTCCATGTGTTCTGTTTAATATGCGAAAAACCACTGATATAAAAAAAGGAAGGAAACCGAGGAACTAAGTTCCTGTGCATTCTCATGCAAATTAAATCCTGTCTGGCATTAATCAATAAAAATTAATGTGTTTTGGTTGACATTTTTGTATTTATATTCAAAACATGAACTTTAATCTTTTTTTTTTTTTTTGTGTGTGTGTTTCAACAACTAAAAATTTGCTTGTGAATTAAGTACAATAACAATGTGAAATGAATTCTGTAATTTTTTCAAACCAACCAGCCCTTGAATGATTTTCCTAGTGAGTAACCCTGCATATCCTAATCAGCTGAATGAGTGGCACTCCCCTCTAAAATGTTGTGCACTTTAATATTAAATTGTATTTGAAAATTTTATTTATGATATTGTACTGTATTTCAGTTGTGCAAAAAATGTTCAGACCTTGGAAATTTTCCCAAACACAAAATAAGTAGCAAATTGTTATTTTAGACTTACAATTTTATTTTTTCTTAAAAATTTGTTCAAAATTTTACCAATTAGTTTAAATTTCACCCCGAACTTCATACGTGCATTCGGACATCTATATTTATATCTTTATATTTAATATATATATATATAATAAAGATGATCTATTAAGCATAGTAGAAGCCAAGCAACAGATACAAGATCACTGAAACACCAATAACCAATAAGATTAAAAAAAAAAATATATATATCAGTGGATGAAATACACTAATGTAAAGAAACCAGATCTATTAATTAACAGCCTGCAAAACAAACAAATCAATAAAGTAACACAACAAATTATATATATATATTCAATTATTTCTTTTCTGTTCTTTCTGATAATGAAATAAATTTTTTATTATTAACCATACACGATTAAATTTGATATTTTAAGATTTTTTCCTCTGTTGTGTAGTGTTTAATATATTTCAGTATAAAGCTCTCATTGTCTATTGATATAATTTCATTTCTTATTTCTAGGCAGCAATTTTAGATATAATATCTGCAGCTGTTAAAATTGATACATCTGCTCATATTCTTGGTCAGAATGCTTTATTATCTTGGTTACATAATATTGCTGAAGCAACGTAAGTACGGTTTCAATAAAAAATAAGGGGGGGGGGGGTAGAGAAATGTATATTATTATTTATGTTTATTTTAACATATTCTTTTGCTTTTATTTACTTGAATGTTAGTTTTGCCAAAATCTTATTTCTGCATATTTTGCCAAGTTATTATTAAATACGCTCATTTTAATCAGATTTTCTTAATTTACTGCAAATAACTAATTTTTTTTTTCACCTCTAATCTCTCATTTGCATTGAATTTTCTTAAATCAACATATTTACGTCAGGAGTCACTACAAACTTTGTTTCCTGGATAATATATTCTCATCAGGTACCATATAACTAACATCAAGTAACAGAAAGATGTTTTATATTTGATATAAAATTTCTAATAGACCTTTTAAGAATAAGATTATTATTTTTTATTATTCTTACTGATATTATTTTTTTTTTAATCATTTTCTTATTGAAAATGAATAGAATTTCTTTTTTCTAGTTCTTTAAGTAAAGGAAAATTAATATTTTGTATAAACTTTTAAACTTTATCTGTAATAATAAAAGAAGATATCTGTCTGAGCATCTCTACCTTCAGCCCCTACTGAATGGTAGACGTACAAAATTTGACAGGCGGGTGCTCAGAAGCCTTCCCGAGGGGATAGTGAAAACAGAATTTAACAATTTTAATTAGTTGCGAAGATATTATTTAAAACTTCAACCTAAGTCTAATAAAAAAGCGATCTCATTGTATTTTCCAACTTTAGAAGAACATCCAAATACCTTCTGAAGATGGAAGGAGAAAAAGGTGAAAATTTTGTGCATTTTTGTAAAACGATCCCTCTTAAATGATTCGAGATATTGGAAATACGTCTGTACCATGAGAAAGAGCATTTATTACTGTTGAAAAATACAGATTTTTTATATTAAAAAAAAATGTTTTAAAAAAGGTCCAAAATTTTTCATTTTTCAATCATCTCTTTTTGAATCACTGTCTACAAATAAGTAAATGTTGAATTTCTTAACATCCAATATATTTAGGAAGGCCATTTAATTCTCTTTTAAACCGTATAAATTTTTCAGCAATATTTCAGAACCAAATTTTTTTATTCATATTTATATTACAAAATGATATGTATTATAATTATATTCTTTTTTATCAAAGTATTTGTATTCATTATTTCATTGTGAAAGTATGAATATTGGTATATACTTAGGAAATAAATAATATACAAATTGTGAAAGGACCGCCCACTGGAGGAGTTACAAGTTTTCAAATGACTTGAATCTACGTCAGCAGTCGAGAAAGTGTTAACTACCGTCATAGTTAAAGGCTTAATCATTTACTTCTTATATTGCTTTATTTTTGTTTCATTCATTTTTATTTATTTATTTTTTGTAGGGCGGAGGATTATTATCTTAAGGATACTTTAGTCTTTAAAATTTATATATTTAAAAAATATATATATTTTAACTTTTATAATTATATTTTAACACTTTTGTGACTGCAGGATTTTGTCTTTTTGACAGTAAATTCTGCCTACTTTCGTTATTCTCTCAAAATAAAATATTTCAGAACAAATTTTCTGTATTCACAGTTATATTACAAATGGATATACATTATAATTGTATTCTTTCTAATCAATATATTTCTATCCATAGTATATTTTATTGCAAAAATATGAACACTGGGTATACATACTTAAGAAATATGTAACACACAAATTACAAAAGAAATGTCCAGTGACAAAGTTACAGATTTTCAAATGACGTGAATCAACGCCAGCAGTCGTGAAAGCGTTAATTAAGAAATTATATTTTTCTAGAAATTATAAAACAAATCGTACATTTCCAAAGAGTTTGGTGATCAGTATAGCCATAATAGACACTTTTTAATTGAAAAATAATGCACTTTTTTTAAAGAGTATTGTCTGACCAATCGTAAGTGTAATGTATTTAGATATACCTAAAATTATCTATAAAAGTACTGAAGTAAATACATATCTAAGAAACTGAATTCAGGATAATTAAAGTATTGTAAAGTTGTAAAAGTTTTTATTAATTTTATAATTATTTTTTTCTTGAAACATTTTTGGTGTGAAAATGTAAAATTTTGTCTAATTCTTGTAGGATCTTAATTTTATTTTTCTACATTTACAGATAGCCCCCTTACATATTTTTGATTATATGATATGAATACTAAAGAACACTACTACTATATGAATGCTAAAGATAAAGTATACAAACAGCATACTTTTCCGCACTGCCAGACTCTCAGAAATTCGAATATGAAGTTGAAATTAGGTGTTGTTATTTAAAAAATCAAAATTCGACAACATTTTCAGAAAGTGTATTTAATTTCCTGTTGAATTAAGTCTATTAGATGTTCCTGCTTCAATTAATAACAAAATTACAGTGGGTGTTGCTTTTTTTTTTCCCCGACTCTACATTTACATTTAAGGATAAAATTAAAATATCTTTATCAACTTGTAATAGCATTACATCTTTTATGTATAGCACTATTAAAAATGTAATCTTCTATTTTCCCTTAGACTATAACCTGTTAAATTGCTTGCTTTTTTAGCAGGCAGACAAACAGGTTGACAGTTGTATGTAAGCAGTTTTAAACTTTGTTGAAAAACTTTTCAAAAAACATTTGTTGTATTTTGTGTGCCCACCTCTCTCTCTCTCTGTCTGTCCCCCCCCCCCCCCCCCAAAAAAAAAAAAAAAAAAAAAAAAAAAAAGCTTAGTCTGTATTATGTAGATTTTTAAAGAATGATATTTATTTAATGCATTAAAATAATTTAAGATTATAAGCATTTTTTTTTTTTTTTTCTGAATAAATTTTAATTTACCGAATGTATTTATTAGTGTATTATGTTAAAATTTATTGAAGTATCTTTGTATAGATAGAATTTTATAAATAATCCTTTTTTTTTTTTTTTTTTTTTTTTAAATAAAATTTTTATAACTTCTCTTAGAATTTTAAAGGGATATTATGAACCATATTTGTGTTTAAGTAAAAGAGAATATAGTATATAACTTAAGAAAGAGTGGTTGAAGCAATAGTCTATTCCCTGTTGAACTTTTTTCTAACTATTTTATGTTTCATCAGAGAAAAAGTAGGCATTTTCGTATAATAGCTAATTATGTAGATTTTGTTCTGTATCTTAGCTATTCAGTTTTTATTATACTACTGAATTTATGCTTACGTCATTGTTGACTTGTACTTTATTTTATTCCATTTTTCTTTTTTAGCAGTTCTGCTGATGTTGCCATTATCAAAAGTTTATGCAGTTTATTAAAAAACTTTTGGTTCACTTCTAAAAAGTTTTGTAGACCAGCGTCAGAAGATTTAAAAGATTTAGAAGACAAGGACATCAAGATGAAAAAGTTACATGAAGCATTCCCTGTTGAATTTTTTTTAGTTCTCTTATGTCTCATCAAAAAATTAAGGTTGGTATTTTATAAAATTCTTTAGAGTTAAGACAATGTGTGGTATGATTGTTAAAAATTATAAGAAATACATTTATATGTATATATTTCTTATAATTTGTATGAATAAGTATTTATGATATTATATATATATATATATATATATATATATATATGTTACCGCTAAAGTGCAGAAATCAGTTAATATGCTGATTTGCTACATAATCTGCACATTAACTAGGGTGATCCATTAAAGTGCGGAAAATTGTTTCATTTCTCGAATTACCTAGGTAATATACGAATTACCGACTAGTTAATCTGCTCATTACCTACTAGGCACTTGTTAAAGTGAAAATAAGATCTTTGGCGAAACAACAGTTACATTTCTGTACGCTTAAATTAAATGCTGTTTATTTATTTTTTAACATAAAAATAATCAAGTAAATACTATCGAACAATCAACACATTACTTGATAGAATCAATCATTAATCAGTTGAAAAACTACAATACAAATAATCAAATGGTTTAAAATATTATTGCAATTAAGGAAACTGACATAATGTTATTTATTTATTTTTCAATATCTAAAGAATCACGTTAATACAATCAAGCAAACAACGAAGTAGTTGATAAAATCAATCATCAATCAATTGAAAAATTATAATAGAAAGAAACAAACGGTTTAACATATTATTTCAATTAAGAAAATGAATTTGCAAATTATATGATAAAATTATGATTACTTATTAGTGAAATCTAAAGATTGGTGACACGTTGAATTCCATAGCAATTAAATTCTGTACAGGATATTCATAGAAAACCACGGTAAACCCAAAACACCTTTATTCCAATATATCCAATTCTAATTATGATTAAATTACTTATAATACATTATTCAAAATATATTTTAATGTAATTTTATTGCGAACTTTTAAACTGATGTAAGCAGTTAAATTTAATATGGGAGTTTCAGAGAAAACCACAGAAAACCCTAAACACGTTTATTCTTTTTTATTTTGCAAACTTTCAAATTCTAATTATCTGCTCACATTCTGTATAAAGGATTTTTAATACTATTTATTCCGGAATTACACGTTAAGGAGAAAAACATGGAAAAGTCAGACACAAATCTTTTTATAACAATTTTTTTATTCTTTTGTATCTCAGCTTCTAATTAACATTACTTCATAAGTAATATATCATTTCAAAAGTTATTTGAATTGGAATTGAAGAGTACATGCTCCAAATCTCTGTCACAAGATGTGGCTTTTGGTTTTGTTACAGTTAAAATTTCAAAGCTAGTTGCACTGTGAGCGATCAAGCTATTGTAAGTTTTAAAACAGGAATAAGGCGCTGCAGCCAGAGGGACTTTGTTAGTCAGAATTTCCAAAGATTATAACTCTGTGAGTGAACAGGCTGTTTCAGATACTGAAACGGGAAGTGGGCATCGCAGGTGCTACCGAGTGAGAATTTACTACAGTTAAAATTTTCAATAAAGCTATTTGCATTGTATGTTAATAAGCTGTTGTAGGCCCTGAAATGGCACCACAGGCACCAATGAGTGGCAGTTTCGTACTGTCGGATTTTTGAAGATTGCGAACCACCTGGTCGCCGAAGATGGCTAGAGAGAAATAAAATTAACCAGCGACACCAAACTAAAAGTGGAGGTAGAGGGGGAAGGAGTAGGGAAAGGAAATGAGAGAAACAAACTTTTGAACTTTAATGATACGGAAACCGCTAATGTGCAGATTACCTAGTTAAAGAGCGAAAAACACTTGATGCTGCACTTTAAAGGATCACCCTAGTTAATCTGCAGATTAGTTAGGTAATCTGCACATTAACGGCTTTCGAGCTTTAACGGTAACACACACGCACACACACACACACACATATATATATATATATACACTATCAGGCTTTGCCTGCCTAGCTGGTCACAATATTTAAACGGATTCTCAAAATTCCATATCACTTATTAATATAAATAAATAAATAAATTATTTCATTGAAATCTGTCAAAACCTCAGTTTAAATTCCAGCTCGTGCCATACGGAGTCTATTTCTCCACAGCATCTTACTCAAGTGTGCACAGAAACAAATGTATTCACACATGAACAGGGGTGATTGTGTTCAGGTATTTTAACTGATATCAGGTTTTTTTTTCATTTTCAGTACTAGAATTTCAATTTTTTAGTAGTTAAATTCATAAAATAAGAATAAAATATCAAATTCATAGGACTGCTAAACCTAGTTAAAATTAATACTTTTCATAATGAGAGAATTGGAGCTCTCTGTAACAAATTATATGTTCTCTACCAATACAAAAAAAAATTTCTCACTAAAATTTCAGGTATTTTTTCATGAATTCACAATCATCCCTGCATGAAGCTCAGTTGCATCCCAAATACTTTCAGCAATGTCTTTCCCGCCTGCACTATGTCTTGTATCTAATGTATGCAGCAGCAGCATATCCACAAGCACTGTGTGTGACTCTCCCCCCCCCCCCCCTTCCTAACTGTCCATTTTAAACTTACAGCCATGAACCCATACTCATACACCAAAAAATTGTTATACTAAAATAATTTGATGCAGCATTATGCTTGAAAAAATAGTGTTTTCGCCCCCACCCCTCTTTTTCTCAAAGGTGAGAAGAAGAAAAATTTCACAAAATATCTTTATAAGTGCATAGTGGATACACATAATCAACCCACATACCAAAAATTGCCTTCCAGAGATAACCTTGTGTAGAGTTACACTTGAAAATATGTTTTTGTGTTTCACCTCCAAAGGAGTTTTAAGCAAATAGGGAACTTCAACAAAATTTTTGACATTTTCTTTTTTTTTTTTTTTTTAAATAAATTAATGTAAACTAATAGTTTTTTTTTTTTTTTTTTTTTTTTTTTTTTCAAATTCATTTAAACATAGCAACCAACAAAGTAGCAAAGCGTGCTAATATTTGTATATTAATTATTATTACTATTAAAAAAAAAAAGTCCTCGAACTTGTTTACAAAATTAAAGCTTTCAAATTAATTTAACGGTGAATTTATTGAAAAAATACAAAAATGTACGAAAAAAATATCTTTAATACATTTACTTAAGAAAAGTTTAATACTGTAGGTAATTAATTATTTGAAGGTGTTTTTAAAATAGTATCTGCTGTTGGGAAATTTAAATTAGTTGCTGTTTTATTTTTTGGACTCCCTGATTTTCATATTTTCAGTCTGCCGCCTAACAGAAGATAAAATCTTCCTGATTTTTACTTTTTTCATTTCTTGTCCTTGTCCCCTCTATTAAAAAGAAGAACACTTCATTTATTCTGAATGGACATAAAAATAATTTTCAAAAATTTTCAGTTTTATTTTTCTACAAAGTACTAATATTTTCTTGTAGCAGTTAATGAAAACAAATAATATCGGTCTCACAGATGCCAGTAGTCAATCATATGAAATAAAAGCTTGTTACTTATAATGAAATATAAATATTTTACCAAAATGGATTTAAGAATTTTTTGAATGATTAGTAAATAGACCTTCCTTAATATGAATGTGATGGTAAAGTTTGCTTAATGGTTTGTTAGTAGGGTCAGAAATATTCATGTATACATCAGGAAACATCGTAAAATTACAATCTTCGTCCTAGACAATTTGCTCTCTCATGTTCTATGAATTTCGCAAGTATTCCTGGTTTAGAGCCAGTCTGACAGATGAGTAACTTACTAATTTCTTTACATACAACTAATATTGCTTCAATGTTGACATTACTTGCTTAAACAAATTTTTCATCAGCTGCAGTGTCAGAAACATCTTTGTTTTTGTTATTTCTTTGTACTAATTTACTATATAATACTTTATTATTGTATCATGCTAAACATTTTTTTTCATACAGTAAAATGTAAATTATTCTTAAATGTATATATTTATATACTGGATAGAACGTGCTATAAATTGAAGAAAGTTTTACATACTTTATTTTTATTTAACATTGTTGTGAACTTGTTTTGTATAATTTTTAGTTTTCTCTTAATATGTAACTAAGAAAAGTTTTTACTATCATATTTTAAAAAACTCATTAGTCATCTATAAATTGAATTTTTTATGAATTTTTAAAATTATTTTAATTTTATTTTGCTGTGAAAATTCTTATTTGTTCATTTTGATTAAAACTCATTTATTTATTTTTTAGAATTCTTGATGCTGCTTCAATAAAATCTCATCTAACAACTTTGCATGATGTAATGGTACTCATCAGAAATTTCAAAATGAATACTCAAATATCTCTAAATTTGACTGTTGATCATATTTTAGAAATTTTAGAAAGTTTTAAAGTCATAGTTTTAAAACAAGAAAAGAGTGAAAGCAAAGATTATGACCAGAAGGATAATTTTAACCGCTCATTCCAGCAAGAACTAACTGAACTAGTTTTAAGGATAATTTTATTTTGGTCTCCTAACTGGAAATCAGACAATGAACTGTATTACAGTAAACAACAGTTTTGCGTGTTAGAGTCAGTTCAGTTAATACCACGAATAAATGACTTATCTTCTCTGTATGGAGTTGAGTTACCAACATGGCTGTACAAGTGTTTCAAAGATGATAAAAATCATGGACTCGTAAAGCTGTTTTTATCTTCTAAAAATGAGTTAGGTTTGAGATTGATATTGGAATTTTATGAAAAATCATTATGTTTCTCTGTGGAGTTTATTAATACAGATAATGATAAATTGCAGCAATTTGAAGAGAGAGAAACTATATCTCATCAGTGGCAAAAAATTCTGTCATACTTTAAAAAAGTCTGTAAAAATTGTGATATAATACCTGAACTTAATTTATTTAATCAAATAAGTTTGATTTTATGATCATTGTTTATATAAAATGTAAATATATATTTTTTATCACTAAAAGATAAAGTAATATTTGTTGCTTGTAATTGAATTATTTTAGTTATTCTTTTTCATATAATATATATATATATATATATATATATATCAGTTGCCTCATGTGAATGATATTTTTAAGCTATCTCTGTATGGGTCAGTGGCGGATCCAGAACTTAACTTTGGGGGGGGGGGGATGTAAGATTTTTCAAGGTGTTATTCCAGATCAAAAAAAAGTTTACAATTGAAATAGTCAATTGTGAATATCAGTACTTTTTTTTGGGGGGGGCTTCTCATCCACCACTGGTATGGGTAGTTAGAAACAGCCCATTATCATGAAATCATTAATCTGATCTTATTCTCTGCACTATTGAAACTTTATGCCCATGTTGTTTTTCGAAATAAATCAATCAACCAATAGGATTAATAAATCCATTATGATGTACAGTTTCTGGCCATCAATATTGAGACATCTGAAAATGTTCTTCATTAGATGCTGATTCATATATATATAATAACTAAATCATACTAATATGGTAGAGAAGGAGATAAATAAAAGAACATGGATACAAGCAATAGTTCTAATTCTAGGCTTTACCAAGCCACAGCAGCCAGTGGCTCTTTTTTAAAACATTTTTTTAGCACCCACCACCACCTGTCAGATTTATAAAAATATGCAATACCCCAAATCTTTTTAAACAAGTTTTGTGAGAGTTCATTGTCATATTTCTGGGGCAAATCGAGGTATATTACATGCTGCATGCAATCTTAACTTTAAACAAATCAAATCTATACCTATTATTAGTACGACAGGACTATTTCTTTCAATCTAGCATTTTGCGTCATTACCAATTTATAGTGTTCCACTTCGAAAACACCTATGTAATTTTGCGCAAGTCGATATTTATAGTCACAATTTGAAACACTTTTTTAGTGGTGGGAATATAATTTTACTAACTAACAGCACGCTATTTCACCGCGTATTTTTGAATAGCAAAGTTGTTGTTGCTGTTTTTAAAATACCATTGTAAATTCGTTTTTTTTATTTGAATCTTGCTTGCGATTTTCAAGATTTTAATTTCCAGTCAGAGTAATTAAATGTAGTAGTTTTTTCTACATCTAGAAGTTTGTGGAATTCATACCGAAACAAATTTTCATAAATAATTTAACAATACATTTCTTTACTCGTATTTCATTATTTGAATAAAAAACACAAATTTTTAAATATTCTTTTTTTCATTTTTGGATCATGTTTCCAAATGTTAATTATAATTAACATGCCTTTTTATTAGTACGACAGGACTATTTCTTTCAATCTGGCATTTTACGTCGTTACCAATTTATAGTGTTCCACTTCAAAAATGCCTTCCAATATCCAGTTCTACCATTTAATTTCTCTCTCTATCTTAAAAGTTTTTGTAAAATCCGTAAAAACCTCTATATGTATTTTTTTCTCTTCCCATCGGTGAGTATCGAACGCACAGCCTTCGGGTGACCACACAGCCAACAGTTCTTGGCTAAATATTTCTGAATATTTAGATTAGTTTTGTTAGTATTTTTAGTGCAACAAGACTATTTCTTTCAATCTGCTATTTTGCGTATTTACCAATTTATAGTGTTCCACTTCAAAAATGCCTGCTAATCGCCAGTTTCATTATTTAATTCTCTGATACTCTTACTCTATCTCTATTTTCTCTCTTACTCTAATGCTCTAATATTTTCTCCCTAATTTTACTATTTAATTCTCTAATTTAAACCAACTCTATCTTAAAATATTTTGTGAAATCCGTGAAAACATTTATGTATATATGAAATATAAGAGATAAAAAGAAGTAAGAATTAAATTAACATTTTTATAGTTTCAGGGTATTCTGGTTATGTTTCAAAGTAATATTGCAAAATAAATTAAAGGAGATTTCATATTGGGCTGTGGGATTAAAAGCATAAAAAATAATGAACGGAGATTGCAGTCACGATCATGTGAAATAAACAAGTTAATCATTTTAAGTATTTTGATGTCTGGAAATAGCTTTATAATTTGCCTAAAATAAATTTAATAAGCAATAGGCATACAAAGTAATAAATAAAGGTTTTAATGAGCCTAATTTGCGGTTTGATTATTTCATGTCAGATACAAAGCAATAAATAACGATTTTTAATGACTTGGCGAGTTTGGCAAATAGGGTGCCGATCCGAATCGCGAGGTCTGCAGAATACAAAAATATAACCAATAAAAAACAATGAAAAGGCAGGTGGAGGTGTTGGCTTTGAATAAAATTACCAATTAAATAAAATGGGCTGGAATTAGAACTATGCCAAATTACACCAAAAATTACGGGTATAAAAGCCCAAACAGTAAACAAACAGAGCGATTTGACATGACTTGTTAAACCTTTCCATGTGGCCAGCCCTCCAAAATTAACGTAAATCTTATAATTATTCCCCACTGAACGCAGCGGCCTGAGGCCCGTGCGGCCGGCGCGAATCGGCAGCTTGTCGGATTAACTCCATTCGTCTTGCCCCGTCCCGACTCTGCAATGATGAAGCAATAAAGATATTTTCCTGAACAACGCCTCGTCTCCATTTGTATTGCGACACTCATCTCTCTTTCAGCAATCAATTAAATACGTTACATCGGAAAGCCGGCAGGATCTTTATGATACGCTGGGAAAAAACTGATATTTGTGAGATTACGTTAAGAGTAGGGGGAAAGGCATTAAAAATATTAACGGCAGTAAAACAGCATTTAGGCTAAAGGAAAAAACTTTAAAATCTTATACGAATAGAAATGCATTTCTAAATCAAGTAGCAAGAAAAGGAAATAAAGCTCCCTCTTTGGAGGAGCGCAAGCAGACAGAAAATTTTTGTTTTCTCTTCATTTCGCCGGAGCAAGCCTATTGATTGATGACTATCAGCCCAGCTCAGAGCCTTCAGACGGAAGTTTTTTTTTCTCTTCGCTTTGCCGGAGCAAGCAGGAAGGACACGCCCATTGGAGCTCCGATAGTTTTCGACAGGAAAAGAGAAAGTCGGAACGCCGAAGTTGTGACGGGAAGAAGCGACATGCAGTTATGAAGATTCCCCGGTGAAGGCCGAAAATCGCCGTAAAAGAGCCGGTCCTAAAACAGTTTTCAATTCCGCGATTGGTGAAAGGACGTCATCGTAATGGAATAGCAATTGTGAGGTATTATTTTTTTTTTGCTGGTAGAAGAGCCAAGCGGTAAGTACGCCTCTTTAATTGTTATTAAAAGGAGAAACTCTTAAAAGAAGAAAAAAAAAAAGGGACAGAAATCCAGAGACTCTATTTTAATGGCTAAATATTGCCAAGACTTTATTTTTTTTTTACTATTTCAATAGACTCTTGGACTTTACAGTAAAGGGAACATTTGTATCTATTTTTTTTCCATTATTTCAAGGGATTTTTTTTTTTTTAAATGAAGAATTTATATTTTATGTTTTATTATGAAAAGTCATGTGTTTTTCTATTTTAAAAGTGTTTATGAAAATTGTTGTGATTTCATATTATAAATATATAATATATTTTAATTCCTGTTTTATTTAATTAATTTCCAGATACCAAGTAAATTTTTGATGATTTTATATTTCAATTTATTTTCTATTTAAGTAATTTGAAGAATTTTTGATGATTTTATATTTAAATTTATCTTCCATTTAAGTAATTTGAAGAATTGATGGAAACTAATTTTTTTTTAATGTGTTTCTAGTCAAAAGTGATATTTTTTAATTGGGATATTGTATTTTATTAAATTTATTTCGTCGTGCCTAAAGATTCCGAGGATTCTGGCCCAGATAACGGGTCAGGAAATGCAGGTGCTAAGGATGATAAATTAAACATCATTGAATTTAACCCTGACGTTGGGATCCAATTTGAAGCTTGGTTGAGCTATTTTAATAGTATTTGTCAGGAAAAAAACAAAGATGACTTATGGAAAATTACACACATTCAAAATTACTTTAAAGGAAAAGCCCTCACAGTTTATATCAATAACTGTTTACATGTTCTCCACTGGAAAGAATTTCTCCAATTATTTAGAGAGGAGTATACTGTTCCTGATACTAACTCCCTAGCTGATTTCTCTAATATTAAATTTAATTTAGGGGATGATGTTAATAGTTATTACAATAGTAAGATACAAATGGGTCGCAGACTCGGACTGGACTCCAAATTTATACTTGAGGGATTATCAGATGGTCTCCCAATCTCATTAAGACAATTAGTATTGGTAAACTCTCCTAAAGATACCAATGAATGGCGTGAAACTGTCTATAAATTAAGCAAAATGCAACCAACCGAACAGAAAAAAGAAAGCAACATTAAACTTAACACGCAGGCTCCTAGCTTTACTCCACAATGGAGAAATAATCGGCCTAGGCCTGAATATTTGTCAACCCCCGTACCGAGACCTTGGACTTATATAGATACCCTTATCACAATTAACCTCCACAAGCATATGCAGCTCCTACTCCTAACAACCCACGACCATTCAGACCAGGTCGTGTCCCAAATAATGTGCATTTCCAAGAGAGGCTGCCTCCATCCCCTTGTCGTCTATGCTTAAATCGTGGAATTAGTAATGCTTACCATTGGGAGCGAACATGTCCTTTTAAGTTTGAACAATGTAATAACTTCTCAATGCCTAGATCACCTCTCACTCAAAATTCCACTAGAAGTACAAATCCCCCTGAAGAGGTGGTCAGTCAGGAAACGGCCAGTGAGGGTACAATGAGTGGCTGTTGACAATTAATAGTGTCCGGACACATAACACAAAAACATCAGCGATTGCAAAAATTGCATCAACCAGCTAACTTAAATGCTCTCCGTAACAAAACAGTGTCTTGTCTTCTCGATACGGGAAGTTCAATTTCTGTCATCTCATGCACTTTAGTAAAGAAGTTAAAATTAAAAAAGACTCCCATTCATGAACCAATCATAGCTAGACAAACTCATGGCAGCATTAAAATTAAAGAAAAATGTGAAGTATCTCTAAGGATTGGTAACATTAGAAAAAATATAGGACTTTATGTTGTTTCTAAGCAGTTGCCATATCTTCTTATCGGTTTACCTCATTGTGCATTATTTAAATTGAATCTTAATTTAACAACTTTTTCGGCAACTCAAAATGGTCAAAACATTCCCTTACTAAATCAGGTAAATCAGAATTATCAATCTTTGCATATTTTTGAAAGTAACATAGGTACTAATTCCAGGGTAAACACACACACTGTAAACCAGGTGCACCGTTCACAGAGTGTTGTACAAAGCTCGTCTAGACCTACTGTATTGCCAACTGAAAATAATAATGATTTACCTACCTTATTACATAAGTATGAGAAAATTTTCGCAAACTCGAAATATGATGTTGGTTGTATCAGAATGGAGCCACAGAGAATTCACTTAACTTCAGACATACCTGTTTCCCTTAGAGCATACCGCACCTCTCCTAAAGAGGAAGCTGAAATTAAAGATCAAATACAAAATCTCTTACAAGCTAAAATCATTAAAGAGAGCCATTCTCCGTATTCATCCCCTGTAACATTAGTGTATAAACGAGAAGAGGGAAAGAAGACACGACTCTGTGTCAGCTTTCGTAAATTAAATTCTATAACCAAAACAGATACAGAACCATTACCCAGAATTGAATTGATACTCTCCTAGATAAATTGGCTCAGGCAAAAATGTTTTCCACATTGGATTTAGCCAGTGGATATTGGCATATACCTATCCACCCGAAAGATACAGAAAAATTAGCATTTGCTACCACATTTGGATTATATGAATGGCTCGTATTACCATTTAGCCTTAAAAATGCCCCTGCAATATTTAATCGCCCTATTAGAAGAATCTTACATAAGTATAAAATTGATTTTGCTTGTAATTATTTTGATGACATTATCATTTTCTCTGAAACAGAAGAACAACATCTAGAGCATTTAGAAACCATATTTCAAATTTGTGTCAATGAAAATTTAAAGTTAAAGTTATCTAAATGTAATTTTGTAAAATCTAAAATAAACTTCTTAGGTTATGAAGTGTCTAATGGCAATATAACACCAGATAATGCTAATATTGAAACTATTAGAAATTTAAAGCGTCCCACTACTGTTAAAGAGTTACAGAGGTTCCTGGGATCTGTAAATGTCTATAATAAATTTATAGCTAACTATGCTAAAATTCGTCATCCTTTAAACAATCTACTCAAGAAAAATGTACCCTATGTATGGGATGAGAAATGCGAAAATTCATTTCAAAAATTGAAAAATGCCTTCATTGAAAAACCTATTTTAAAGTTGTATGATCCCAAGAGGCTTTGTCACTTATTTGTAGATGCTTCAAGTCACGGAGTTGGTTGTGTAATCAAACAGCCAGATGAGAAAGGAAAATTACATCCAATAGCATACCATTCGCGAAATCTAAAAGACTATGAACAAAATTATGCTATAACGGAATTAGAATGTCTCGCCATTGTAGATTCCTTGGATAAATTTTATCACTATTTACATGGGCAAAAATTTTTCATTCATACTGATCATGCGGCATTAACTTGGCTTAAAAATGTTAAAAATCTTAGAGGACGTCTTTTCTGCTGGTCCCTTAAGCTTAGTAGACTATGAAATAAAATATCAGAAAGGAAGCTCTAATGTAGAAGCTGATATGCTGTCTCGATTACCTGTAATACAACATATGTCTCACCATGTACATCTCCTTGACTTGAATGATCTAAAACGTTTACAAAAAGAAGAGAACACAATAGTCAATAGTATAAAGTATGTTGAAGTAAATGATCTCATAGTAACAAAACAGAAAAGTTTATATAAGATAATCGTTCCTATGTCACTAAGGTTAACATTGCTAAATAAAGCCCACACACAATTCGGATACCCAGGAATTAAAAAAAATGATCAATTTAATTACTCCACAATATTATTGGCCTTTCATTGATAAAGACATAGAAAATTTTGTTAAGCACTGCCATACCTGCCAAGAAAATAAAAAATGTAAACAAAAAAGATTTGGCTTATTGCAGCAGGTACCTCCAACAGATAAACCATTTGAATGTTTGTCGTTAGACACTGTTGGTGGATTTAATTATTACAATTCAACTAAAAAATACTTGCATTTGGTCGTCGACCATGCAACACGTTATGTGTGGGGTTTTCCATCCAAAAGTGTGACAACGGAAACTTATACCAACTTTTTAAAACATATTTTCCAAATTCAAGTCCCTGAGAAATTACTAACAGATAGAAATGCTGCGTTTACTTCATCACGGTTTTAAAAAATCTTACGTAATTATAAGGTTAAACTCCTGTTAACTAGCAGTTATCACCCGGAGACAAACAGGAAAGTTGAACGTCTGAACCAAACTATTGTAACTAGATTAAAATGTAAAGTAAATTTGGCTTCATCTAAAGTACCATGGACAAAATTGCTAGAGGAGGTCTTAAGCCAGTATAATGCTACCCCTCATTCTGTTACAAAATTTTCACCTAATTATCTATTGTTTGGAAATTTACCCTATGACCCTTTAATTCCTAATAACAATTATTATCCAAAGGTTGATGAAGCGAGAAAATTGACAAAAGAACATACAATTGAATATCATAATAAAAGTAAAGTAAGGTATGACGCTCGATTTCTCCCTGCTACATTTAAAGTTGGTGATGAAGTATTATATGAAGAATTTCAATATCCGAATACCCGTAAGCTAACTGCTCCATACTCAAGACCTTATACCATTTTAAAACAGTTATCTGACGTAAATTTTGAAATTGATAGACCAAATCCTCATTTTAAAAGACAGTCTGAAATTGTACATTCATCTAAACTAAGATATTATAATAATCCACAAAAATTTAAACTATATCATGAATAAACCCCTTTAGCAGTCAGGAGGTAACCCAAATGAGTTTGTTTTTTGTTTTTGCTTTCCTATCGTCCCATTACGTATTGGATGAGGATCCTAGCTGAGTCGGAGAATTCGGAGGGATGTCGGGGGACATATCTTCCATTCTTCCGCTCAGTGGCACTGGCGTGCCCGTAACTCTTTTTACATTTAATTTTTTACAAATATTAATTGATTTACAAATATTAGTAGACGTATTCACGAAATGAGGATCTTCCACTCCATACCCCTTTTTCTTTTAGGCCCTTGTTTACTCATGTTCTTTTGGACTTCATCTGATTGGAGACCCCCGAAGAGCATGAGGCAACAAGTGTGCTCCCTCCTCTGATGAGACTTGTCTAAAAACCACTTGTTACATTTTACAGATATTACTTTTTTTGGTTGACAAGCTCTCACAGAGTTTCAAGGGTCTCTGCACCTATAAACATAATTGTTTGCATAAACATTTTTAGTATTTTTGTATCATTATGGTAAGTTGAAGGAATTGATTATCACCAGCAAGTTAGAGAAGCTATTGTGTCGAATAATTTTTTTTACTTGTTAAGTATTGCTATTGTCAAGTATTAGTATATAATTTTAAGTGTCAGTATTATTTATAATATCCATATTATTATTTTTTCAGATTAAGTATAGTATATTATAACATTGTTTATGTTTTCAATACGTATTATGTACATATCAAGTATTCTATGTCTATGTTACTAACTTTTAAGTGTTGTATTGAATAAGTAAAAAAAAAAAAAGTGGTTTCATAGCAAAGTGCGATTTAGGACTATAATGACTTTAAAAAACTATGACTGGACGGTTCGTCTTAAGAGGGGACAATACCTAATCCTGTGGACAGCTGTGGCCAATGTTATTCTATGGGAAAACTTGTTGCGACAATTACACATTACCTAATGTATATTTTTTAATTCTGTTTTCGCAGTCAGGAAATTCATAACCGTTAAATGAGTACTCATTTTTGAAAAATTCATTTTTTTTAATTTTTACATTTTAATTTTGAGTTCAAAAATGCGATTTTTCACAAAATGCATTTTTCTTATTTTCTTGTCGCAAAATGAAATACTAAAATTTTAAAAAATTAATTTTTGGAAAACAAGAACTAATTTAACGCTTATGAATTTTCTAAATGTGAAAACATAATTGAAAAATATTCATTAGGTAATGAGTAATTATGTAAACAAATTTTTCCATAGAATAACATGAGCCAAGGCTGCCGGCGAGATTAGGTATTGTCTGCTCTTAAGACCTAAATCAAAAACTTTTCGAACATGAAGGAATTATTACAAAGCAAAGGAACACAAAATATTGTTATGGTGGTGTTCTACATCTAAATGGAAATGTTTCTATTTAAATATTGGCCAAAAACTTAAAAAAAAAAAAAAACTACTTTATTTTTATATACTACTTTATTGAATATGATATATAATACTTTTTTGAATATGTTTATTTTTTTTTATATATATAATATTATACAGTTGTTCTGTTTTACGGTAATTTTTAATATGAAGTGAAGTATTCATGTGTGTTTACTAAATATAATGAATAGTATATTGTGTAATCATCAATTAATCTAGAAAGTTGAAATGTGCTTAATATGTTTATTCATCAGCAAGCTTATTGTTAATCTTGTAACTCCTCTGTATATTCCCAAGGCAAATGGAGTCATGATAGGAGTAAAATTTGTGAAAAATAAATCAAAATTGTTAGGTCCGTATCACCTGGAACATCGTCTACCTCCAGGTGAGCTCCCACGGCTTTGCAGGCAAACCCGGGGGATCTCGCTTGGACGGGGGGATATGAAATATAAGAGATAAAAGAAGTAAGAATTAAATTAACATTTTTATAGTTTCGGGATATTCTGGTTATATTTCAAAGTAATATTGCAAAATAAATTAAAGGAGATTTCATATTGGGCTGTGGGATTAAAAGCATAAAAAATAATGGAGATTGCAGTCGTGATCATGTGAAATAAACAAGTTAATCATTTTAAGTATTTTGATGTCTGGAAATAGCTTTATAATTAGCCTAGAAATAAATTTAATAAGCAATAGGCATACAAAGTAATAAATAAAGGTTTTAATGAGTCTAATTTGTAGTTTGATTATTTCATGTCAGATACAAAGCAATAAATAACGATTTTTAATGACTTGGCGAGTTTGGCAAATAGGGCGCCAATCCGAATCGCAAGGTCTGCAAAATACAAAAATATAACCAATAAAAAACAATGAAAAGGCAGGAGGAGGCGTTGGCTTTGAATAAAATAACCAATTAAATAAAATGATCTGGAATTAGATCTACGCCAAATTACACAAAAAATTACGGGTATAAAAGCCCAAACAGTAAACAAACGGAGCGATTTGACACAATCTTGACTTGTTAAACATTTCCATGTGGCCAGCCCTCCGAAATTAACGTAAATCTTATAATTATCCCCCACCAAACGCTGTGGCCTGAGGCCCTTGCTGCCGGTGCGAATCGGCAGCTTGTCGGATTAACTCCATTCATCTTGCCCCGTCCCGACTCTGCAATGATGAAGCAATAAAGATATTTGCCTGAACAACGCCTCGTCTCCATTTGTGTTGCGACTGTCATCTCTCTTTCAGCAATCAATTAAATATGTTACATATATATATTTTTTTTCAACTTACCATCAGTGAGGATCAAACTCACAGTCTTCGGGCTCGTAGTTCTGTTCTCTGACCACATAGCCAACAGGTCTTGGCTGAATGTGAATGGATTATATTAATTAATCTGTGATGAATTTTGAGTAAGATTTAAGTATCGAATAATCAGTTTATAATTTTTTTTTTTTTAATGTCATGTTTTGTTCTGTAGAAATTGGCACTTAATTATTAACAATAAATGCGAAATTGTTTTTAAGATTATTTTAAAAATTAAAATATTTAGTAAATAAGTATTAAGCAATTAGGGAAAGATACTTACAATCAATGCATTCAAATTCCAATAATTTATTTGGAATTGAAAATCAATATACTATTTGAATATGTGGTTAGGAATTTTACTGAACGCCCTTTATTACTTTTTTTTTTTTTTTTAAGGGTGTTAAAACACAAATATCATTAGTCCTGTCGTACTAAATTAAATTCTGTCATAGACAGAATTTCATTCATAGTCTTGTATTTCACAATTTAAATAAATTCATCAAGTGATTAGTTAATCTTTGCATATCCATCACGAATATGTTGTTCAATTGTTTCTTCAACAAGTTCTGTAACACATGAACATCTAAAATAAGTTTGAATTTCTTCCATTTCCTCATTAGCTCTTTTATGTTTCAAGGATACATATGTGTTTGAAATATTTCTATAGGACAATGGTTAAGTTATATCGTTACTTTGACGAAGCATAATTTTTATAATAGAATAAAAATAACTTTCCTTTTACTAAAAAGATATCTATAATATATCATTTGTTGTTTAGACAGAAAATTTTTACTTCAAAGTGTAAAAATGACAAAGTTTTTTACAGATTATCAGTTTAATACATAAAGTAAAATAATACAAGTCAAGCAAAGACAGATAGTGCGAGCAAAATGGCTGCTTTTTGCGACATCATGGGTTCATGACGTAGTGGATTAGGAGGAACTCTAGCCAATGATTATAATCTTACGTCACAAAGCCTATGATGTTAACAACTAGTTTTGAGAGTCTTTTAGTACCTCCTCAGGGTTGTCCAGTTATGCCTAAACTTGTAATTATATATTTTTTCTTTGTTATTACTTCATAGATGTTTTTATGTATCTTATAAGTTATATCTACAAATTTTGTTGTTACCATTTTGTGTTAGCAATCCTACTAAAACAATTAAATTTGTCTAAATGATGTGACTTAAACAAAACATTTGATAAAAAATGATTAAACTATATTAACAAAAATTTGTATAATTTCACAAGTCTCTAAAATTAAACTTTCACACATTCTTGCAAAATATTTACTGTATTCTAAAAAAATTTAAAGTATCAATACAGTCAAAAGAACAAAACTTTATGCCGTTACTCTAAAATTATTTTTTACAGTCTTCAGAACAGAGCTTGTAATTTTAATTAAAGTACAAATTACTGTGAATATACACAGCTAAAGTAAAATTCGAACATGATACTTAGGGAAATGCTAACCTGATGAGCATATCTATAAAAAATTTATAAGTTAGTTTTTCAGAAAAAAATTTTAATAATATATATTCATTTAAGATTTTCATAAACACTTTATAAATGAGTTGCAAAATAATTTCACAAGTTTTTTTCTTCTTCAATGTAAGCTTGGTTGTTTATAAAACTACTACCGTGTATAAATTTTACTTAGTGTTTAAATATTATACTCAAAACAATTCTACTGCAAAAATGAAAAATGTATATCTCTAATGCATTTTTCATAAGTAAACTTTTTACATGTTTAGTTTTTAAAAAGATGACACTTAAGTTTGTATTCTAATAGAAAATATTATGTAAAAGGTGATTTTGTAATAAAAATTAAAACAAATCATTTTCATTGAAATCTTTTTATTTGAAATTCATTTACAATAGTATAAAAGAACAGATTTATACATGCCTATGTTGTTGAGATATCATAAACATCATTCATACACTTAAAGTTATTCAAAAATTTAGTAAGTCTAGATTTTCATTGTCAAAATTATCTCTTGCTAATTCATTTTGATTCATACTAAAATTGTTCAAATTGATATTTTCGTTGTTAACAGAAAAAATCGTGAACATCATTCAAGAATACTTAATGTCACTTGATGCAGCTGTGTTTACAGACTTGGTGACTTTGCCAATGAATGTTATGTGAGAAATGCCTAGCTGGTAATCAGCCAAGGTAGCTCGATGGTTTGAGCATCCGCGTGTAAAGTGGAAGGCCTGGGTTCGATTCCCAGCTCTGGTATTTTTCACATAGTTGGTATAAAATATCCGCCTTCCACTCCAAAATTTTCTGAAATGAATTTTCATGGTTGATGAATAAATTTCTCTAAATTAAAATAAAATTTTGTGGTCTATTGGAGTTGTGCCATGAATATTAATGTCACTTGATACAGCTGTGTTTACAGACTCTGTGACTTTGCCATCGAATGTTATGTGAGAAATGCCTAGCTGGTAATTAGCCAGGGTAGCTCGATGGTTTGAGCATCCGTGTGTAAGGCGGAAGGCCCGAGTTCGATTCCCGGCTCTGGTATTTTTCACATAGTTGGTATAAAATATCAGCCTTCCACTCCAAAATTTTCTGAAATCATTCAAGCATTTGGGATTAAAGTTATACAAAAAATTTCAAGTTCAGACTTTCATTGTCATAGTTCGCTAAAGGAAAATTATTTTGCATCAGGTTAAAATTATTGAAGTCGATATTTTTATCTTTGTTAGATAAAGTATCAACATTATTTTGACTTGTATATTCAACATTCAAATTGTTCAAAAAAAATTTTAAGTCTATATATTTTTATTCTGAAAGTTGTCGGTAGATAAACCAATAACATCATTCATACATTCAATATTAAAATTATCTAAAAAAATTAACAAGTCCAGATTCTCAATGTTATTGTCCACTGTTGGCAATTCATGGGTAGAACTTCGCTCATTACAATTTCTACATAATTGAAATTCTTTAGTAGGATTCTTTCACTTATGTTGCAATAATTCATACTTATACTGAAAAGATTTGGAGCATTCATCACATGTAGTTTGAATAGAAGATTTTCTATGCATATTTCTTTTATGTTTTAATAAATGTGGTATGTTCATAAAAGTATTGGTACATTCGTCACAACAGTACATATATAAAGTCTTTTTATGATTTTTTCGCTTATGGTTTAAGGGGGGTATTCGGGTTTAGAAATTGAAAAAAATCGATTTTTTTTTTTTACATATTTTCATAGTACAACCCTTTAAAAATATGTTCCTAAAAGGATTTTTCGAAATTCGAATTATTTTTGGGGTTACATTCAAAGGAATTCTTAATATTGACCCATACAAGGGTAAGCCTATAGTCATGTCCAGAAGAGGATGGGGGCCCGTTTGCGAAAAGTAAAAAAAAAAAATAAATAAATAAATAAATAATAATAATAATAATACTGGTATTGGTGGTAAAGGTCCCGGAAAGTTCACAGGTAAAGTTATAAATGAGCTCAGTCTTTATTATGGCTTAGCCATTCGAAGAAATCCAGAGTCCGTAGAAAATATGCAGAATGAGGTATGGGCTACTTATTTTCATAAAATTTCTACGGACTCTAAGCCACAACATCACTTTTGTCCACAGAGTTCATCAAGCTGGTTTAACTGGCGGGTCGTTGAAGCTGAAGGTACTCTCGATAAATTTCAACATGAAAACCCGCCGTTAACTGAAGCTGTTCAAAAAGTTATAAAACCATTCTACGAGGACTTATCTTCAGAAAGCTTGCTGAAAGGTGCTTGGGCTCTGAAACTCAAAATAACAACGAATCTTTAAATTCGCTCATCTGGACTTTCGTACCCAAGCATATCCATGCTGGTACCCATACAATAGAAATTGCTAATTTCATTGCGGTATGTATATTTAATGAAGGGTTTTTACCAGTTTTAAAGATTATGTCAAAAATGGGAATAACAATTGGGCCAGAATCCCACGCGTTCGTTAATAGACGCAATCAAGTCCGAATTAACAGGTCCGAGGTACGAGCTTCTGAGGCTTCCAAGGAAGCTAGAACTGCTAGATCATCTGAAAGGTCGTCTTTAAACATGACATTTGAAGTGGAGGAAGGTACTTTGTATGGAGCAGGAATCGCTGATTAAAAAAAAAGTAAGTCTAACAAGCCGTTAAGCTACTCCGGTTGCGCGCGACTTGTCCTCAAACTTTAACCCGTTAGTAGTCGCTATAGACAGCGCCACCTATTACAGATTGTGTACTTTTTATTTAACTGTCACCAATAATTTTAAAAAGTGATGTGATCGACGTTTCTTCGATTTTATTCGCGTTTTTTATATATCAAATGCCACTTCTAAAAATTTTTGGTGGCTATTGAATAAAAAAATCTGGAAAAACTGAAGAATGGGCGGCAAATCGACCAACTAGCGACTATTAACGGGTTAAACGCGTTTTTCTCGGAACTACATTTTCAGAAACGGTGTGCATGATATCTCAAGTTTTACTCAACCGATTCACTTGAAATTTAATACAGATCTTCTTTATACATTATAGTATCGCACTACCAAGAGTTTTTTAAAAAAAAATTTCTTTATTATATTTTTAAAAAATTCCGAACGGCCAAAAAACAGGGAAAAAACGAAACGTATTTTTCAAAACGCCGCCATTTTGTGAGAATTTTTTTTTTTTTTTAATCCTCTCGTAGTGCGATAACTATATCCTTCCTCTTCAAGGATTATTAATGGTTTTCCATTTCAGGTCACTGGAAGGACTAATATCCTGCACACCAGGACAGGCCATTTTTTCAACAGTCCCCACTTTGCCGGCCTGCATTTTTTTGAAATTTGATTTTTTTTTTAATATTATGCATGTTTTGTATTCTTTAATTATCATTAAAAAACTTATAAAAAATTGGATAGTAAAAACATTTATTGTTTTTTTTTTTTTTTTTTTTTTATCGCCTCCAGAAAAACACCTAAAATTTGAGCTTCTAAACCAGAATACCCCTTTAAAAAAGCATGTTTGTTTGGAAAGTTATAGAACATTCCTCACATAAATATTCAGGTTTACGAGGAAACATCCTCTCGTGTTTTACTAATTCATACTTCCGTTTAAAAGTATCATTGCAAACAACATATATATATATTCAGGTAAGACTCTTTGATGAAATAGTTTCTTATGTTTTAGTAATCACACTTGTGTTTAAAATTTTCGATACAATGTTCACATTCGTATCTCATGGGAATTTTTCTGTGAATTTCTAAATGTCTTTTTAAATGATATAAAGTAATAATTGCTTTCTCACATCAGTAACAAATATTATGTTTTACATTGCTGTGAATCTTCATGTGTCGAGTTAGGATTTAAAAAAAAAGGTCTTATTACAAATTGGACAAATTAAAAGTTTAGACAACTTCTCATCCTCAAAACTTGATGAAGGAGGTTGTTGAACAGAAACATGAGTCTCCTCTGTGATGAAAAGATCACAGTGAAAGAGAATCACTTTCCTTTCCAGCTGTCATCCAGTTTTTAATGCACTATTTTTCCTCTTAAATTAATCAAAATCAACTTATAAAGAACCTCAATTTAAGTAATAAATAGTCCAGATGTACCTTAATGCATCCATTTATTTATATATTCGAATGTCTTCTTCATCACATATTTTCCGCGATCATAATTTAATTTAAATGTGTTTCACCATTTCGGCGATAACTCGCCATTCCCAGCATTGCACGGTGCCATTCTTTACTTTGCCGTGCCGATATCACCTGTTCTGCTTCTGCTTATCAGTGCGTGGCTTCACAGAGACAAGGTTACCATTCCGGTGGGAGCGTTTTTTTTTTTTTTTTTTTTTTTTTTTTTAAACACACTTGACATTGTGAGTTTTTTGTTTTTCTTCCCATGCTATTTCTATGGGATTTTAGCTTCTTTCCCCTCTTTTTCTACATTCTAAAAGTGGCGGCGGTTGAATCGGAGAGCTGTTAGCAAATTTGAATGAAACAAGTTTGACTTAATACTAATTTGCAGAGTGAATAGAATACACAGTAGAATTTACTGGAAAATTTGGCAGTTAAAGTATTTAAAGAAATGATATAATTCTGGCATGAAATAAAGAGAACAGATTTTAAAAACTAACAACTTTTATTAAATTCCATAAATTCAACAGTGAGTAAACAAAATTAAAACATCCTCTATTCTTAAAGCATCACGGCATTTAGAACTCACGACATCCACAAAAACATATTACAAGCCATAGACACGACACAACAAAATAAAATCAGGATAACTGATGCATTGAGAAGTTCATATCCTTGTCTATAAATACTGCCTGGCAGATCTAAACACGTAACCAATAACAGTTTGCCGTAACAGTTGAATGCCACGCCATCTATTAGCAGCGATTGATATTTCTACAGACAAGTCGATAAATTTACAAGTGTTGCATGGATGCCGGTGAAACATGAAACAATGGCCTGTACTCTTCTGGCCAAATGTAAACAAGACCTCATAGAATATAAGCTCTTTACTAAAAATGTGAGTAATGCAATTTTAAACCTTAGTTATAGTATCTTTATCCAATTGTATACTTAATAAAATAGATACTTACAATTTTCCCAAATGTAAACAATACTTCAAAGTGACAATGACGATTTCCGATTTTATACTGCAAACCTAAAACTTTATCTTGATATACATAATAATTTAATTATGCAAAAAATAATTATGTTATAATTTTTAACAATTAAAAAAAAAAAACATGGAAGACACATTAAAAATTTTGACATCAGATTTCCCCCTCCATGTTGATTAAAAAAAAAAAAAAATGAAGTTGCCCAAAATTTACCCAAATGCCATTAACAAGATAATTAAACATATAACAAACCATTTTCCAAAAAGATTTTAACAACTTTTATTATTTTGTAGACAACTGATAAACAAACTTCAAGTAGCAAAAACGACTGCATACACACAATAAAGTCCATGGCTCTTTTAGTGGATGCTACTAAAAGAAACTAAAAAAAAAGAAAAAAAAAAACATTAATTGCATATTACATTCACAAAAATTTTCATTTTCCCATTGCAAAAAAAAAAAAAAAAAAAAAAAAACTATATACAGGATATGAATACATTTAATATGAAATATATACAATGATTTGACAATCACATTAAACATTAACCATGCATGAGCACTCATGTCTTATACCATTCATTCCAAAAAAAAAAAAAAAAAAATTACATACACAAAACATCACATAGGCAATGAGAAATAGAAAACTTAAAAAAAAAAAAAAAAAAAAAAAAAAAAAATGGTATGGATTTTGGTAGGATCCATAATCCCGAAATATTAAACCTGAGAAAAATTCTCAAATACTTAAATGGATTTTTGTAAGTTCCACAAACCCGACACAATTTTTAATTTATAAATTTCAATTTTGATTTATTTTTAAGAAAACTTTGTCAATAAATTTAATAACATAGAATTTAGTAAGGGGCTTTGTAAAAGGATCTGTCAAATTGGACTAACTGGGAATGGGAATATACTTAAGACTAAACTGTTCTTCAAACAGCCACTTCCTAATGAAAAACAACTTCAGATTTATTTGCTTCGATCTGTTATTCTCGATTGGTGACTTTGCAAAATCAATCGCAGGCTGATTATCAGGAAGAAGAAGTGGGGGGAGTATGTAAACCAGGAATTAAATTAAACTTAAAACAGTCTTCCAATATATGGTCCAGCCACATCAATTCCTTCACACACTCACACATTGCCACAAACTCACTTTCCATCGTTGACAGACTTACCCCACTTTCTTTGAAAGTTCTCTATGAAATAGGGCTCTCATCAACAAAAACAATCAAATCTCCCATTGACACAAAATCATCCCGATTCATTGCAAAGTCGGCATCCGAATAAGCATTCAAGTTAGAGTTATGACATTTTAAATTTAATTTGAATTGCTTAGTATGTAAAACATATCCCAAAAGCTTTATCGGACCATTCCAATGGGGCAGACCAGGGCTGCTTCGCAACTGACTTCGAATATTGACCGCATAGGCTATGTCTGGACGAGTCCTGCTAGCAATAAATGATAAGCATCTTAAAACATTCCTATATGAGTATCTAGTCATTTCATCACCTTCTTGCTTATTAGTTGGACAGTCTTTTTAAAAAAAAAATTGACCCCTTTTACAGTTGGGAGACCTTGTGCAACGAGTCTAGCCTTGAAGCGTGCATTGTTTCCATGTCTTTCTTTAAGGCATAGACCCAACGGTTTCCCAAAGGAACTTTACCCTTAGGTAGCTCAACTAAATGCCAAACCTTGCGATTTTCCATACTTTCCATTTCCTCATCCATAGCAGTTTTCCACTCGTCATACTGTTGGCATTTAATAGCCTGGTTAAAATTCTTGGGACCAAAACATCTAGTCAATTTGATTTTTGTCTGCGTCTTTTCTTAAATTTAGTCAATTGTGACAATGGAACAACAATTTTATTCACTACACCTTCAAACAAATTTCCCTTTTGAGACTTTGGTGACAATTTATACTGATGCCTCTGCTTGGGGATAACTGCATATACCACTAAATCGAAAGGTCTTAAATGTCTAACCAAAGGCTTATGTCCAAACTACAATTCAAAAGGGGTCTTTTTCTCGCCTCTGTGAATCACTTTGTTCCATGTGTAAGAAAAATAAAGAACTGCTTCTGACCAAAAATGTAGTGGTAAAGCACTGTTCACCAACATTGCTCTAACACAGTTCATTGACGTTTGATTGAGGTGTTCGCAAACGCTGTTCTGTTCAGGGGAGTACGTGTTTGTTAATTTGTGAACAACACCATTCACATCACGGAAGTCCTTGAAATCATTGTTCACAAATTCAGAACCATTATCAGTTTGAATGAACTTCAACTTTTTTCCTAACAACTTTTCAGCTCCAGCAATGTGGCAAACAAAAATAGAAAAAACTTCAGACTTATCATTCAAAGGATAAATAGAGTCCTTTTAAAAAACATGTCAACAATTGATAAAAAGTAATTTTCCCCCTTTATATCCCTTGATCTTAATAGGTCCCCAAATGTCCATAAAAATATGTTCCAAAGGGCCATCACACTGAGTACCAGAAAAAGCTTTAAATTGAATTCTTTTCTGTTTACTTAAACGGCAGGGTTCACAAAAAAACTTAGAAAATTTCAATTTAGGCAGACCTTTTACGCCGAACGGCAGGGTTCACAAAAAAACTTAGAAAATTTCAATTTAGGCAGACCTTTTATGCCGTTGCATTTACTAGTGTGAATCACAAGATCTGGACTTATATGTCCAAAACGTGCATGCCAGGATTCAACACTATTAACTTTTACATTAAATACACTACAATTTGAACTATTTGAAACCTGCTCATCATATTTATTTAAGACTTTAGGATATATGTTATAAACACCGTTATTCAATTTAGCAGAAAAAATCTTTATACTATTTTTGTCAAGTACATCAATATTTCCCCCTTTGCCAGAGAAACTTGCCCCATTAATGTCCATTACAGGACCAGAGATTAGATTTTTATGGAGTTTAGAAAAAAACAATACATTTTTCAGCATATAAACATTATCATCAAACTTTAAGTTAACAGAACCTTCCCCCTCAATGTGGAAATTAATGCCATCAACCGCAACGTATAAATCCTCACCTTCAATTGGTGTAAAATCAAAAAAATACTCTACATTCTTGCAGAAATGATGTGAGGCTGCTGTATCAAAAGCCCAGCAGCTATCATCATCAATATTGCTAAAATTTGCTTGAGCAATGAAATAATTTTTGGAAGAAACATTATGGTTGATAGCTTTAGTTTTATTTTGATATACATTTGAAGAAGATTTATTTGATGAAGTATTTTGATATTGACTATTAACAGGTTGTTTGGGTAAAGTTACTCAACAATTTTTATGAATATGTCCAAGATGGCCACAGCAAAAACATTTGATTTTATTTGGAAAACTTCTGGACTAACATGACTAGTATTCTTCAATTCAACTCGGTGATTTACATTTAAATTTCTTAATTCCAAGCGTGATTCCGCTGCAATCATTTCAACAACAATCTTCTTAAACTCGAAACCCTCAGTCCACCTTAAAATATACTGAATTGCTAATTCATACTTTGAAGATAAATTTTTCAAAAATTGGTAAGAAATATAGGTATCATCCATAGGGTATAGGGTGACCCATATCTTTTAATTGGTGAGCATCTTAGACAGTCGTTGAGCATATAAATTTACTGATTCATCAGGTTTCATCTTGCAACTAAATAATTCATTCACCAAATGCATATGATAATACCGTGAATCCTTTACAAAATTTTGACTTAATATCTTCCAAGCTTCTTTAGGACAAGTGCAATTATCTATCAAACCTCTATACTGAGGTGATATATTCAAATAGATGGTGGATAATGCTAAGCGGGAACGAGCCTTGAAATCGTTGATACTGTGGTGAAAATAATTCATTTACTTTAATATTTTTAATTTATTTTATTAATATTTTTAATTTTAATTATCAATAGAAGTTCGTTATTGAGGATAAAAAACTTCATGGCGTACATGATCGTTACATTACATTTTGACCGCTAACCCTTTTTATTCTTTTGGTCAAAAGGTCAATATATATATATATCCAAATATTTTTATTTACATAAGAGAAAAGAAGAATAAATTCACTTGATTGCTAGAAGTCTGTAAAAAAGAAAAATGCAAAACAAAATAATATTTTTAAGCAAGTCATACTGTTGTGCACGCGCAGCGCGCACGGGACTGCGCTGCCGAAGGCAGTGGGGACTCGGGCCGACTTTTTACCCAATCACAAATGATTTTTTTTTTGATTTCTTTTCTTAACACTAAAAGTTACTGTTAGTGTTTCATTAATTATAGTGATTCATTTGAAAATACTGACCCGCTAGTTAAAAAAAATAAAATACGATTTTTTTTCAATTTTTTTTTTTTTTTTTTTTTTTTGTTAAAAGTAAAAAAAGAACGATCATTTTGTTTTAAATTATCACAGATTTATAGTACAATCATTCGTTTTAAAGGTATTGACGAGACCTTTCGAAAGATACCCATCTTGAAAATTTCTCTGTATTACAATAGTAAAAATCTAACGTCAGAAGCATAGGCGTAGAGTTATATGGGCCCGTGGGGATCGAGCTCCCCCCCCCACGGAAATTTCTAAGATGGTGCTCCCTCTCTTCCTCTAAATGAAGCAAAATTTAAAACTTAAAATTGTAAAAAAAAAAATAATAATAGCATTTTTAATGCAACATTTTTTCCCCCTTCGGTTAGTTATTTTGCCTGTAAATTTTCCTTTTTAAGATTCTTTTTTGTAAACAAACTAAGGAAAGTTGCTTCCTCTGCAATTTTTCATGAAATATAAGCAATAAAGACCACGGCCAGACTCGATCGACGCTTTAGTGGCCTGCCCAATTCTTGAGAAATCCATTGCTCCCGCGGAATCAAATTTTAGTTCCTCTAAACGACGCAGGAGAAAGTGGCGCTGTCTACCCACTGCGCGAGAGCGAGGGAGATTTGCATTAGTTGTTTATGCTTACATGCGGTATTGTGTCAATATTTCTGTCAAATTTCAGTTGATATTTTTTGATTTTTTAAAAATCGAGGTGGTTTGTTGTTGTGTTCCATTTTGTTCTATTTCTTCTAGGAATAAACCGACCGACATATCTTTTCATGAATTTCCATCAAATGCCGAATTAAGAAGACAGTTGGTTTAAACTAACTGTTTTTTTTTCCCATTAAAAACATTTTTTTTTCCTTTCCAAAAATTTCAAAATTTTTATTTTATTGTTCCATCTTTAATTGAAATTTATAAATTATTTTTGTGTAAATGACTTTTACATTTAATTCATTTTATTTCAATTGTAATCTTACTACAGAGAAGATTTTAGTTATGTGCTTCATGTGTGACTGTCTGGCTGCATTAAAAGTTATTATATATGAACAAAGAAAAAAAAAATGATTTAGAAATAAATGAAAGGGTCTAAGGTTAAATACAGTAAAGTAAAATAAAGTAATAATGGAAAGCACATTTGTTTTTCAAGGTATAAGGTGAAAATTGTATAATTAAAAACATTGCTCTCATTGTTTTATTCAAAACTGAACAGACTGGTCTTTAAAAAAACTGGGTATTTGTTATAATATGGTAATTAATAGCAGCCCCTTTTCTTATCTATGTACTAAATCTAAAAGCAAGATATGCTGATTTTGAATTATCAAATGAAAAAGAAGCTACATTACATTAGAATATGTCCAGGCAGTAAAAAAAAAAAAAAAAAAAGAAAAATACCTTTTGATTTCAAAATTTCATTCAAAAAGTTCTCCATTCAAGGACATTTTGTGAATTATTTTATTAAAATGTAACAGCACTGGAATTTAAAAAACAAATGACAGTAAAAATTTTAATATCTAGGTATTGGAAAATGATGAAATAATTCTAATTTTAAATAGATAATTTAGTTTGAAAAAAGTTATAAAATTTGTAGTTTCATTTGAAATATTAAATGTAAACTTTATTCAATAAGTAACTTTCAAATAGATCACAATATTCCATTGCATAATCCAAAAGTATATTTTTTTCTTAAATCTCTTCCTGAAACTTTTTTTTATTGTAAATGGAGTTTTTCTTTTTTTTTTCCCTAGTTCATTAAATTAAGGATTTTAGTGTCATTAAGTTAATTTATTATCATTAAATTGTAGAAAAGACATGTTAGATTTAATATTTATCTCTATATATTAAAAAAAAGTTACTGTTACTGGCGTCAAACGTTTTTGTCTGCGACAGCATCTTCTAACGGAGGGCAGGGTCCTTCGCGTAATGAGAGGTATCAATATGTTCCGAGTACTCCCAGCCCAGGAAGACATTTCAGCCGCTTAGAAATTTCTATCATTTTAATTAAAGACGTTATAAACTAAAAACGACAAGTTTATGAAGGTACTCTAGTTGCCATTTTGAAAAAAGTTTCTCTCAGTGATGTTGTTCATCTGTCATGAAGTCATTTTACACAAGAAAATTAAAATATGATCCATGGTTGGATGTAGGTAGGTTGGTTGGTTGGATTTAACGTCTCACCAATACTGCGCTACGGGTAATTCGCGACGGTGTGGGATGCACCCTTAGAGATGTTCCGTAGACATGTCATCACAATTTTGAACCTTCACAGAGGGGATCCCCCTCCGCTTTGGTGATCTCCAAAGGAATACTGGGATGGGAACATGGAGGACTTTGCGACCACGACAGATTTTATGTGCAGCAGCCACCATTAGTGTACACAACGGTCTTTGGCCGGCTCAAGTATCGAATCGGCAATCTTCCAATTATGTGCTCAACGCTTTACCGACTAGGGTACTGCGGCCCGAAACTATGGATGTAAAAAACAAAGGAAATAAATATCAACTTTTTTTCTCTACTTTTATAAAATTAATCTTCTTACATGGGAAAATTAAAATATGATCCATGGTTGTAGGTAGGTAGATAATTAGATAGGTTGGGATTGACGTCGCACCATTACTGCACTATGGATAATTCGCGACGTTCTGGGACGCGGAGACATGCCACCGCAGTTTTGGTCCTACACGAAGGGGATAGTTCCCCAGCTTCGGTGTCCCCCAGAGGTATAATTTTGATGGGAACACGGAGGATATTGTGGCCACGACATATTTTACGTGCACCAGCAACCATTAGTGTACACGACGGTCTTTGGTCGGTTCGAGAACCGAACCCACAATCTTCCAATTACGAGCTCGGCACTCTACCGACTGGGGTACCGTGGTCCGGATTTAAGGTTATAAAAAAGAAATAAAAAGGGTCATATACTAAAGCTGTAATGCAAAATGGTCTAGATATAATGATTTTCTTTCTATTAAAATATATATATATATATATATATATTATATATTTCAATTTGACATTGCATATGAGGATTTCCATAATAATTTTCTGATTTTGTCTTGTAATATACACCATTAATATTCCTTTTCAGTGAAAGAAATCAGCGAATAGGCGGACAGAGTTCTGCATGTGTTAATAAGTAAAGTGAGTCGGGGAGAAAGGCGAAGCCTCCTTCGGGGGTTGGTGAGCGGAGCGAGCAGGGGGCAGAGCCCCCTAGTTTAAAAAAAAAAAAAAAAGTCAACTTACAGTAATCTTGTTACTATTACAATTTACTTCATTTTAATGAAAACTCAATACTACAATTATGGAATATTTATAGAAGTTTTTAATATAAAAGATTTTAGCTATAATAAAATTTAATGCACTCTGATATAACAGTTCTTTATTCACGGATAAGATCGACAAAAGTGTAAAAAATATAAATAAAACTTTATAAAAAGATAAACATTAAAGCAAAATATAAGTATTCAGATGGCAAAAGCCTGGGTTACAGAAATAAATGATTTGATTATTTTATCTTTAAACATAAAAATAAAGAAATAAATGTTTTATAAACATGGCTATGTGAAATCTTATTTAAATAGATGAGATATATTTTTGATTTACAAAGTACAAGCTTTGTTTCTTGTACCTTGTTACAGAAAGAAAATCACAACCTACAAAAATGGTTGAAAAAATCTCATCCTTGTTTCTTATTAATAACTAGCAGGCTTTGCCCGCTTCGCTGGACATTAAACTTAAATGAGTTGTCAAAATCCCATATCTTTATTAATAACCTAAGTTCTCGCTGTGATTAGTAGAGGTTTTCTCGCTCGCAACGTGAGGAGTCTGGGTCCCCACTGCCTTCGGCAGCAACTTATCCATTTCTTACTTCCCCTTCCTCAGCAAGTGAGTTCGAAGTTTTGAAAAATCCCACTAATGTACTTAATGCGTACATTTAATCAATATCCATACGCCAAAATTCGCCATTCTAAGATAATTCAAACGAAAAAACATGTTTTTCACGTTTATTGGGAACGACTTCAGTATAACCCCCACAACGATATTTAGCGATTTCTTTGTTGGCGATTATGGCTAAATCATAAACCTAAACATCATAAATCATATATGATAAATGATAAAATCATAAATCCAAAATAAACAACATATTAGGCTGCCATATTATATCGCAAACAGTCCAGAACGACGCCAAAGAAAAATCGCCAAATTCAGCTGTGGGGTTATACTAAAGTTATACCGTTTATTGCCCTCCGACTCCGAGAAGTGGGGAGGGGGATTTCAATTTTCGTGAAATCCAGTTACAATAAGTGCCGGATGCAAACAAACAATTTATGCACCAATTTCGTGACCACAGAAGTCTTTAATAGAAAATATTATAAATAAATAAATGCAAAACGCACAGCTTTAGTGTGGGAACCCTTTGGTGACTTTAAATATTTTAAGCCATTTTTGCGATGAACTGAATTGGCTATCTCAATTGTGCAATAAAAGATCTTGGCGAGAAACGTCCGAGCTACTTCGGTTCCGAATTTCAAATTTTGCCAAAGGGATCCAATACTAAAGCTGTTCCATACACTAATAAATATAAATCCATACACTAATAAATATAAATCCATAAAATAAATAAAATAAAATAAAAACTCTTTTCTGATATTTACAAAATAAAAATCTTAATAAAATCCAAATTATAATCATTTACCAACGAGGTATATAAAGTAGAGTGATAAATGGTAACCCTTGAGAAGGTCCAAGATGAGTCATGTGACATGCTCTCCTTGCCCCTGCGTATTCGGTGGTTCCCTTGGTAACAGCTTATTTTCAGTAAATTTCTATGGCAGCGGTTTGGAGATTGTTCTTCGCATACAACGAGATATATAAAGTAGAGTGATAAATGGTAACCCTTGAGAAGGTCTAAGATGAGTCATGTGACATGCTCTCCTTGCACTTGCGTATTCAGTGGTTCCCTTGGTAACAGCTTATTTTCAGTAAATTTCTATGGCAACGGTTTGGAGATTGTTCTTCGCATAAGTCATAACCGCCAATGTTTTTGTTTACTTACGTAGTTTAATATTCTTTTGTTCTAAATCATTTTGATTTTGATTTTACTTGTTTCTTATTTCGTGTAGTTGAACTTTAACAGACAAAATGCTTAAAAATAGTTGAAAAATTATTATTTGTTGTTAAATTTAGCTCTTTAAATGTTTAATTTTCTTTTATAAACACTTTGTTGGGAAACGATGTTAAAAAAGGTATTTTATTATTTATTAAAATGTGAAATATGTGTAAAATTATTTTAAAAACAATTTATTTCGGTCATAGGACTGCCATGTTAACTAATAATAATGGTAATTTGCCGAACTGATATTTTAAATGCCAAAATAACGATAAAGGGCCAAACACAATAACCTATTGGAGAATGTCACGTGATTCATCTTGAACCTCGGAAAGCTAATCCTTCATCCATTGAATCAGCACTCTAATTTATATATCTCGTTGAAATAGCCTAATTTTCAAGCTAAAATGATGTTTTTACGGTTTTTACTTTTTTTTTTTTTTCTTTTAATGAATTATCCGATTAAACTAAACTAGTATGCTGTGGCCACCACAAGACTTTCTTCTATATTTTCCTATACAAATTCACGCAGTAACAAAAAAAAAAAAAAAAAAAAAAAAAAAAATACGATTTTTTTTTCAAAGATTTTTTTCGTTAAAAAAAAAATCGAGAACTTTGTTTTAAATTATCACATATTTATAGTTCAACCATTCATTTTAAAGATATTGACGAGACCTTTTGAAAGATACCCATCTTGAAAATTTACCCCCCCCCGGGGGGTACTTTCCCCTGGGGGGGGGGAAGCGATGACCGAGATTTTTTTC
Source organism: Salticus scenicus (assembly GCA_963930645.1). Lineage (NCBI taxonomy): Eukaryota > Metazoa > Arthropoda > Arachnida > Araneae > Salticidae > Salticus > Salticus scenicus. The sequence goes on from OZ005653.1 coordinate 117,685,960, forward strand.
CTAATTAACTACTACTATTATCAATAATTCATATTAATTTCACAATCACAGGTTAAGAATAACTCCCATTATGTACATTTATACGAAATTTTGTCCTATACTGCCATGTTAAAAATTTAGAAAAAATACGATCACAGCACCACCTGTTGAGTGATTGATCCCCAAATCTAATCAGCCCCAGTTTATGTCAGGGGCCAACTAAATACCAAGTCTGGTTAAATTTCGTTAAAAAAAAAAAAAAAAAAATACGATTTTTTTTCTGTTACTTTTTATTAAAAGTAAAAAAAATCGATAACTTTGTTTTAAATTATCACAGATTTATAGTTCAACCATTCGTTTTAAAGGTATTGACGAGACCTTTCGAAAGATACCCATCTTGAAAATTTACTCCCCTCGAGGGGGGACTTGCCCCCCATGGGGGTTCACGAGGCTCCTACTCATACAATTTTTTTTCCCCAGTTCACTACCTCTATTATAAATAATTCTTGTAAATTTCATAATGATTACTAAAAAATAATTCTCTTTATGCACATTTATACAAAATTTTGTCCTATATCACCATGTTAAAAATTTAGAAAAAGCGGGATGGCAACGCAACCTGTAAGACAATTTTTACCAAAAGTTGATAGGCACTAATTTATGTCAAAGTGCAACTACATACTAATTTGTATGAAATTCTGTGCAGTAGTTCCTGAGATACAGTTGCCACAAAATTTTGTCACACACACACACACAGAGAGACTGACAGACAGACAGACAGACAGACAGACATTTTCTAAAAAGGGTCAAATCGTGTACTACAGCTCTCAAAACGTGTAAATCCATCAAAAACCCGAGGTCGAAAATTTTTACGAATCCAATACTTTCTCTATATTACATATAGAAGAAAGTAAAAATACAGAGATGCTAGATTATGTTCTGATTAATAAATGTATTAATTTTTTTTATAAAATCTAGTAATCCTGACAGATATAATGACAAACTTTGAATAGTCGCTGTCTGAAAGAAATAGTACGCCCTGTCGTACTAAAACAGAAGAAGAAAAAGTTTTCTCAATACATCTTTCGGTTTTTATTTCATTACTTTAAGAGGAAGGCTTCAAATTCATAACGGGGGTTTCAGGTAGTATGAGGCGATTACATGTCCGAGCTCAGTTTGTACTTTTTAAAGTGGGGAAAAATTAGCGAACGCAGACGGCAGTTATCCCTAGAAAAACGGAAGTACTATAACAATTTCTCCAATTATAACGATCAATACAGAACTTCTGCATATCTTCGTCTTTGGAAGAGTAATCAACCTTTGAAGCGCCATAGTCCTTTCTCTCTTGCAAGAACGTTGGGCCTGCCCTCTTACGTTGTGGAACCCCACTCTTTAAAACCTCATTTAGGTCTTGGTTTTGCTATCGATAAGATATTTTTTAATGACGAAATACTGACAATAGTGATAAAAAAAAAATCTCTGATCCCAGCATTAGTTAAACAAATGGCTCTTGAGATTATCAGGTGCACCCCTCATTCCTCTTGTGATTGTGGTTTCATTTTCAATTAACATTCTGTCTAAAAATGTTAACCACTGTTCAGTATTTAGGTCTAAGCTTATAGCATTCAAAAAGATCTTCAGTTTATTGACAATGCTGAGAGAGTGATTTTAATGATATTTGGATTTTAACTTATAGTCGTGCCTCTATGCAGCACCTCTATAATTGGACGAATGCAGGTGATAGGACGAGTCTGGAACTTTTCGACATCATTTCTCGACTCTCCTTGAACCATTCAATCCATTTTCAAAGAGTTCCATCCCATGTCGGTATTTTAGGAAATAAATCTGCGGACGTTTCGGCCAATACTGCTTCTGCTGAGGATGTGATACACAACGGGATTCTCACATACAGCAAAATTTCCTCCTTCTGAAAAATTGTAATGATTAAAATTAGTAAAACTCCATACAGTCGGCCTTAGGACACTGAAAGAAGCCCTCCCTAGTGAGTCTCCGCAGTTCCATTCCGACAGAAAGTGTCAAACAGCCTTCGCACGTTTCTTGAGTGGGCACATCAGAGGTTTCACTTTCCAGAAGGACAGTAAATTTTTCCCAATGTGCCCCTGGTGTAAAGCTGACCAGGTTTCGCCCTCTCATATTCTTAAGTACTTAAAATTTTACAATAGACGAAGTTTTAAAGAGCCCTTTTCTTTTTTAAATTTTCTGAAATTTTCTAGATTCATGGAGATGGTCTAGCCCGTCTAGCTTATGCTAGACCATCTGGGATTAGCAACAACAACAACAGAAAAACGAAATTTAGACACCCCTGGTGGTTTTGCATATAATTGGAATGACTTCCGGAAAAGAATCGAGGAGAATATTTTAGTGGAGAACATTGTGTTGATTCTGTACTAGTATAGGGATTATTTTTTCTATAGTTAGACAGACGTCCCTAGCTTTCACTTATTGTCGTCAAAAATCTGAAAATTAGCAACACATTTTACTGCAATTCATTTGAATCTGTAGCTCGCAAAGTTCGTGAAAGCCAAACAACTGCTCATTTTGACACATTTGACCATTATATCTATGGTTTATTTATTATTTTATCTTATACAGTCAGTTTCACGCGGTAGTAGACTTCGAGAAAATAAATCTTTTCCTTTTCAAATCACTCACAAAATTCTACTTTTTACCGAACAATTTTTTTAAATTGCAGAAAGATTAGTATTATATCAAAACATTTTCTCATTTTTAAATCTCTTTAGTTGTATTTTTCTTTGTATAGAATGGATAAGTCATCAGGAAAAGAGGTATGGTTAATTTTTTTTCCCTTTGAATAATTTCTTTTAATGTTTTAAATTCATTTTATAATTATTAAATATTGGATTTTTATTAAGTCAGATTGAGGAACAAATTACAGGTTGGTCCATAACTGGATTTGGCGATTTTTCTCTGGTCATTATGGCGAAATGCCATTTTCGGAAGTGGTTGCCATGGATTCGAAACGTAAACAAAGAGAAAACGCATTTTTCAAAATGGCGACTTTTTTAATGTACAAAATTAACTAAGCCTATTTTTATTATTAATTAAACAAATCTTTTAAATTAACTTACCTCACTATACATAATACAACATTCTAATCAATTTTTCTGTGAAAAACGTTTTACACGTACAATTCACAGCAACATAACCATCACATCACCGTGCAAATCCGTATGTCACATTCTTTTTCTTTCTTAAAACCATATCGCTTCCACACTTTTTGTAAATTCTAATACTTTTCAATAATCCACATTTTTCTTAAATTCCAAAAACATTTCTCTCGTTCTCTAAATAATTCGTTCAGAAAATATCCTACACATTCACTTTCTTTCCCAAAAATAGACTTTTCTGCTCGATGGTCACACTCACATTCCACAACCGTTCTAACATTATCTTTCAACAAAACAAATCTTTATAATCTTCAACAATATTTTTCGCTGATTTATTACTACTAGAACCCATACTTAAACAACAACAACAACAACAAAATAATAATAATAATAAATAAACAAAATAAATTAATAATAAAGAGGAAAAATATAACCGTTTTATAAAATTAAGTTTCATCAGCTGAAATAGAACAGAATAATGAATAATTAAAGTTATCTTTATAATTAATTGCAATGCTAGTTGCCATGGTAATAAAAAATAAACAGAACGCTGGTTGCTATATCATATTGCAAAGAATCCAGAACGACTTCGTTATCGTTTAAAACGGCGCCAAAGAAAAATTGCCAAATCCAGTTGTGGACCAACCTGAAACTTGTACCGAATTAGTAGCCCTTGTGCGAAGGAGTGAAAAATTCCCATTTGCGCAACCAGAAATGGCAGGACCGGACGTGCAGGTGATTTCTTCCTTTTCGACTTGATTAGTCTGAGAACGCCCGTAACTCAGATCCGCGGCAATCCCACGCATGTAAAAAAATCACTGGACACCCCTACCACGCTGTTCATGAATCTGAGAACGCCCGTAACTCGTTTTCGCAGCAATCAGTATCACGCACGTATATACGCGTCGCGCACATGAAAAAAAAAAAAAAAAAAAATTCACTGGACACCTCTATTTTGCTGTGTATAAATCTAAGAACGCATGTAACTCGTACTATTCTTGTATTTTTACTTTGTTCGCGCACATGGGAAGAGAAATCGCGCAACTGGGAATTTTTCACCACTTCGCGCATATGGGAAGATGCCATTGTACCTGAAATACAAGTAAATTCACTTTCAAATTTGTGAGGCAATGAGGCGCCAAGTGTATATATATATATTTTTTATTAGCACCACTGTTGGATTAGGTTGTAGAAGTTTATATGTATATTGTACTATGGACAACATACTTTATCGCTTTAGTGATTTCACAATGTTTTGTGTAGCGAGCCGCCCTAATCTATGTTGTAAAGATCTTTCATTTACGGAATTTTAAAAATAGAATGTTTATCTTCAATAATATTCACGCTAGTATCATAACTACAGTTATGATGCTGGTAATTTAAATAAAGTCCAATTTCTCTACAATGAAAATAATTCTCATAATGCTCATTTAAGTAAAAATTTGCGAGTTGAAGTAGATTTTGCCAACAAAAGACACAAATAAATAAGAAAAACCCCAAAGGCATAACTTTAGTATGGACCCCCCTTAGCGAAATTTGAAAAATATCACCGAAAGCACCGAAGTAGTCTGGACGTTTTTTGCCAAAATCGTTTCTTACATAATTGCGATAGCTAGTCCATCACCAAAATTGCAAAAAAAGTATTTAAAGTCGCCAAAGGTATTCCATACTAAAGCTCTGCCCTGCAAGTGCGATAAGTATTTTAACTCAAACCGCGCGTTGAAAATATCAACTAGTCGGTCTTCGGCCGCCTAACGGTCGATATTTCTAATTTGAAATTTGCCATATTTTCCAAATCAAAAACAGTGAACAAATGTTGTGATAAATAATGTAATAATAGAGATTAAAAAAATATTTTTTTTTTTTTTTTTTTTTTTTTTAAATAAAAATAATGGACTTCGAGTCATGAAACGTAATTTACCGTAAAAACCGGTGTACGAGCCGTGGCCCTTACGAAAAAAAAAAAAAAAAAAAAAACTATTTTTCCCCATGGAGGTATAGCTATAGTATTCCCCACAACTGGATTTGGCGATTTTGTTTTTGGCGCCGTTTTGAACGATAATGATGTTCTGAATTTTTTGAAATATAATATGATGCTGTTTATTTTAGATTTATGATTTAGCTTAAGATTTTATCATTTAGGATTTTTAGATTTATGATTTAGCCATAATCGCCAAAAATAAAACGCCAAATACAGTTGTGTGGAAATACTGTAGGTGTTCCCCTCGTTGATTTCGGCAGAGACTTCTTCACCGCAACGTCTTGGTAATGGATAATTTAATTTTATTTATAGAAATGTCAATAATACAGGAAAAACTGCATTAGTAATTTTCTTTTTATAATAAACAGAACGGAAAACGCATAATATTTTACATGGAGGTATTTTGTATAATTAGACCAATTAAAAAAAATCCCTTTTCGGCAAGCTTAAAGGCAAAGGTAGATTCCTTTACGTTAATGTTACAATTGTAAAGAAATTTTACATATGAATTAATACTTAGCCAAAGGTTTTGTTCCCGCACATTGCATTATTTACATAGCTATTCTGTTTTCAAGAAATTTAATATTCAACTACAAAAGGGTTTTAATCATTCTACTTAAAATTTTAGGAGTGGATCAAGACAGCACATTTGCTCCTTTGAAATAGACATCTAAATTTTTAATTGCTGTCTTTAAATTTTTCAACCATAAAATAAAATATGCTTTCACGTGAAAAAAAAATATAAATAAATAAAATATCAAATTTGTTCATGCATGTACTTACGGATAATACGTAAGTATCGTAATTTCGTGCACTTTTGCGATTCAAACACATCAAGGTAGGGGTATCCATTTTTTTTTTTTTTTTGGGGGGGGGGGGGAGTTGTGTGCGCGATAGTGATTTCAGCGAAAAAAGTTACATGCGTTTTGAGATTCATGCACAGCGAGACAGGGGTGTCCAGTGATTTTTTTTTTTTTTTTTTTTTTTTTTTTTTTTTATGTGAGCGAAGCGAACATACGTGCGTGATAGTGATGGCTTCGAAAACGCGTTACATGCGTTCTCAAATTCATGCACAGCGAGGTTGGGGTGTCCAGTGATTTTTTTTTGGTTTTCATGTGGGCGAAGCGAACATACGTGCGTGATAGTGATGGCTTCGAAAACGAGTTACATGCGTTCTCAGATTCATGCACAGCGTGGTTGGGGTGTCCAGTGATGTTTTTTTTTGGTTTTCATGTGTTTTCATATTACAACTGAAGGAGACGACCAGCAACAGACCTACCTGGCAGGACATTTCCAGTTTTAGCCCCATTACGAAAAGTTATTGGGCACTTTGGGACTCTCTTCATATCAGAAACGGCGTATTATACAGAAAGTGGGAATCTGATGATGGGAAAAGCTTCAGATGGCAGATTTTATTACCAAGATCAAAAATTCCAGCTGTTTTAGAACAACTGCATAGTAGCTCTACCGGAGGCCATTTTGGGGTAATGAAGGTCTAAGCTTATAGCATTCAAAAAGATCTTCAGTTTATTGACAATGCTGAGAGAGTGATTTTAATGATATTTGGATTTTAACTTATAGTCGTGCCTCTATGCAGCACCTCTATAATTGGACGAATGCAGGTGATAGGACGAGTCTGGAACTTTTCGACATCATTTCTCGACTCTCCTGGAACCATTCAATCCATTTTCAAAGAGTTCCATCCCATGTCGGTATTTTAGGAAATAAATCTGCGGACGTTTCGGCCAATACTGCTTCTGCTGAGGATGTGATACGCAACGGGATTCTCACATACAGCAAAATTTCCTCCTTCTGAAAAATTGTAATGATTAAAATTAGTAAAACTCCATACAGTCGGCCTTAGGACACTGAAAGAAGCCCTCCCTAGTGAGTCTCCGCAGTTCCATTCCGACAGAAAGTGTCAAACAGCCTTCGCACGTTTCTTGAGTGGGCACATCAGAGGTTTCACTTTCCAGAAGGACAGTAAATTTTTCCCAATGTGCCCCTGGTGTAAAGCTGACCAGGTTTCGCCCTCTCATATTCTTAAGTACTTAAAATTTTACAATAGACGAAGTTTTAAAGAGCCCTTTTCTTTTTTAAATTTTCTGAAATTTTCTAGATTCATGGAGATGGTCTAGCCCGTCTAGCTTATGCTAGACCATCTGGGATTAGCAACAACAACAACAGAAAAACGAAATTTAGACACCCCTGGTGGTTTTGCATATAATTGGAATGACTTCCGGAAAAGAATCGAGGAGAATATTTTAGTGGAGAACATTGTGTTGATTCTGTACTAGTATAGGGATTATTTTTTCTATAGTTAGACAGACGTCCCTAGCTTTCACTTATTGTCGTCAAAAATCTGAAAATTAGCAACACATTTTACTGCAATTCATTTGAATCTGTAGCTCGCAAAGTTCGTGAAAGCCAAACAACTGCTCATTTTGACACATTTGACCATTATATCTATGGTTTATTTATTATTTTATCTTATACAGTCAGTTTCACGCGGTAGTAGACTTCGAGAAAATAAATCTTTTCCTTTTCAAATCACTCACAAAATTCTACTTTTTACCGAACAATTTTTTTAAATTGCAGAAAGATTAGTATTATATCAAAACATTTTCTCATTTTTAAATCTCTTTAGTTGTATTTTTCTTTGTATAGAATGGATAAGTCATCAGGAAAAGAGGTATGGTTAATTTTTTTTCCCTTTGAATAATTTCTTTTAATGTTTTAAATTCATTTTATAATTATTAAATATTGGATTTTTATTAAGTCAGATTGAGGAACAAATTACAGGTTGGTCCATAACTGGATTTGGCGATTTTTCTCTGGTCATTATGGCGAAATGCCATTTTCGGAAGTGGTTGCCATGGATTCGAAACGTAAACAAAGAGAAAACGCATTTTTCAAAATGGCGACTTTTTTAATGTACAAAATTAACTAAGCCTATTTTTATTATTAATTAAACAAATCTTTTAAATTAACTTACCTCACTATACATAATACAACATTCTAATCAATTTTTCTGTGAAAAACGTTTTACACGTACAATTCACAGCAACATAACCATCACATCACCGTGCAAATCCGTATGTCACATTCTTTTTCTTTCTTAAAACCATATCGCTTCCACACTTTTTGTAAATTCTAATACTTTTCAATAATCCACATTTTTCTTAAATTCCAAAAACATTTCTCTCGTTCTCTAAATAATTCGTTCAGAAAATATCCTACACATTCACTTTCTTTCCCAAAAATAGACTTTTCTGCTCGATGGTCACACTCACATTCCACAACCGTTCTAACATTATCTTTCAACAAAACAAATCTTTATAATCTTCAACAATATTTTTCGCTGATTTATTACTACTAGAACCCATACTTAAACAACAACAACAACAACAAAATAATAATAATAATAAATAAACAAAATAAATTAATAATAAAGAGGAAAAATATAACCGTTTTATAAAATTAAGTTTCATCAGCTGAAATAGAATAGAATAATGAATAATTAAAGTTATCTTTATAATTAATTGCAATGCTAGTTGCCATGGTAATAAAAAATAAACAGAACGCTGGTTGCTATATCATATTGCAAAGAATCCAGAACGACTTCGTTATCGTTTAAAACGGCGCCAAAGAAAAATTGCCAAATCCAGTTGTGGACCAACCTGAAACTTGTACCGAATTAGTAGCCCTTGTGCGAAGGAGTGAAAAATTCCCATTTGCGCAACCAGAAATGGCAGGACCGGACGTGCAGGTGATTTCTTCCTCTTCGACTTGATTAGTCTGAGAACGCCCGTAACTCAGATCCGCGGCAATCCCACGCATGTAAAAAAAATCACTGGACACCCCTACCACGCTGTTCATGAATCTGAGAACGCCCGTAACTCGTTTTCGCAGCAATCAGTATCACGCACGTATATACGCGTCGCGCACATGAAAAAAAAAAAAAAAAAAAATTCACTGGACACCTCTATTTTGCTGTGTATAAATCTGAGAACGCATGTAACTCGTACTATTCTTGTATTTTTACTTTGTTCGCGCACATGGGAAGAGAAATCGCGCAACTGGGAATTTTTCACCACTTCGCGCATATGGGAAGATGCCATTGTACCTGAAATACAAGTAAATTCACTTTCAAATTTGTGAGGCAATGAGGCGCCAAGTGTATATATATATATTTTTTATTAGCACCACTGTTGGATTAGGTTGTAGAAGTTTATATGTATATTGTACTATGGACAACATACTTTATCGCTTTAGTGATTTCACAATGTTTTGTGTAGCGAGCCGCCCTAATCTATGTTGTAAAGATCTTTCATTTACGGAATTTTAAAAATAGAATGTTTATCTTCAATAATATTCACGCTAGTATCATAACTACAGTTATGATGCTGGTAATTTAAATAAAGTCCAATTTCTCTACAATGAAAATAATTCTCATAATGCTCATTTAAGTAAAAATTTGCGAGTTGAAGTAGATTTTGCCAACAAAAGACACAAATAAATAAGAAAAACCCCAAAGGCATAACTTTAGTATGGACCCCCCTTAGCGAAATTTGAAAAATATCACCGAAAGCACCGAAGTAGTCTGGACGTTTTTTGCCAAAATCGTTTCTTACATAATTGCGATAGCTAGTCCATCACCAAAATTGCAAAAAAAGTATTTAAAGTCGCCAAAGGTATTCCATACTAAAGCTCTGCCCTGCAAGTGCGATGTTAAACGTAACCGTACGTTAAAAATATAAACGTAATATGAAATTTTGTCATAAAAATTACTAATACATGCTAGAAAATAGGTGCTAGAAATTTGTTTTAAGAAATCATATACACACACATACATATAAATTCATAAAGAAAATGGCAAAAAATTTAAAAGTCGCCAAGGGTCTCCTATATTAGAACTGTATCCGGAACAACTTTAGTATAGGATTCCCTGGTGATTTTTAATATTTGTCATTGATGTAGTTCGGAAAATTTTTCGCCAAGTGCTTAGTTTTCGCTACCACGATAAGTATTTTAACTCAAACCGCGCGTTGAAAATATCAACTAGTCGGTCTTCGGCCGCCTAACGGTCGATATTTCTAATTTGAAATTTGCCATATTTTCCAAATCAAAAACAGTGAACAAATGTTGTGATAAATAATGTAATAATAGAGATTAAAAAAATATTTTTTTTTTTTAAATAAAAATAATGGACTTCGAGTCATGAAACGTAATTTACCGTAAAAACCGGTGTATGAGCCGTGGCCCTTACGACAAAAAAAAAAAAAAAAAAAAAAAAAAAACTATTTTTCCCCATGGAGGTATAGCTATAGTATTCCCCACAACTGGATTTGGCGATTTTGTTTTTGGCGCCGTTTTGAACGATAATGATGTTCTGAATTTTTTGAAATATAATATGATGCTGTTTATTTTAGATTTATGATTTAACTTAAGATTTTATCATTTAGGATTTTTAGATTTATGATTTAGCCATAATCGCCAAAAATAAAACGCCAAATACAGTTGTGTGGAAATACTGTAGGTGTTCCCCTCGTTGATTTCGGCAGAGACTTCTTCACCGCAACGTCTTGGTAATGGATAATTTAATTTTATTTATAGAAATGTCAATAATACAGGAAAAACTGCATTAGTAATTTTCTTTTTATAATAAACAGAACGGAAAACGCATAATATTTTACATGGAGGTATTTTGTATAATTAGACCAATTAAAAAAAATCCCTTTTCGGCAAGCTTAAAGGCAAAGGTAGATTCCTTTACGTTAATGTTACAATTGTAAAGAAATTTTACATATGAATTAATACTTAGCCAAAGGTTTTGTTCCCGCACATTGCATTATTTACATAGCTATTCTGTTTTCAAGAAATTTAATATTCAACTACAAAAGGGTTTTAATCATTCTACTTAAAATTTTAGGAGTGGATCAAGACAGCACATTTGCTCCTTTGAAATAGACATCTAAATTTTTAATTGCTGTCTTTAAATTTTTCAACCATAAAATAAAATATGCTTTCACGTGAAAAAAAAAAAAAAATAAATAAAATATCAAATTTGTTCATGCATGTACTTACGGATAATACGTAAGTATCGTAATTTCGTGCACTTTTGCGATTCAAACACATCAAGGTAGGGGTATCCATTTTTTTTTTTTTTTTTTTTTTTTGGGGGGGGGGGAGTTGTGTGCGCGATAGTGATTTCAGCGAAAAAAGTTACATGCGTTTTGAGATTCATGCACAGCGAGACAGGGGTGTCCAGTGATTTTTTTTTTTTTTTTTTTTTTTTTAATGTGAGCGAAGCGAACATACGTGCGTGATAGTGATGGCTTCGAAAACGCGTTACATGCGTTCTCAAATTCATGCACAGCGAGGTTGGGGTGTCCAGTGATTTTTTTTTTGGTTTTCATGTGGGCGAAGCGAACATACGTGCGTGATAGTGATGGCTTCGAAAACGAGTTACATGCGTTCTCAGATTCATGCACAGCGTGGTTGGGGTGTCCAGTGATGTTTTTTTTTGGTTTTCATGTGAGCGAAGCGAACATACGTGCGTGATAGTGATGGCTTCGAAAACGAGTTACATGCGCTGTCAGATTCATGCACAGCGAAGTAGGGAGTGTCCAGTGATATATATATATATATGTATATATATATATATATATGTGCGCGAAGCGTATATACGTGCATGATACAACACAAGTTTACTTGTTTTCCAATTACATCTTTCGTTTTCTATTTCTTTACTTTTAGCGGAAGGGTCTAAATTCATAACGGGGGTTTCAGGTAGCAGGAGGCTTTCTTACAAAAGAAAATATCTAATCAGCATTTTAAAGCATTTGAATGTCAAAAGAAAATATTAATATTTTATTTTTTATTTTATTTATTTTACTTTTTTCAAGTGAAAGCATATTTTATAATATGGTTGAAAAAATTAAAATAAAGGCAACAATTAAAAATTTAGATGTCTATTTCAAAGGAGCAAATGTGCTGTCTCGATCCACTCCTAAAATTTTAGGCTAGATTTATTGGTTTGTAAGTGTTTCAATTTTTTCAAATTCAAGCACATAATCATTCAACAAATAGAAGTCTTAAAGATATACAATCCCAGCAATGGTGAACCCCGGAGGGGGCTATTGGGCTACACCCCTCTCCCCATACAAGCTTAATCAAAATTATAATTTTTATTTAAAATCCATATAACTGTTGTTCAATATCTTTCTTTTAAAAGAAAAAATAATAGAAACGTGAAAATGCACTTGTGATCTTACTATGGTCAAGCGCTGGTAAGCCTGGCATTGCTATGGTCAAGTCAAATACAGATAAGTGGTAGCGATTTTTGGATAGCTATTTCATTGCAATTTTTATTGAATTATTGAAAGTTTTGTATTGTGTTTTTGTGATTCTTATTGTCAGATGAGTAAAAATTGTAAAGTGAAACTGTTTTGGTTTACATAAGCTGGAACATTAACATTACTTAACATTGGACCATTTGGCACAGCTGAATTTCATTGTTAATTGTTATGAATTCAGTAAATTGTATGATTTGGCGAGATTTTGGTGACAAAACTCGCGACTTAGCAATGAAATTTGTGATTTGGCGGTAAAAGTTGATAATTGACAACGAAATTTTTGACTTTGCGACAAAATTCGTTGTCTGGCGACAAAATTTGGCGAGCTTGGCGATGGAGAAAGGCAGCTTTGGCGTCATTATATTTTCTTTCCACGCGAAAACCTCATATATCTTCACAGACCAATATCTTGTTTCAACAAGATAAAAAGTCAAAGGAAGCTGTAACGTATTACTCTCAATCGTAAATTTTAAATTCATGCCTAAACTGACATTCTAAACCATTCACCACAAACGATATTTGTATTAAGATTGACGTATTATTTTAATTTTATATTTTTAAATGATTAGTTAAAGCGTTTAACGTGGTTTTTAACCAACACACTTTTATTAACTTGATATGATGCAACTATTAATGTATGTAACCGAATTTTGCAATTCAATTTTCGGCAACTTCTTGTCGTCCGAAGGACCTGAAATTTTGCACACGACTTCATAATCAATGAGAATACTAGATACAAGTGTTTCCAGGCACTTTTTCCACCAGAGTCAGGTTCCAGGGGCAAACAAAAAATCTATACTTATACAAAACTATCGTATGTGACACAGGATTTGGATGTATTTGTATAATGTCGAGTGGCAACAGTTAATATTTTTTAATAAAAATTTAAAAGTATGTAATAGTTTTCTAAAACCTTTATTAGTTCATTTTTCAATAACATAGTGTTCTTTATTTTTTATGGTATAATTTTATTTATCAAAATAAGGGAATTCGAGTAATGAAATACTCTAATTTAAATTTAAGTTTTCATGAAAATAAACTTCAACAGAAAATTCATTAAAATCGTCCCTAGTTCATTTGTTAAAGGGATAATACCTAAATGTCCCCAAATTTATTACTTTTTCTATCATGCCAGTTTAATTCGTTTAGCATTGATTTACACGATTTTTTTTTTTTTTTTTTTAACGATGACATTTATCTTTTACATTATAGCATCTATGGTATAAAGCTCAGTCTAAATCTGCTCAGCCCTAAGATATGTTGATTTTATTTACTTATTTTTTTATCCGCGATTGTAATGAAATGCTCGCCCTCTGGTGGGCTAAGGTGAAATTACAATAAACATGGTTTAATTCGAATTCCATACAGCCGCCATTGCTTGCCGATTTTTAGTTTCACATATATTTATTGAATAAAAATGAATAAATACGGTAAAAAAGATAACACATACTTTTGTGTGCCACAGTGTAACTCCAAAGGATCAAGAAATCCAGAATTAATCTTCCATTTATTTCCAAATGACAAATTTAAAATTTCAGTTGCTTCGGCTAATGGAAGTAAAGAATTAATCAGATGATTTGAAACTAATATTTGTTCAACTTCAGTTAAAAATCTACTTCCGATCGAACTTTGAATAAACTGAAGTATTTTTTCCAAAAGCAATCAATTTTCCATAATGTAATGGCGGAGAAATTATAGTACGAATATTAAGTAGAATAACAATAAGAACACTAATGGAACACACGTGGCAATGTTTACTAACAACTGCAGTGTTCACAAAGCGCCGTCTATCGATCATTACAAACGCGGATTAACATTTATTTTATTTGTTTAAAATTACGGATAAAATTTTATTTCATTTTTCTCAGTACATTGTTGTAATTGTGACGTCATATTTTCTGTTAAATTAAACTTAAAAACAAAAAAAATCTGATTATTATATTGTTTAAAAACATGATTAAAATTTTATTATAATTTCAGTGATCTTTTTTATCCGCGTTTGTAATGATCGATAGATGGCGCTCTCTGAACTGCAGTTGTTAGTAAATATAATAGCCACGTGGATTAATAATTGTTCTTTCTCCGCCATTACATCATGGAAAATCGATTGCATAATAGAGCATTTCCTCGTGACGTCTGGTGGTTGGCAAAAAAGCGCGCTCGACTTTCCCGCGCAATTTACTATATTGGTGATCCTCCATCGCTATGCTTTTCCCAAGCCTTTTTGCCAACCACTCATAAAAGTTGAGATGTTTGTTTACAAACAAGGAACTGCCTTATATGATGATATGCAGTGGTGTGATAATTTCACCTTAGCCCACCAGAGGGCGAGCATTTCATTACAATCGCGGATTATCGTTTGCACGTGACATAAGCATCAGATTATAAATTTTTGCAATGAAAGCTATAGAAAATGTCGGCTTCATCACAAGCGCTGAAAAATCACTTTTTAACTTGTAACTTTTAAGCAATTGAAGTTATTGAAAAAGTTTAAATACAAAAGTTGTTCTTTAGGGTAAGGCGGTAATTCGCCTGATTTAAAGTATTTTCCTATTTTCAATATTAAAGAATTTATGGTAAAATGAAAATTTCCACCCCCCACCATTTCCACCCCCTTTGAGCTGGATACCCCATCTACGAACTCGACCGAGATTTTTACTGTTCTGACAACATATCCCGAGCTGGTTAAATTTAAATAAAAATTACTCTAGTTATCGTGTTCACAACTTAACATGGGAAAAAGCGTTATACACATATATATATATATATATATATATATATATATATATACCTATATATATATGTAGTATCAGGTGGGTTGTGGGCGTTTAATTACTTTAAGAATACTAATTCTATTATTTACTTAACTTTTAATAAAGAATTAAAATATTTACAGTTATATACATAGAAGTTAATGAGCATTTAAAATCAATTATCAAAGTAAGTTCAGCAATCAATAAGTCGTCAAATTGATTATATTTCGTCACGTAAGTAAATCATATAAAAGTAGAGTCAAAAGTCTAAGTTTTCGTTGAAATAAAACAACGTTGAAACGAGAACAGTTTTAAGAACATCCCGTTATCACAACCGTCTGTCGTGAATAACGTAGCGAGGCTCGGTCCTGCCTCCGTCAAATCCTAACAGTCGTCTCATCGAGGTTCCAACGTCAACTCATCCAGATCCGATCGTCAACTGAGCTCTCTCTGGAAGGTGCTCCATCTGCGGGGATGCGCGCACACGCAGGAGGTGACGTCCTCCTGACATCACGGCTACGTCATTCTACGCTTGCGGCTGCGGTGCTGGTTTCAGAATCGAATGTTAGGGAAAAGGAAGGTACCTATACTTCATATATATATATAAACTTTTGAACGGAGGGTGGTTTTGGGTTCTAGGGGTCATGATCGGTGAAGATATGAAGAAATTTTCCAGAAGTCGTGTCATGAGAACCATTGCAATAGGTAGATCTCCTATAAGGAATCTACCTAAAAAAAATGTTTTTCCTTTTTTTCCCCACTCGCATTACAAAAATATTTAAAATAAAATTGAGAAAAATTGTGCAAAAATATAGAGTTTTAACAGATGACGTCACGAGCATGTTTGCTGAGGGACAGTTGACCTCACTGACCCATTTTATCAATGCGGAATAGTGTTACAAATTTATTGTAACACAGTGTTGTAAATGTATTTGCAAAAGCATAAAAAAATTCGACTATTACGCTTCCAAAGGCATGGAAAAATTAGCGTGATCCTTCAGCAAAGTACGGTTGCTAAGAAGAAAGTCACGTGGTTGTTAGAACTCTATTGATAGAGCTTGGACCTCTTGGCGGAATTTGAGATTTGGCACTGAAGTAACTCGGACGCTCCTCGCCAAAATGTTTACTTATGCATTTGCAATAATCATACTAATTCATCGCAAATGTTTATTTATGCATTTGCGATACCCATATTAACTCATCGCCGAAATGACAACAAAATTATAAATAATTATAAGATTTTAAAAAACTTTTTACATACCATGTTTTTAAATTTTCTGTTGAGTCTTATAGCTATAGAACTACATTAGCACTTTATCAATGTGTAGTTTTTGTGAGATGCATAATTTAATTTTTTATATATTTTTAATGTTCACGTTTAATTAAATGTATTTATGTTTATGTCGAAAGAAAATGAACTCGTATATATATATATATATATTTTGGCAATTATTAAATTATAACATATTTATTTTCATATTTTAATCAATTAAAATAAAACTTTGCAACGTAATATCTGTAGTAACTTAATGTATATAGTGTCCTCACAAAAAATGAACAGTTTTTAGAGCTCTTTTAAAAAGTATAACATCTATGCAGTACCTTTTTAAAAAAAAATTCATCAAGTTTTACCAAAAAAAAAAAAAAAAAAAAAAAAAAAAAAAGGCCAACTTTCATCACCAAAGTAGTTAAATCTAGACCAATAAAAAATAGGAGTGGTCCACCCGGATGTGTTCCCGACAAACTCTTTGCTTTATTTATATAGATAACTAGCTGACCCGTCCGGCTTCGCACTGATGAACAAATTTTAGTTAAAGATGGATTGATATGTAAAAAATCAAGAAATATATCAGTTTATATGTTATCCGCGTTTGTAATGATCGATAGATGGCGCTTTCCCAACTGCAGTTGTTAGTAAATATAATATCCACACGTGTATCTATTATTGTTCCTTATTGTTGTTCTATCATTGTTTTAGCGTGAAAGCTTTCAGTAGTGTGATAATTTCACCTTAGCCCACCAGAGGGCGAGCATTTCATTACAATCGCGGATAGTCAGGCAATATTATTAACTGGAAAGTCAAAATATAATTTTACAATTTTTTTTTTTTGATTAGTTGTTAAATGTTGGCAATTTTTACTTAATGCCATTTATTTATTTATTTATTTATTTCATAAAAAGAAACATTTCTTTACTCATGAATAAAAAATATTGAAAAATAAACCTATGACATGAAAATGTTTTTGATAAAATTGACGTCATAATAGCTTTAATTATTATTTATTTTTTCATTTCGCAAATATATTTAATTTTTTCCATAATTGATTATTATTTTAATAATGTATATTAAAGGAGAAATCAATAATATGAAACAATATTCGTACAATATATACTATTACAGAATCTGGTGTGAAACAACCACACGACTTCCATTACCCACTATTACACGTAATATATACAATTTTTTGGAGATATTACTTGCATTTTTTGAGATTTTCGAGTAAGAGAAACTTGATACACGTATAAAGACACATACAACAGAGTTTGCATAGCGAGTTAAAAAATAAGGGGGAAAAAATAGATAGTTATTTTTTTAAACACGAATTTCCGAGATCTAAAACTGAACTACCTAATCAGGATGACCAGGGCCCGACTTAGACTACCTGCAGCCCCGGGGCAAGCCTATTCTGGGGGGTCCCCTTGCAGTGGCATAAGAGGTCTTTAGGTTGCAGAATTTCTGTATTCGCCTGTAGGGGGGCCCCTTCCAGAAGGGGGGCCCAGGGCATTTGCCCCGTATGCCCTGCCGTAAGTCGGGGCCTGGATGACCGTTAATATTCCTGTAATAAGCATGTAATACTTGAGAAAGGTTATCTAAATTGGATTAAAGAAAAATTTTTCAAGAATACGTTAGAGCCGTTTTTGAGATACCAACTTTTACCAAAACTTAACATACTCAATTATTGACCTAAAAACAATAATTACATACAAAAGGATATTTAATAGGAAGTTAACATGGCGAGTTTGAAAAAAATCCTTACAGGCGTTTTTAAAGGAACGCACTTGCGACATCTGAAATTGAGTTGTTCATAGAGGACGTCTATCAATTTTCCTGAACTAACCAACTATATCATTCAAAAAGGCATCTAATAGATTGTATATAGCAACTTTGAAGAAAATCGTTAGAGCTGCTTTTGTGATAAGGGCTTACGGTCCCATTTCCGGTTTTCAATGACCCAATTCCGTTCTTTTCAATGTTCACGAAAATTTGGAAAAATTATCTGTACACCAGACCTGAATCACTTGTGAAGTTCAGTAGTTCTATTTTTATTAGTTTTGGAGATATGACAGCCAGAAGATTTCACACATACGTGCACACATACACACACACTTACCAATTGCCAAAACCTATACAATACTTCCACTACCTACGGTAGTAGGGTAATTGAAGTAAACACATACATCTCGTATTTACTACGATAATATACAGATTTTCGTATTACGTTTTCGATCGCCAAATACAAAAATCGCCAATGACGATAGATATCAAATCTATGCTTTGTTTTCAATTAAAATATTGAAAATTTTAATTAAAAATTTATTTTACCAAAATTTATTATAGCTTCTAGCACTTAGAGAGAGACAGTGTAACTTTTGATTATTGAAAGAAAAAAAAAAAAAAAAAAAAAAAAAAAAAAAAGCAATCGGCTTTTTAGTTCTAGCGATCGTTCTCTACATATGCATATAAACCTTTCTTTTTTTTTTTTTATATTAGTATAGCTATAGAGCATAGGTATATTAAATAGGTTTCCAGTCAACATAATGTAACTCAAATAATTAAATGCTATTTACATTTCAGTAATGGCTGTATGCGCTATGTATATTGAGCTACTTGTCATAACTGTTAGTTGCTAAAAATAGTCGCCAAATAAATTTAAACATCTCAATACGCAAGCGAAGTATGACATCACTGACCGCCCGTGGATGCAAGAAAAAGATTTTCCATGTTAATCGCTCATTGGATTTTTTTTTTTTTTTTTTATTAAAATTCTAGAAGAATTATTTCCCGATTTTAATCCTCATATTTGGATATAGATATGTATTAGTTATTGTATGCATGCGTTAGATTGAGTTATTTTGCTGTCAAATTGACAAAATTTTAATTTTAAATTTCAAAACTGTCACCCTTGGCGTTTTTTGTATTTGGCGATCAAAAACGTAATACGAAAATATACATGCCAGATGTATATTTTCGTAATATGTATTGTACGAAATATTGTTTCATATTATTCGTTACACTCTTAATGTAAGTTTTTAAAATAACCATGATTTTTGAAAGGAATTAAATTATATTCGCCAGATAATTTGGCGATTATTTTTTTTTTCTGCCAAGGATGACGGATATCAAATCTATTCCGCTGCAACATATTAGTATGTTATATCAGATACTTTATTTAGACATTTGAAAACAAATTTGACTTCAAATTATGATAGAATATTTATCCTTTCCCTTTTAATTAGTTTATTAGTTGGATGTTTATTGTGTAAATATCATCCTTTGAAATGAAATGTTTATGTTTTCAATCGAATATGGAAATTTGCCATTTTTTTTTCTAGAGTTTTGAAATTTAAAATTCCAATTTTATCAATTTTACAACAAAAACAATTTAATCTAACGGATGCACATGATAACTAATACATATCTATATCCAAATATGGGGATTAAAATGGGGGAATAATTTTCCTCGATCTTTATTATTTTTTTACAAAAAATCCAGTTCACTTTTTATATTATTGTTCGCGTGAAAATATATTTTATTATATGTCTAAAAATAAATTCATTCGTAAATCTTTTTGGCAACAATTATAAATTAAAATAAATAATATTATAAAATAGAATTTCTTATTTTATTTTATTTTATTTATTTATTTATTTTTAAATTCCAATTTCGTTTACACCAGTTTACACACATCAGTTTAAACCACGGAGTAATAAAGACTCCGTGGTTTAAACATTGATGCTTAGATATTATATCATATCATACCAAATTAAATTATTAGAAAAATAAACACTTTTAATTCTATAATGACGTCAGATTTAACGTGTAAGTTTAACAATTAAAAAAGCTTTATATGAATTTCAATTTAATGCACGTGCAAATATATTTCTTTTCTTTTCACGTCAAGATATTTTAAAAACGAAATGAATATGTAAATGTTTCTTTTATGTTGGCAGCAGCTAATTTTTTTAATATTTCATTATTTCCATTTCTATTACGGCTTCTATGGGGATTTTAATTAAAGTGCTCAGATTTTAAACTAAAATTTATTTTATCAAAATTAAATATAGCCTATAACAATATGGCATACTGTAGCTTTCGGTCAGTGAAAGAAGTTTTTTAATCGGTTCAGTAGTTTCAGAGATTACCCTCCACAAACAAACAATTTTTTGCGCTTTATATAATGATATAGATATAGATATAGATATAGATATAGATATAGATTTAATTGTTGCCAGAAATAATTTACGAGTTCATTCTCTTCCGACATAAAAATAAATGCATTTAATTAAACTTGAAGGTTAAAAAATTATAAAAAGTTAAATTATGCATCTCACAAAAATTAACGTCATTATCACTTTAAAAATTTTATACACATTGATAAAATGCTACAGAAAATTTAAAAACATGGTATAGAAAACTTTTTTTTTAATCATAATTATTTATTTATCACGTTTTTATTAACTTCTATTGTTGTTTGTCCGGTACAAATCTTGCAGTCGATTTTTAACTAACTTCCCTACTAGCTAGACATTTGAAACTCTCCGAATAGCTCAGAACCCGATGACAACAAAATACTTCAAAGCGCGATTTTCGAATTTTTGATTAGTTTTCTTTTAAACAATTAAAATATGAAAATAATAACCTCCTAATAGCTTTAAAAATAGCCATTAAAATATTAGCTATAATTTAATTGTTGTTTAAAAAAAAAAAAAAAAAAATTACGAATTCATTTTTTTTCGACATAAAAATAAATACATTCAATTAAACGTGAACGTTAAAAAATTGGAAAAAGTTAAATTATGCACCTCACAAAAATTGACGTCATTATCACTTTAAAATTTTATATGCATTGATAAAGTGCTAATGTAGTTCTATATCTATGATTCAACAGAAAATTTAAAAACATGGTATATAAAAAGTTTTTTATCTCATAATTATTTTTTCTTCCGTTATCACAATCTTTAAAAATGAACTTTTTTTTGTGTTCAGTGATTCCCTCAGCATGGGGAAGGAGGGGCAGAAAAATGGTAAAATAAAAAAATCTGATGTGGGCACCACATGACTTTTTTATACACCTTTAGAAATATAGTGTTACGAAATTGTAAATAATTGTGTTTATTTTTGTATAAATTCTTTCAAAGAGTAAGTTGATAAAGTGCTAATTTTGTGCATTTCTAGTTGTTTTAGCGTTGAAATAGCCTTATTTTCCCTTAAAAACGCATTAAAAAGGCCCAGTAATGCAGGTAATGGATTTGGCGCCAAATTTGGCGACTTTTTCCCACCTTGGTGATTTTTTTGGCGACCTTGGCGAGAAAATCCTTATATAGGATATACCAAATATGGAAGCTGTAAGTTGATTGGTTGACCACTTTCTAGAGTTTTCTCGAAAAATCTGGGTTCCATGGAACAGCATATAAGGAGCGCTTCCTCGCCAAGGCAGTCAGTTCAGTTCAGATCTCAGCCAGCTTCGCTAGTGCTTGCATTGCTCTTGAGCCTCTTTGAGAGAGACTTGCTTCGAGTGTTATTGCTATACCATTTGTACTGTGGATTTGCTATTGACAGCTGTTGTTTAAGCTGTGGTTACTGCTTGAATTGAAGCTGATAATTGGGTTATTGACCTGTATTTTTCTGGAACTTTCTGTGAATAAATTACCGAATTTTTGTAAGTTTGGCCTTTCATTCCCGGACAACTCACGAACCCTCAAGTACGCAACATTTCTGGTGTCAGAAGTGGGATTGTCTGTGAATGGTGATAACGAGGGCTATGGAACAAGAAATGAAGAAATTTCTAGAAGGTCTCATTGCTCAGATGAATGAGTTAAGATCTGGATTGATAGAGAAAATGGAAACAGGACAGGAGAAGATGGAAGCATCGCAAAGAGAGATGAAAGAAAGTATGGAAGCATCGCAAAGAGAGATGAAAGATAGCCTGAGTCAAGAGATGAAAGAAATGGAGGCAGCACAAGAGAAAATGGAAACATCACAAAGAGAAATGAAAGAAGGACAAAAAGAATTGAAAGACGGCTTGACTGAAGAAATGAAGGAAATGAAAGCAGTTCAGGAAAAGATGGAAGCCAGTTTGACCGAAGAAATTAAGTCAATCCAAGAAAAAGTTGAATGCAATCAAGAGGAGATGAAGGGAGAACTTTCAGCAGTAAAGGAAGTGATTGAAAGTAAATTATCGGATATGGAAAGCAGAGTAGATGGAATAGAAGAGAAAGTTTTGAAAATAGAAGAAAGTTTTGAAGAAAAAGCTATGAAGATAGAAGAAAATGTTATGAAGGTTGAAGAGAGTGTTACGAGGATAGAACGGAGTGTAGAGGAGAAATTTAAAGAAAACTTTGATCAAGAGCTGAAAGGAAGGTTTTCAGAGATAGAAAGCAAGTTTAAGAGAATGGAGGAAGATCTTGAAAGAAAAATGAAAGAAGAGTGGAACAGAGAGGTAATAGGGAATGAACTGCAGAGCAAGATTCGGAATCTCGAAGAAAAGTTAGAATCCATGCCGCAGGAAACTGAAAAGAAAGAGAGAAGAAGCCAGAATCACGAATTTATTAAGTTATCCACCTACGACGGCAGTTCCTCCTGGCATGCATATAAGACGCAGTTTTCCATCGTAGCTGAAGCTAACGGTTGGGACTCTGTTGCAAAGACGGCTCATCTGGTAGGGTCGTTGCGGGGCGACGCCGCAGATATTCTGGAGACCCTTTCGAAGGAACAGCGATATGACTTCGAAGCTGTAACCAGAGCACTAGAGCTACGTTTTGTAGCGAAATGGTCCAAAGAATATAGTCGACTCCAGCTAAGGTCCCGTCGTCAGAGACCAGGGGAAAGCTTACAAGAACTGGCATCAAACATCCAGAGGCTTTCACATTTGGCTTTCTCAGACTGTCATCCTGAAACACGTAATGATCTCGCTCTAGAATATTTCATTGATGCTGTCGGAGATCCAGATATTCAAAAAGCCCTCAGACTCTCCGGCGTGAAGGATGTGGAGTCAGCCTTGGTGTATGCCCTAAAGCTCGAGACAGCCCAACAAGCCTCCTATAAACATCGCCAGAACAGCACAGCAGACAAAGTGAACGGCTCTCAAGATGATCTTAAAGAGATTCAGGAAATGATTGCAGAAATTAATAGAAGATTACGCATTCTTGAGAGTAGGAAAGAAGGGAAGACTCCAACAACTAAATGCTGGGGCTGTGGAAAAGACGGGCATATCAAACGAAGCTGCCCAGCAAGAACACCTAGAGACGCAACCAAGAATGTCTCTGAAGTATGCCACCCAGAAGGAGCTCGGGAAAATTCAGATGCATTCTTGCGGAAGCCTCCATCTGAAGATCATAAATACATCTCTAAAGCCGAGGATAAACACCAAAGAATAAAGCCAGTTGTTCGCCAAGTTACTGTCGCAACGCCATCAGAACAAGATCCCGACCCATGGAGTGACGAAGAATTTAGAAAAGCCCAGATGGAAGATCCTGACGTAAAGCCTATATTACAACTGAAGGAGACGACCAGCAACAGACCTACCTGGCAGGACATTTCCAGTTTTAGCCCCATTACGAAAAGTTATTGGGCACTTTGGGACTCTCTTCATATCAGAAACGGCGTATTATACAGAAAGTGGGAATCTGATGATGGGAAAAGCTTCAGATGGCAGATTTTATTACCAAGATCAAAAATTCCAGCTGTTTTAGAACAACTGCATAGTAGCTCTACCGGAGGCCATTTTGGGGTAATGAAGACTCTGCAGAAAGTTCGGGAACGCTTCTACTGGTGCAAGGCAAAGGAGGATGTGGAGAAATGGTGTAAATCCTGTGATGCTTGTGCGGCACGTAAAAGCCCGCAGAAGCGAAGTCGAGGAAGACTGCAACGGTATAACGTGGGAGCACCATTTGAACGGATTGCAATCGACATCTTGGGTCCTTTGCCACGGACCTCCAGTGGAAATAAATACATCCTTGTCGTGATGGACTATTTCACCAAGTGGTCTGAGGCATATCCCATTCCCAATCAAGAGGCATGCACAGTCGCAGAAGTCCTAGTGCAGCAATGGGTGTCAAGGTACGGCACGCCCCTACAACTTCATACCGACCAAGGTAGGAACTTTACCTCTGATGTTTTCAAAGGACTGTGTGAACTACTCGGCATAGACAAAACCCGGACAACACCCTTACATCCCCAGTCGGACGGCATGGTCGAGAGGTTCAATCGTACCATCCTGAATAACCTCTCCCTTCTAGTATCAAGGAACCAGCAAGATTGGGACTTGAAGTTGCCATTGTTCCTGCTGGCTTATCGAAGTGCTGTCCATGAAACCACCGGCTATACTCCAGCCCAGATGCTGTTTGGACGTGAACTTCGTCTCCCTTGTGATCTCCTGTTTGGTTGTCCACCGGATGCGCCTTCATCGCCCGAGGAGTACATCCAAGATCTCCAGGCACGATTTGAAAACGTACACAACTTTGCTCGGGAGCGGATTAACATGGCAACGGAGAAAATGAAGACAAGGTACGATCTAAAGGCTACACAACATGAGTTCCAGGAAGGAGAGAAGGTCTGGTTGTGGAATCCTGTTCGACGCAAAGGACTCTCTCCCAAGTTACAGTGCAACTGGGATGGACCATACACAGTCTTAAAAAGGCTGAATGATGTAGTGGTGCGGATCACTAAAACACCTTCGGCGAAACTGAAGGTGGTGCACTATAATAGGCTAGCCAAGTACCACAAGTAACGGTAATATTAAAAATGTAAATATTTGTAAAATTTGCGCCTGCGTAATGTAAATATTTGTATATAAATACTTGTACATATTTGAGAATTTTGTAAATATTTCTCACTTGATTTTTGTATTTCTATTTTATCGTTATATGCAACTTAGATTTTGTGTTTTAGATTGTGTAAATTTGTTTAGTTTCGCCTCTTGACCAAGGGTTGCACTGCCCGGGACGTGCAGTCCTTGGGAGGGGGGCAGTGTTACGAAATTGTAAATAATTGTGTTTATTTTTGTATAAATTCTTTCAAAGAGGCTTAGTAAGTTGATAAAGTGCTAATTTTGTGCATTTCTAGTCGTTTTAGCGTTGAAATAGCCTTATTTTCCCTTAAAAACGCATTAAAAAGGCCCAGTAATGCAGGTAATGGATTTGGCGCCAAATTTGGCGACTTTTTCCCACCTTGGCGATTTTTTTGGCGACCTTGGCGAGAAAATCCTTATATGGGATATACCAAATATGGAAGCTGTAAGTTGATTGGTTGACCACTTTCTAGAGTTTTCTCGAAAAATCTGGGTTCCATGGAACAGCATATAAGGAGCGCTTCCTCGCCAAGGCAGTCAGTTCAGTTCAGATCTCAGCCAGCTTCGCTAGTGCTTGCATTGCTCTTGAGCCTCTTTGAGAGAGACTTGCTTCGAGTGTTATTGCTATACCGTTTGTACTGTGGATTTGCTATTGACAGCTGTTGTTTAAGCTGTGGTTACTGCTTGAATTGAAGCTGATAATTGGGTTATTGACCTGTATTTTTCTGGAACTTTCTGTGAATAAATTACCGAATTTTTGTAAGTTTGGCCTTTCATTCCCGGACAACTCACGAACCCTCAAGTACGCAACAATATAGATAATGTTAAAAAGCATTGTCATTGGACCCAAGACAGATGTCTAAAAATATTTAAAAAATGCATTATCGCCGTGTTCTGGGCTTTTCTGAAAGTTTCAAATGTCTAGCTAGTCGGGAAGTTAGTTAAAAATCGATTGCAAGATTTGTACAGATAACGATGCCGAAGGCAGCAGGGATCCAAACAGTTGGCTAAAAGTATTTAAAAAATGCATTTTCACCGTATTCTGAACTATTCTGAAAGTTTCAAATGTCTAGCTAGTCGGGAAGTTAATTAAATAAATTTTCTGTTGAACCATATAAACGCTGCTGAAGGCAGCAGGTATCCGAAACAGTAGGCTAAAAATATTTTAAAAATACATTGTCAACGTGTTCTGAGCTTTTTTGAAAGTTTCAAATATCTAGCTAGTCGGGAAGTCAGTTAAATTGCAAGATTTGTCCAAACCGTTTTTGAGTTATTACCGTTTTTTGATACATTATGGCCAAAACCTTTATATTTTTGGTCATTAGGAACCTAATTTTCCTAAATATCTCCAAAACGGAAAATCATACAAAGTCCAAAAAGGGAGGTGCACTATAACAAACCTATGTATCAATTCGCAACTTTCTACGTCCAACCGTTTTTGAGTTATGCGACATACGCGCGCGCGCACACACACACACAGACACACATACTGTCGTAAAAGTGTAAGAAAAACTCAAATAATTGGTGTTTTAATATTTCGCTATTAAATAAAAAAGGAACTATAATGCAAATAAACTTTTTTAACCAAGAGAGACGATTTCCATCAATGTACGGGTGGCTAACGAGAATGCGCCACACCTAACTTTAAAACTGATTACTCATCACTTTCTAATCTCTTTCTGCCGCGCGCTGTGTAAAATGTAGATGTATCTTCACTGATAAAAATGTAATCGTAAAGACAGGAGCTCTGTTAAAACGCTCCGAAATATTAGTTATTATAAATGTTTTTCTATCGTAAATAATATACCATATATAGCCAAGAAAATAAAAATTTTTACATCAACTAGAAGCTCATCCATGGATGGATTTTAAATAATAATACTTAACATAATTAATAGATGTTGTCCATACACAGTTTTCTTTCAGATGCTGAATGCAGACGTCTAATTGAAGTCTTTTGGATACGCCATTATGAACTGGTGAGAAAGTGAGTACAAGTTCTTGCCTTCACTTATACAATAATTAACTTTTAAGTTATTCAGAAAGCTCTAATGAATAAAATAATATTAAATTAAAATATTATTTATAAACTGATTTGGAACTTTGCAGGCGCTATGCGCTATCTAGTCTATATTATTTGCTTATAAAGAATAGATGTATGAGACTGAGAGTCTCAGTTCCATTCAGTTTAAATAAATAGCCCTATAGGCAATTTGAACAAAAAAAAAGAGAGCTAAATTATATAAACAAAAATATATGATTATAAAAGAAGAAATGAAAAATAAATATATATATAATTGGTGTATTGAAATATTATAAAGGTATCATAAAATATATATATAGAAATAACAAATAAAATAAACATACATATCTGTTTAACAGTCATCCATAATGATTAAATATATACATAAATATTTTTGAATATAAATAAATAAATTAAACTTCAGTTGTGAAAAGAAAAATAATACAAATAAAAGTAAAAATGACGTCATCTGTGAAAGACATGACATTAGTTGAAAAACTAAATGAACACAATTATGATTTATGGTGTTTTAAGATTGAAATGCTCCTCATAAAAGAGGATTTATATCACGTTATAACTGATCAACCCCCAAATCCTCTGACTGCTGAATGGCAGGCAAAAGATAAAAAGGCAAGGGCCTTAATAAATTTATCGATTGATGACAGTCAGATTATAAATGTGCGTCATTTGACCACCGCCAAAGCAACCTGGGAGAATCTCCAGAACATTCATCAAAGATCGAACCTAACAAATAAATTATTCTTGCTTAGGAAATTATACTCAGCTAAATTAGCTGAGAATGGGAACCTCATTGATCATATTACAAATATCTATCAAATAAGAGATAAATTGATAGCAATAGGTGAAGAAATACACGATCATCATTTGGCGGCACTTATGTTGTGTTCTCTCCCCCCCTCATATGACACATTTATAACTGCTATTGAGAGCAGAAATGAACAGGAATTGACAGCCGAATTTATACGAAATAAATTAACAGATGAATATATTAAAAGATCACAAAACAAAAACACTCAGGGAGAAAACGCATACAAAATGCAGGTTAAAAACAAAACACAGACAGGCAAATATTGCACTTACTGCAAAAAATCCTCACATACCCGTAATGAGTGTTGGCACTTAAAAACCAGAGGTGGTAATCCACACCGCAGTAACAATAATTTCAATTACAGTAGTGGGAACGGTACTAAATATAGAGGTAAACAAAAAACACAGTTAATTAAAGAGACGGAAAACAAACTGAAAAATTTAACTTTTATTATAGACAAAACCGAAAATGATAGTTTCGTTGTCGATAGTGGAAGTAGTGCGCATGTCTGCAACGATTTAAGTAAATTTACATGTTTAAGAAGCGACGAAAAGGTAAATGTTATGTTAGCAAACGGACAGACCGTAGTTTCTCAGGGACATGGGGACATAAATATAGATGTAGTTAACTCCGATAGAGAAACGAACAGTATCACATTAAAGGACGTATTATATATACCTGATATGGCTACTAATTTGATCTCCATAAAGAAAGCAACTGAGAATGGCTGCGTTGCCATATTCAAAGACAAAAAATGTCAGATTAAATACAACAACAAAACATACATTGAGGCTAACTTAACCGATAATTTATATGAGATAAAAACACATAAAAATTTATCGGAAAGTATAAACATTGCAGAAACATGCAATGACAAAAATTGTATTACAATATGGCATCAGCGGTTAGGTCACAAAAATTATCAACAGATCAGGGAGCTCACCGAGAAGAATATGGCGACAGGAATAAATTTAAATAAGTGTAAACATAATGAGGAATGCGAGATATGTATAATCTCAAAACTAGATGATGACTCATATCCAAAAAAGGCTAATTACCGAGCGAACAGACCCCTAGATCTAGTCCATTCGGATATATGCGGACCTTTTCAAACGTCGACCGTAGGTGGTAAAAATTACTTCTTAACGTTTATCGACGATTTCAGTCGATATACGTTTACTTATCTATTGAAGTATAAAAGTGAAGCATTCGAAAAATTTAAAGAATATCATGCGTTAACTGCGAATAGGTTTGGAAGGAAAATAAAAATACTCCGCACTGACAATGGTGGGGAATATACAAGTAAAGAATTCGAAGAATTTCTCACCAATGAGGGAATAGAACAACTTATTGTACCTCACTGTTCACCTCAAAATGCTGTTGCAGAAAGAAAAAACAGAACCTTAGTTGAAATGACTAGGTGTTTACTAAAACAAAGCGGATTACCAAATAAATTCTGGGGCGAAGCAGTCATGACTGCAACTTATCTGCAAAACAGATTACCCACGAGAGCTTGCGACGTAACACCGTATGAAAGATGGACAGGAAACAAACCAGATCTTTCAAATATTAAAACTTTTGGTTGTAAAGCATACACATATACTCATAAAATAAATAGAAGGAAACTAGACAGCAAGGCTAAATTGGGTACATTTGTGGGATATGACCTCAGAAGCAAGGGATATAGAATTTATATAGATGATAATGTAAAAATATGTAGAACGGTCAAATTCATCGAAACAGATCAAATGCGCGAGATAAGCAAAAGCAATGACGATGATCAGTTACTAATGAATGAAAATGAAAATGAAGCCGGTACTGGTGAAATAAATAGTAAATCATCCTTTCCGGTAGTTTTAACTGAACAGAATCAGGAACCAAATTCACAGAATGAGGAAATTTCAGATCAAAATATTCCCAGAAGATCAGAAAGAGCCAACAAAGGCGTTCCACCTGATAGATTCGCTTTATTAACAGATACCTTGAAAGTAGTCGAACCTAAGACCTTTCGTGAAATATTAGAGTTACAAAACCCTGTAGAAAAAGAAAATTGGCTAAAAGCAGCCAAAGATGAGATTAATTCACTCAAAGAGAATAATACATGGACATTAGTTGACCCTCCACCCAACGCACATATAGTAGGTTCTAAATGGGCGTTCAAAGCCAAATACAATCATATGGGAGAAATTCAAAAATATAAAGCGAGGTTAGTGGCGAAGGGATTTAGCCAAAAATACGGAGTGGATTACGATGAGACATTTGCCCCGGTGGCGTCTCACACAACTATCAGATCATTTTTAGTCATGGCTCTATACATTAATCTAGAATTAAATCATTTAGATGTAAAAACCGCGTTTTTGCATGGGGAATTGGAGGAAACAATTTACATGTCACAACCAGAAGGATTTATAAATCCCGGGGATGAGAAAAAGGTCTGTAGATTAAAAAAGGCAATCTATGGTCTCAAGCAGGCAGCCAGAGCCTGGAACTTGAAAATAAATGAGACATTAATTAATCTAAATTTTACACAAAGTCAAGCTGATAAATGTCTATATAAAAGAAATATTAACGGTAGAAAAGTCTACGTGCTAGTGTACGTAGATGATATTTTAATCGCTGGAACTAAGAACGACATAAAAGAAATTACTGAAAAACTCAGCCGCGAATATAAAATTACTAACCTAGGGAATGTAGTTAATTATTTAGGCATAAACATTACTAGACCGGATAACAATACATTGTTATTAGATCAAACCAACAAGATTAAACAATTAATAGACAAGTTTAACTTAACAGATTCAAAACCTACTAATATCCCAATGGATACAAATTATTTAAAAAATAATAATAACGATAATTTTTTGCCAAACAATACAGACTATAGAAAAGCAGTAGGGGCATTATTGTACATTTCCACAACATGTAGACCAGATATAAGTGCGGCTGTCAACTTTCTGTCCCGACACAATGAAAATCCCAGGAAATGCGACTGGGAAGCTGTTAAAAAAGTCATGAAATATCTTAAATGTACGATAAATTTAAAATTAGCGTATAATAAAACCACAGCTCCAGTTTTAACAGTATATGCAGACTCAGACTATGCAAATGATCCAAGTGACAGAAAATCTGTCACAGGTAATATTTTCTTCATTGGAGAGAACCCAATATACTGGGTGTCCAAAAAACAAGGCAATATTACATTATCTACAGCTGAGGCAGAATACGTTTCTGCCAGCAATGCAGCTCAAGAAACTGTGTGGTTGTTGCAACTGTTAAAAGACTTAGACATGAAACAAGAAAAGCCTATTATAATTTTCGAAGACAATCAGGCATGCATTAAACAAATCGAAAATAATAAATACCAATCAAGAACTAAACACGTAGACTTGAAATACCATTATATAAGAGAACTGTATGAAAATAAGATAATAAAATTGCAATATGTCGATAGCAACAACATGACTGCCGACATCATGACGAAACCATTACCAAAGACAAGTCTACTTAAACTTAGAAAGAATTTGAACTTACTGGATTACAGCGAAATATAAAACAAGTAGGGGTGTCGTAAAAGTGTAAGAAAAACTCAAATAATTGGTGTTTTAATATTTCGCTATTAAATAAAAAAGGAACTATAATGCAAATAAACTTTTTTAACCAAGAGAGACGATTTCCATCAATGTACGGGTGGCTAACGAGAATGCGCCACACCTAACTTTAAAACTGATTACTCATCACTTTCTAATCTCTTTCTGCCGCGCGCTGTGTAAAATGTAGATGTATCTTCACTGATAAAAATGTAATCGTAAAGACAGGAGCTCTGTTAAAACGCTCCGAAATATTAGTTATTATAAATGTTTTTCTATCGTAAATAATATACCATATATAGCCAAGAAATAAAAATTTTTACATCAACTAGAAGCTCATCCATGGATGGATTTTAAATAATAATACTTAACATAATTAATAGATGTTGTCCATACACAGTTTTCTTTCAGATGCTGAATGCAGACGTCTAATTGAAGTCTTTTGGATACGCCATTATGAACTGGTGAGAAAGTGAGTACAAGTTCTTGCCTTCACTTATACAATAATTAACTTTTAAGTTATTCAGAAAGCTCTAATGAATAAAATAATATTAAATTAAAATATTATTTATAAACTGATTTGGAACTTTGCAGGCGCTATGCGCTATCTAGTCTATATTATTTGCTTATAAAGAATACATACAGATGTCACGAAAAATCGTGTAAAGTCGCTTATATCTCTAAAACGAGAGCTCGTGTTAGGACGACACTTGCAGGTGTACAACTAGACATCGTGACAGTCACACGTGTAAATTGGAAACATTCAGTGATCATTCGTTTTCGAGCAATGTGAAATACAAAATCCATTTCGCAAATCGGGATTACTATACTTCCTTATACTTTGTATAAGGAAGTAATAAGAGACTAATAATAATAATAAATTAAATAACTGTCTCCTGTTTGGGTAGTGTCTATCCCTGAGCTACGAGTATGTGAGGATGTGCATCACAAAGCTGAATAAAAGCTTTCCTTCCTGTTAAAATGAATTTCTCTTCGGCCAGCAGTTGGAATCGAATCTATATTAATAAAATCAGACTTTTGTCTGTAAATTTGTGGGAATCGAAAAATTTTGCGATATCTTCACGTTTCACACCCCATGAAAGCCGAAAATGACTTCAGAAAATTTTGCCTGTGTGTGTGTGTGTGTGTCATCGTGTCCGTATGTCGCTTTTTTTTGTCCGGGCATCACTTGAGAACGGCAGGACGGAATTCAACGGCGCTTGGCAAGGATTTAGGTCTTCACCCAACTTAAAATTATATCTATCAACTTTTCAGAAATTCCTCCTCGATCCCCCCTGGGGGGTAAAAGACTAAAACACGTTTGTCCGGGCATCACTCGAGAACGGCTGGACGGAATTCAACGGCGCTTGGCAGAAACTTAGGTCTTCACCCAACTTAAAATTATATCTATAGAAATTTTCAAAATTCTGATTAGTGTTTAAATTGTGGGTAAAAAACGCCTGCGCATGCGCCATAAATATTTTTTCACTAAAACGCTTTGAATGGAAAAAATAAAATGCAAAAATAAATTTTTAAGATAAAGACTTTTTTTATTCGCGTGATTCGCACTACAAATTATGAAAAGATTGAAATGAAGTTTTGCCATCTGAGTTTCATACTTTAGTTAATTTTAAAACATCTAATTGTCGTATCGAAAAACTGTTTACACCCCAGGATTCAGAAAAATCACCTCTTTCATTTGGTACTAAATTTGTAATGATAGGTCTGATACTTCTAATTTATTTTCCCCTTTTTCCGTTTTTCCGTTGCCACTTAAATTTCACACTTTAGTTATTTTTTTAAAAATCTAATTGTCGCATCGAAAAACTGTTTGCACCCCTGGATTTAGAAAAATCATCCCTTTCATTTGGTATCAAATTTATAAATATAGGTCTCATATTTCTAATTTATTTACCCTTTTTCCGTTTTCAACGCGGATTCGGTAAAAGGTTTTATATTTATAAATATGCATTTATATATTTTTTTATTTTCGAGAAATAAAATGAAATATTTTTAATTTCACGTGAATAATAATAAAAATTAGAGAGAAAAATACCTACAAAAGTTGGTGATTTTTTTTTTTTTTTTTTTTTTTTTTTATGAGGAATTTGCACGTAGATAAATATTTTCATAGAGATATTTGGCATTAGTTTAATATTTTTATTTAATTAAGCAGTACATTTCTTTCCTGCAGTAAAACAAAAATTGTTGTTGTTATTATGTACCTTATGAGGGTTTTTTTATGTTCTCCCATTAATTGTAAATGATTATAATTTGGATTTTATTAAGATTTTTTATTTTTATTTTGTAAATATCAGAAAAGATTTTTTATTTTATTTTATTATTTTACTTTATTTTATTTATTTTGTGTATGAAACAGCTTTAGTATTGGATCCTTTTGGCAAAATTTGAAATTCGGAACCGACGTAGCTCGGAAGTTTCTCGCCAAGATCTTTAATTGCACAATTGAGATAGCCAATTCAGTTTATCGCAAAAATGGCTTAAAATATTTAAAGTCACCAAAGGGTTCCCATACTAAGCTGTGCGTTTTGTATTTATTTATTTATAATATTTTCTATTAAAGACTTCTGTGGTCACGAAATTTGGTGCGTAAATTGTTTGTTTGCATCCGGCACTTAAGGACCCTTCAGAGACTGGCAGCTCAAAGCGTCAACTTCGGTTTCTTTTGATATCCCTTTGATGTGGGGGAATCGAGTTGACGCGCAGCGCGCGAAGCAGGGAAGAGAGATTCCTGCTCTGAGAAACCACCTACTGTGATAATTGTCATGGAGAGTCCGGTGACGAGCAATAAAAATAAGGTTACATTTTGCCACTGATGATTTGGCTCTTTTTTCACTTAGAGATGGGAATGGTTCGAAAAAAACCGGAAAATTTGGGAAAAAAAAACAGTTTTTTTTCAGTTTTTTTCCAAAGGGGTTTATTTCCGCCCGGAAAAATTGAAAATTTTGAAATTTCTAGAATAAAATAACGTGTTTAAAAATTTATAATATTTACATTCTGATGCTTTTTTTGTGAAATATTTTTCATGTTTAGTATCTTACATGAAAACACTGACTCTGAACTCTGATAATGTTCATATTTCAAAAATAAAGTTTTAACCATGTAATCAAATGGTAATCCTGAAATATTTAAGTATTACAATGACCTCCCTCCCATCACATTCATTGAAATTACTTCTTCTTTTCAAGTTCCTTTATACAGTCGGTAACAAAAGTATCCGAACACTAGTGAAAATTCCTATATAAAAAAAGTAGAGTTAATAGTGTTTTGTTAAATAAATCCTTGTCGATTCATGTTCTTAGACTGACTAAGAACATGATTCGACGAGGCGTACTTTCTTTTTCTTTTTTTTTTTTGTTAAATATATATATCCTTGCACTTGTTTAACTGTATTATTTTAATGTGTGTGGATTTTTATTATACACAAACACATAAATATAAATGCATGTAACAGCAAAAAAAAAAAAAAAAAAAAAAAAAAAAAAAAAAAAACTAAGCAACTACTTTCTATCAAAACATTTATTTCTCAATTTTTAAAAATTACATGTGCAAAAACCTACTTATGTCCTTTATATCTTAGTTAATAAGTTTTATATATATAATAAATAAATAAATAATAAAATGTTGTTTTAAATTTCTGAAGTTCAATTAACTTTAAATTAAACTTTTATTTTATCTTTGTGATTAAAGAGAAGTGAAAATTTGTATTAACAGTCCAGCATCAGGTCCAGTAAATCGGTAAGCCTGACATGCAATCAGGTTTAGGTCTAGTTGACTAAATTTTTTTTGTTGCATATTACGTTCGGCTCAGGTTGACTGATTTATTTTTCTTATGGGTCAGATTGACTGAATTTTTTTCCTGGGGGCTGGGTTGTTTGATTTATTTTTCTTGTGAGTAGGGTTCGGATTAGGTTGACTGAATTTTTTTCCTGCGGGTTAGGTTTAAGTTTCCAATGAATCAGGTCAACTTAAGAACATCTTTCATAAATTTTATCATAATAAACAGAAATTTGTTTGATATAATTAAAAACATACTAAACCATAAGAATTCACACCCTATGCAAAATTAAAGGTTGAAAGATGATTTGACTAGTTTTTGGTGTTTTGTTCAAGGAAAGGTACTGCCAGTTATGAAACAGAAAGGCTCATTTTTTAATAGTAAAAGCTTTTTGTATGTTTCTGTTAAGAAAATATAATATGGATTGCATGTATTTTTAAATATTTAACACTTCATATTTTCTAAAATATTATAACTACTAAAATATTATAACTACTTTCCCAATTTTTCCAGGAAAAAACCGGAAAAAAACTGGTTTTTTTCCACTGCCTCAAAATTTCCGGAAATTTTACATCTCTATTTCACTAGACTTCAGCCAAATCTCTCACCGTTTTTTCTTGTGATTTCTTCACAAGTCTATCTTCTTTATAAAAGAAAATTGTTAATAAAAAATAAAACATAACACACAACGTTTATTGTTTGCTAAATATATGGTTGATTCTAATAATAATAATATTTTAAGGAAAGGAAAGAAATAAAAATAATTAAATAAAATTTAACCCAATTTTAAATGTTAATTCACTATTAAAATAAAACTAATTTTCATTCCTAATTCTTATTTTTATTTATATGTGTAATATTATTTATAAATTTGATATATAACCATGCTTTTCGGTCTATCTATGCACTGTAAAACACGAAAGACAAAAAGGAAAAAGAAAAAGAAGGGGGCGGAGAGAGAGAGGGGGGGAAAGAAAGAAAAACAGAATAATATGTCAAAAATTTAAATTTTTAAGAAAAGGGAAATGTTATATTCCAAAGAAATGACCAAATTTACCAAAATAAAAGAGACTGCAAATTAATTACCTGTACTTTTACTTTAACTCGTGTTACCGCTATTGGTTCACTTGCGATTTAGGACAAAATAAGTATCCTAATAACTATCGTGACAGCCACATGATACAACTTAACAAGGGTGTTTGTGTTCCGAAATTTTTATTTTATTCCCCATCAGTAATTACGAATTGCGTTTTGCGTTTTTAGCTATACTTAATTGTTAAACATTACTAGAAAACTACTAATAGTGTCGTGTCACAATTTAAAAATTACTGGTGGAAAATAAAATAAAATAGCCTGAATGAAAACGCCCCTGCTGAAAGAAGTTTCAATTAAATTCTTCATTTCTTAAATAATATAGATTAAGAGTGGATGGTGGGGGGGGGGGGAGAAAGAAAAGAAAAGAAGGGAAAAATAGACAAGAAGAAGAATCAAACGAGTTTTACCCATTAGCGGTTTATATTTATTTAATTTCTTTATGAGAGCATTAAATATCAATTTATAATCGATTACATTTTAAAAACAGTTCAATCTAATTGAAGTGCTTTTAAAAGCGTAAATCTAATATATGATGACTTTCTAAATTATCCATATATTTTATTTAAAAAATAAATAAAATAAAAAATTGCTTGTTTTTTTTTTTTTTTTTTTTTTTTTTTTTTTCTCAACGTTGAATTTAAAAATATGATATTTTTATAAAGTATGTTTTTGATTGTTCCGAAGCACAGTCAGTGTCGATTTAAAAACGATATTAATTAAAAAAAAAAAAAAAAATCAGGTCTGAAACAACCACATGATTTTCCTTATCCACTATTACACGCTTTATTATTATTATTATTATTATTATTATTATTATTATTTGAGATAATGTAATTAGAAGAAGTAAAATTGACCTAACAAAGTAGAAACCTAAATATTTTCTGGTATGAGAAACTTGATACAAGTGAAAAGACATACTAAACAAAGTTAACATAGCGAGTTAAAAAATAAGAAAAAAAAAAATATGTATATATATATATATATATATATATATATATATATATATATATATTGGTAGATTTAATTTTGGAAACACCGATTTCTGAGATCTAAAACTGACCTAGTTAAGCAAGATGAGTTAATTTTCTTGCAATAACGACGTAATATACGAGAAAAGGTATCGCAAATGTATTTATGTAACAATTTTCAAGAAAATCGTTAGTGCCGTTTTTTTTTTTTTTTGAGATACCAACTTTTAACAAAACTTGGCATACTCAATTATTAACCGGAAAACAATAATTACATACAAAAGGATATTTTAAAGGGAATTAATATGGCAAGTTTGAAAAGTATTCATACAGCCGTTATATTAAAGAAACGAACATGTGAGACCTAAAATTCAGCTATTTATACAGGACGCCTGTCAATTTTCCTTAACTAACCAACTATATCATTCGAAAGGAAATCTAACACAGTGTTTATATAGCAAAGTAATTGCTTTTTTAAATTACTTCATTAAACTCAGGAGACCTTAAAACGTGTAAATCAGATGAAAACTCGATATTGAATTTTTAGACCGAATATAATACTTCCATTACTTACAGTAATCGGTAATGGAAGTAAAAATAAACAGATATAAACTGTAATGAGGAACTTTGCAGTTTTAAAAATATATAAATCAGTTAAAAATAAAACCTATTTTGATTAAAACAGAATATTTACTTTAAAGAAATAAGAACAATCTAAAATAGTAGGGGAGAAAAGTAAACAAAACACATTTATTATATTTAAGCACAGAACTTTCAAAGAAAGTACTAATGAGACTTCATTAAATACCTCCAAACTTACTAAATGTTTATTTTAGAAAATTCATAAAGCATATTACTTATTTTTTTTTATACTTCAATAGAAATAGAGATTTATTAAATTAATACGAGAAGTTCGTCTTATAAGGTTAAGCGATAGAAAAAAAAAAAAAAATCAAAATCAAAATAAATACAGTGGAACCTGTCTAAAGTGACCGGGTCCCGGACAAAAGCCCCACCGGACAAAATCCCCACGGACAAAATCCCCACCGGACAAAAACCCCACTAAAGCTCAAATATACATGGGGGGGCTGGGAGGCTAAAGGGGACCACAATGAGTATAGCAAGATAATATATATATATATATATATATATATATAAGATATTAATGAAACTGTTTAATTATCATTAGAGTTTTAAGTAATATATACTGAGAGTTACATATATCTGATACGGAGGGATTTCTGCTAAAATTTTGCCATCATTACTACTCGTTGTATGTGTAGATGAATGTATATGGATGCTTTTAATTTCTGTCAAAATACTTTGTGTGTGTGTATATATATATATATAATATTATGTGAAAGATTATACACAAAAAATTAAAAAATAAAATATATATTAAAAACATCTTTATTTATTAAAAGTGAAAATATTTAATGTTTAAATTAATTTGTTTAATAGAACTATTTGAGCTTTTAAATGGAAAACATATATTTTTTTTAAATTAATTAATTTATATATATATATATATATTTTTTTTTTTTCTATGAATGATTAAAAAGTAAAATAAAATAAATAAATAAATAAATAAAAATAAGTTTTAAAAAATTAACTAAAAATTTTAGAAAACTAATTTAACTAATATACATATAATACATACATATAATAAATTAGTCGAGATTATTTAATACTATTCTTTTGGGTTTTAATATTAATAAAAAAAAAAAAAAAAACTGTTTTAAAATACTTTTAATAATAAAAGATATATATATATGAATGATTATAAGGAAAACCTAGTTATAAAAATATTTAATGAAATATTCTAAGTAAAAAACTAATTTATTAATTAAAAATAAAATTTTTAAGATTTCAATTAAGTGAGATTGTTTAATACTGTTGTGTGGACTTTCAGTTAAAAAGTTTATTTAAACATCCGAGCGGTAATCGATGCTAGTAGAATGGAAGTGTTAAGTTCGATCCGAAGTCGCGTTCGTCGACCAAGCCGTTGAGAGTTTCCCGTGGTTTTCTTCGAAACTTTCGCAAGTATAGGGCACTCAAGTTATCAACCGGCTTTAACACTACCACAATCACCAGGAAGATTTTTTTTTTTTTTTTTTTTTTTTTTTTTATATAAAATGATTCTTTTACTATAAATGATTATCTATATATATATATATATATACATAATTTATAGCAATATATTTTAATTAAAAATTAATTTAATTATTAATTTTTACTTTCCGAACACTATAGTGAGGAAAGTATTGTAATCATGTCAAAAATCCGAATTCGAGATTTTGATGTTTCTATACGTTTCGAGGTCCAACGAGTCCGTTTTCACTATTTTTACGATGATGTATGTATGTGTGTGTGTATGTATGTGTGTATGTATGTGTGTATGTATGTGTGTATGTCTGTGAGTGAACACGCTAGCGTCTAAACGCTTTGTTCGAATAAGCTGAAAGTTGGTACGTATATTGTAAGTCACCATAGTACGAACCCTATAGATTTTGGTGAATGTAGCACTTATAGTTTTTTTACAGGGACACAAAGAAAAATTCTTTATCATTATGGCCAAGGGACCAAAATCTTAAAAGTGCGATAGCATCTAAACGCCTTATTCAATTGAGCAAAAACTTTATACACATATTATAGGTCACAGATACTCAATCTGTATAGATTTTGGAGAATCTAGCACTTATAGTTTTTTTACAGGGACACAAAGAAAAATTCTTTGCCAAATTTTTAAAAGTGTGATAGCGTCTAAACGCCTTATTAATCTCAGCAAAGAATTTGTACACATGTTATAGGTCATATTTGAACCAACTGTATAGATTTTGGTGAATCTAGTACTTACAGTTTTTTTACAGGGACACAAAGAAAAATTCTTTATCTTTATGGCCTATGAGACCAGCGATAGCATCTAAACGCCTTATTCAATTGAGCTGAAAATTTGTATGAATATTATAAATCACTGTTGCACTAACTGTAAGCATTTTGGTGAATCTAGCATTTATAGATTTTTACAGGGACACAACGAAAAATTCTTTATCCTTATGATCTAAGAGCTCAAAGTTCAGTAGCGTTAAATAAAACCTCGTGTGATATATGGAGAAAAATACTCAAACACTCTGTTATGGTTTTCTCTTTTTTGTTTGTTTAGCAACTTTCTTTATTTTATCTACAAAACTGTTAGTTACTCAATGTTCGGAAAGTCGAGTGGAGTCACTCCAGATTTTTTTTTTTTAATAATTCAATTAGTTCAGATTGCTTAATACTATTGTTTGGTCGTTTAAATAAAAATACTATTTCAAAATGTTCTTAAACATCAAAAGATTTTTTACTATCCTTCATCATAGAAATAAGGAGCTAATTAAAATTATTTAATTTAAAAGATCTAATTGAAAAACTAATTTAATTATTAAAAATATACATTTCAATTAAAAAAAAAAAAAGAGATTGCTTGAATAATAATGTTTCAGATTTTAATTGTGAATCTTATAGTAAAATATTTTTAATAAAAAAGATTTAAAAGAAAAAAGAATGCTTATATATATTTCTTTTTTTTTTTTTTAAAGGTTAAAATTCATTTAATAAAATATTTTAATTGATAATACGTAATTTAATGATTAAAAATAGATTTTTTTTTTTAATTATTGAATTATTTAAGATAATTCAATATTGTATTATATATAATATTACTGTTTGGATTTAATAGGAAAAAAAAATTAAAAAATTTTTTTAATATAAAAATGTTTAGTACTAATAATTATCGAAAAAGGAACTAATTAAAATAATTTGTATATTCTATGCGAGGTACATATTTAAAGCACAATTTGGTACCTTTATACTAAATACGATGTAACAAAATTAATATACATATATTTGATGTATACAAAATAATTTTTCCTGTAAAATAAGGGCCCGCTAGCACTCGAGAGGTTCTGTCCTGTAAACTGGTAGACGTAAGATTACGAGTTCGATCCCAGGTCTCTCTCGTCGACCGAGCCGTTCGGTGATTTCCGTGGTTTTCACCAAAACTTGTGTAAAGGCACGCTAGGACCCCTTAGAAAGACCCCACGGAAGGCACTCCCCTTCAGGTCTAGGACCTTAGTGCAATCTTTCGCCCTTACTCCCAATACCAATAGCAATATCTGTGAAATAAGATATGATTAGCGTAATTGATTGACTAACAGGGTGTCACAAAGTATTTCTGATTCATTGTGAAGAATATAAATGGGAAAACTACTTAATATTAATCTCGTTTTCAGCATAGGATGAACCCATTGTCTTCTCTTTTTTTTTTTTTGAGGCGAATGACATGCTAATTAAAAAAGTATTGATTCTTCTTCACTATCCGTGGATGACATGTTAGCTCCTTTTTTACTAGTAGCTTACTGAAATGATAACATAAAATTACATAATCTAACCAAAAGTATATATTTATCCAGGACAAAAGTGAGCTATCGCCAAATGTAGTCAACTTTCCCTTTCCAGAGAGACTCTCCCTCTCCAGAAAGTGACCCTTGACCTAAGGTCAAGGGTCACTTTCCGACAATGGATAATTTATGACTTTTGACGCTGAGCAGAGTTGCTAGTCTCTGAAGGAAGCTTTATTGTAACTGGATTTCACGAAATTCGAAATCCCCCCCCCCTTCTCGGAGTCGGAGGGCAATAAACAGTATAACTTCAGTATAACCCAACAGCTGAATTTGGCGATTTTTCTTTGGCGCCATTTTGAATGATAACAATGTCGTTCTTCACTGTTTTCGATATAATATGGCAGCCTAATATGTTGTTTATTTTGGATTTATGACTTTATGTTTTATGATTTAGATTATGATTTTATCATTTATCATATATGATTTATGATTTTTAGATTTATGATTTAGGCATAATCGCCAACAAAAAATCGCCAAATATCGTTGTGGGGTTATACTGAAGTTGTTCCCAATAAACATGTGTAAAAACATGTTTTTCCGTTTGAATTCGCTTTGAATTATCTTAGAATGGCGAATTTTGGTGTGCGGATATTGATTAAGTGTACGCATTATGTACATTAATGGGATTTTGCAAAACTTCGAACTTACCCGCTGAGGAAGGGGAAGTAAGAAGAGGGTAAGTTGTGCCGGAGGCAGTGGGGACCCAGACTGGATATTGATTAAGTGTACGCATTATATACGTTAGTGTGATTTTGCAAAACTTCGAACTCACCCGCTGAGGAAGGGGAAGTAAGGAGTGGGTAAGTTGTGCCGAAGACAGTGGAGACCCAGACTCCTCTCCTCAGTTTGCGAGCGAGAAAACCTTTACCAATCACGGCGAGAACTTAGGTTATTAATAAAGATATGGGATTTTGACAACTCATTAAAGTTTAATGTCCAGCGAAGCGGGCAAAGCCTGCTAGTTCGTAATATAATCGTAATTAGTACAAATCTTTGAATAAACACCATAAAATGCAAGAACTCTCAACAATTACTTCGGATTGAAAGAAAACAGGACCCTTTGTCAGGCGAGCAGAGTACGCATGAGTGCTGCAAACAAAGCGGCAACGCATCCCACACAAATAAATGAAAAAGAACATTCAAAACCCAAAAGTGGGTGATGTTAAAATAAAACAAGTACGCAAAATCATGCGGTAAGCGTTGATTATTAACACTTTCTAAATGTACGTAATTGTTGCATTGTATAACTTTCGATACTCTTTGCCTACGTAATCACACAATGGACAGACAGTAGTTCTGAAAAACATACAGATAGACTAATTGAATTCCTAATCATTCTTAAACATTGTTAGGAAGTGTTAAAAATGCTTAACACTAAAGAAAACGTAGTCCCTATATTTTAATTGCAGTCCATAATGTATCTGAATATTTTAGTGTAGCCCTGTAAATCTGAAGGATAACGAAATCATATTCCATACAAAATATTATTTTAGCATATTAAAAATCAATGTTAATTTCCTTATGAATTTTACAATAGAAAATTCTTTAAATGTAATTTACAAAAATGTCTGTCCTAAAATACAATGTATTGGCTTTTCCTTTTTTTTTTTTTTTTTTTTTTTTTTTTGTCCCGGTACACAAGCCCTTTGCACAGGACATATAAGTGTCATTTAAAATAGGGAACAATCTATAGTGAATTGGAATAACATACATGATTTTGTAAAAATTCTGAAAATATTTACCGACTCTGGGGCAGGCAGATGGACAGAGAGACAGATGACAGATGGACAGTCGGACAGATAGATACATAATTGAAATCATATTCCAACTTAAAAAGTGTTATATCGCTAAACGTAAACGAAAATGCAATTTCATCAAATTTGCAATAAAAGCCTTCAATATAATTGAATAGTTTTGTGTGGCCCTGTAAATTTAATGTTAATCATACTGGATTCTGTAGAAAGCATTCTTTTGTGCATATGAATAATATATTTCAACTTTATTAAGATCTGTTTAATGAAAAGTTATTAAAATTTGGTTTATAGAAATACCTCTCTTAGAACGAAAGCTTTGGAATATTTTTGGGTGACTCCGTACACAAAACCACAAGCGATATTTACTCCATTTTCTACAGCAAACATCCGATAGTGAACTTGAACAACATATTTCAATTTAATTGAAATTTATGTAAAATAAAGAAACTAAAATATAGTTCATAAAAACACAATGTTTTGGAATATTTTGGGTGTCCCTGTACACAAGCCAGAAAAGATAATCACTCCATTTTCAATAGGAAACAACCGATAGTGAACTTGGATGTCATATATCAGTTTCAAGAAATTCCATGAATATTTACGTAAATTAAAGTGCGGATAA
This sequence comes from Salticus scenicus, assembly GCA_963930645.1. Taxonomy (NCBI): domain Eukaryota; kingdom Metazoa; phylum Arthropoda; class Arachnida; order Araneae; family Salticidae; genus Salticus; species Salticus scenicus. The sequence continues at coordinate 117,730,370 of OZ005653.1, forward strand.
ACAGAAAGACAGACAAACCGAAGTCATTAACACTCTTCAACCTTATTGGAAAGTGTTATAAACATTTAGAAAATGACAAAAAAGATTAATATAAACGAAAATGTAATTCCAGCAAATTTCCAATAACACCGATTAATGTAACTGAATATTTTTGTGTGGCCATGTAAATCTAATGCTAATCATACTGTATGCTATGGAAAACATTCTTTTGTGCATAAGACTAATATATTTTAATTTTATTAAGATTTGTGAAAAGTATAGTCGTGCAAATTTGGTTTACAGAAATATCTCTCATAGAACACAGTGCTTAGGAATAATTTCGGGTATCCCTGTATAGAAACCAGTGAGGGTATATACTCCATTTTCAATGAGAAACATCCGATAGCGGACTTGAATAGCATATTTCAATTTCATTAAGATTTGTGTAAAGTAACGGTATTAAAAAATGGTTTATAGAAATGCCTCTCATAGGACACAATGTTTTGGAAAACTTTCGGGTGTTCCTGTACATAAACCTGTAAAGGTGTTCAATCCATTTTCAATAGTGAAAATCTGATAGTGAACTTGAATAACATATATCAGTTTGAAGAAATTCCACGAATATTTACGGGAGTTAGAGCGCGGACGGACAGGCGGACAGACAGACGGACAGGCCATAGCCTCCTAAAGTAGATGCCTGTCGCGTAGCTCGGATACTTGGTAACAGTTGAAGCGGTAGACAGCGCCACCTGGTACAGATTGTGCGACTTTTTTATTCAACAACCACCAAAAACTTTTAAAAGCGGGATTTGATTTACATAAAAAGCGAATGGAATCGAAGAAACGTCTATTATATATATTATACTAGCAGGCTTTGCCCGCGTCGCTGGTCACTATATTTAAACGAAACTCTTTTCTATATAGCTTTATGAAAATAAGAAAGAAAAATGCTGAAATCGCTCTAAAGCTCGCTTTGAGTTCCCGCTGCTTTCAGCAGGGATTTGTTCGTCCTCGTAAACTCCGGTGCCTGTCCCTGTTGCCTGCGACAATGACTTACCCGTGGGCTTCCATTTGGGTGCTGCTCATATGTGACATTTTCGATACTGACAGTATCGAAGAATTTGAAGTAGCCCTTTTATATTTGAATCCCAGTTACATATGAACAACATTATACATGATCTACACAATATTTGCTTTCACTCTATTTCCTATATTTATTTGATTTAATCGATCAACCATAAAATGAAAGCAATTTCAAGCCAAATATAACATTACAATATGCTATGATCGGCTACGTCTATCAGCATGAGACAATTTTTTTTTGTGGTTATATACGTACTGCGTTGTTCTGGAACCAATTTCGGAAGATTCTTTTCAACAAATGTACCCAAATCATCGACATCGAAGTGCGTTTTCCGTCGTAAATCATGATCATAAGCGTCATTTACAGTTTGATTCGGTGCTCACATTTCCAACTGCACCAATCTTTGTTAGCGATTCCCAAACGTATATCCTCGATCGAAACCAACGCCTCATTATACACGTTTGGTGTGAATTGCGTGTCCGGATTCGTTACTCGCGAATGACGTCGGATGTCTTCACCCATGTAATCTTTGTATTTTTCGAAAAATCTTTCGGATTGGATGAGAAACGTCAATATTATCACAGATAACGTGCGTATTGCTGTGGTTGTGCAGTATTCTATGCATCAGCGAGGGCTGTGTCCCAATGGGCATCAATTTCAAGAAGATTTAATTCTTGGCAAACTTCTCGATAGGCCGCACATACTTCACCACTTACTGTTCTCAGTTCTTGGAAGAATTTCGGTCCACGCACGTTAATTAACAGTAATCGCAAGTAAAAACATTCTTGATTGTTTGGATGAACTGTATACAGACGGCCTAACGTCGGACGAATATAATTTCGGATGTCTTTCAACTGGTTTGCCCTGTTTACGATGTTGAAACTTTTTCGCTGATGCAGAAAAAGTCATGGAAAATACTACACATGGATACCATTTATTTTTAGAACCAACTTTTTTTTTTCACTATTATTATTATTTAACTAAACTGAGTCCGTGTGCTTAAATATTATTTTTATCCTCGCGTATTTTATTAATGATTCATCAGAAAATTAAAAAACATGATATATAATTTTTTTTTTTCTTATAAATATTCATTTTGATGTTTAAATGATATTTATCTTCTCCTTGCCAGAATGAAACTGGATATTGCAATGCACCGTATGAGCGATGAGTTTCGGAGGCTCGCTGAACGTTACCATCTATACGATGAAGAACTCGAGTTAAATTCTTCACCGACTATGGCGATCGACACTTCATTAATTGTTGGTGCGTTGTCTTTCGTGTTGGCCAGCTGGTGTTTTGTCAGCTCTAATGACAACAACGCAAACACAACTGGAATTCCCTCGAGGGCCGTGCTGAACAGTTAAACTAATTCGTTGTGTTGATCGAATAAATTCTGTAATGCAGCAACAATTTCTCGATTAGTGCTGGTATTGAATCGACAACGTTGATCAACTTGTTCATAAGTGGTTCCCATGAAATACATTTGGAGAAATTTGTGATCTGAATCCGGCAGTGGTAGAAGTGATCCAGCACGATGATAAATTTGCCCTTAGACTTTGAACGCTGGCATGTAATTGTCACGTATGATTTCTGTTGCACCGAATGATGTTATTTGGAAACATGAATTGTACTTGCGTATGTTTGCTAAGAAATGTTTCGACTGGCTTGTCGGCTTATGTCACCTGATACAAACGTTGATAATGCATACTTGCCAACATCCTAATTATGAACCGGAAGATACACGCCCCTTTTTCCACACCAGTATATTTCTTGAGTGTTTTTCTTCTTATTTAATCGCATTTAAATTTGGAGAAAATTACTCTAAAAATATAGTGGTGTGGAAAAAAGGGGTGTGTACTAAAATTCTTCCGGTTTATAATTAGAATGTTGACAAGTATGATAATGGTTCGGGTGATAAATGTAATTCTGGCAATTTCACTTTTTTACCTGCGCAGCACATTCCTGGAGTTTCATTCTTAAATTTCAATGTACGTCAAAATTCGCATAGTTTGTCCATTTTTCCAATAACGACACTTGGATGAAGACTGCAATCATAATCAGCACTGTAATGAAACGCAGCAAGATTCAAATCAGCGTGCAGTGTCCGTCTGGATCGAACATTTGCGTTCTCGTTTGGATCACAGTCTTGCTCCCCGTTGGTCAGTTGTTTCATTCGAACAGGCTTGAGCAGTGCGTACTCGATCGGCTTCCAATCTTGATTCTCGTCGCTCTCTTGTTTCATTCGAGCGGACTTGACCTCGCGTAATCGATCGGTTTCCAATCTTGATTCTCGTTGCTCGTTCGTTTGAGAAGAACGGGCTTGAGCAGTTTGTATTCGAACAGCTTCTTATCTTACTTCCTGTTGCTCGTCTGTTTCTGAAGTCCATAATGCTTTTTTCTTTCGTGCTTCAGATGTAGATCGACCTAGAGTGTCTGGAGACCCTAGATCTACCAATCGATTTCAATTGGGGAGGGGGGGGGGGGTCATAACTGTCGACAATGCTCGCAAATTTCCTGAAAATAAATAAATTCAAAAAATCAGGATTCAAAAAATTATGATAATTGAAATCGATTGAACTCACGATGAAATAAATAAATGAAAAAAATCAGTGAGAACTAAAGCAGATATGAAAAATATGTTTTAATCCAGTTTTGTCTCCCCCCTCCTGACCCTAGTGGCCCGAAATTAAAAAAAAATATATACTATATATGCCAGAAACCTTCGCGAGAGTGCACTCAATAACTTCTCAAAGTTTCATGGCCATCGGATGAATGTTGTAGTAATGCATAAAATGGAGGGAAATAAAAAACTTTTTTTGCCCCGCTCCATCCTTGGAGGCGAAATTTTATTTTAGATATTCATGTTTGTAATGTCTTGAAGTTAGAACCTTTTGAATATCTATTTATTTCTTTGAGAAATAAAGGAAACGTGAAAAATATGTTTTAATCCCGTTTTTGCCGCCTCACCCATGGAGGGAGGGCGATATTTAAAAACAATTATGCCAGAAACCTTCCCGAGAGTGTGCTCAACAACTTCCTAATGCTTTATGGCGATCGGATGAATGGTGAAGTAATGCATAAAGGACAAACAGACAGACATACATTCGTTTATATATATATAGATTTATATTGATATTTTTTTTTCTGGCATTAAGAAATAGAATGTGCTTTTTACAATTATGTAAGAAGTTTTTGTAAACATTAAAACAAAATAATACGACTATCAAATGCTATTCTTCAAATGTTTAAACCTACCGAAAAATTACTCATAATAATCCTCTCGGATAAAAATCGTGGAAGATAAATTTCAATAAATAATCTTTTTTAATAAATTATTTGTATTGAGTGAATTCGTTTAGAGAACGTTTTTTAATGGCCATAACATACTATATATTTTTTTTTCAGTGCCCTGGGAAAGATACATGCTCTGATCATGAAAAACATGGCTCGTCTAGCTTAAAAGAAGTTTTTGCAAAATTTGCTCGATTTGGAGAGACACACAGCAATGGCGACACAATCACTTTAAGAAATATTGACAAGTGGCTCCAACAAGTTGACATTTTGGGTAGCGATTCAGTTATCACGAATGCAGACACGGCTATAACTTTTTCAAAGGTTGCTAAGTAAGTACATGTTTACAACAATATCAATATTTGAAATTTTCTAAACTTAAAATTTAGGTAGTTTTCCTGTTAAGTGGGCAGCAGTAAAAAATTCCCATGCAACAAAGTACCTGGAATGTTTCAAGAACGTGGCACCGCGACATTGGTTACGTCCCAGAGATGTCACGTTCCTTCTGAAGAACATCCCAACAATGTTTTATGCGCAGAGAAACACCCGCGCCTAGCGATATTCCATTGCAACGTCTATAAGTCGTCGCATGAAACGTCTATAGATTGTCACATGCGACATTTATAAGAGATTACAAAGCGACCATCTATGCGTAGGTATTTAACAACATGCCAGAAATGTTCTATGCACAGTGAAATGTCCATGCTCAGCAACATCCCATTGCAATATTTATATGGTTAACACATGGAAAGTCTACGTAATCTCTTATAAATATTGCAAGAGACAATATGAATTCATATGTCTTGCAATAAAAAATGAACGATCTGCGCAATAACTGCTCTGTTATGTTAATCTAATTCAATGAATGTTTTATAAACATCAAATGTTGTAATCCAATTATTACGATATCTGATCTATTGTATTCTTTGAAAAATTCAATTTTTATTTTTATTTCTTTTTTTTTTTCTTTAAACACATAAGAAGAAAGCGTTTGATTCATAAAAGTTTAAACGTTTTTAAGATACGGTTCTTGATGGATCTAGACGTTTTTAGATTTCTTGAACACGATTTGACCATTTTTCGAAAATATTTGTCTGTATATGTCGATGTGTTGCTTACTAGTTTTCTAAGCGCTTATCTTCAGAAATAAGGTACTTAATTCTGTGAAAGTTTGTATTTGGTTTAGACATTGGTATAAATTGGTGCTGATTAGATTTTGGTATATATCACTCAGTAGGTGATGCTGCTATGCTCAGTTTCGAACCTTTTATGAGGTGGCCATATTTTTTGTAGCTTATAGAGGCACAAAATTTAATAGGGTCATAAAGAAAAACCATGCTGTTTCATTTGTTTGAAAATCGGCCAACAGGTGATGCTGCTATGTTACGATTTTCCTCGTCTATAGGAATGCTACATCCCAGTTTCTATAGCATATAAGTACAACAAATTTGATTTGCGAGATGCCATTATGAAAATGGTACTGATTGAATTTGATTGTATATCGGCCGTCAAGTGTCACTTCCTTTACTCACTTTTCGGATGGCGTATAACTGAATATCTATTATATAAAATTTCACAAAACGACATATATAAAATCTTTATTGTGCAGATCTATGTCAATGAAATTTTTGAGCATATTAACCGGAAGTTTACGTTGTTATATATAGAATGATATAGAAAAAAAGTTTTATGATGGCCACTGCGTACTAGTTTTTCTTACAGAGAAGAAAACGTGGATTATCATGATAATAGAATAAACATGAAATATCACCCAGTGAATTGTTTCAAGTAAATAAAATTATTCATAGAAACAAATTAAGTTTCAAAAGCTGTCAATTGAAATGGTGCGACAAAATCTGTCGCCATTTCATGTTCCCAGTTTAAAACTAGAATGTTGTGGCCCTCACATGACTTTCTTCTATATATTTTCTTACGGAAATTCCCCTAGTAAAAATAATTTATTAAAATCATTATTTAATAAAATTATCTTCCATTATAATGCAGTACGATTTCCATATTAAAGAAATAGTATAACACTAAAAAAAGTTCATTTTGATCTCGATATTACATTAAAAAAAAAAAAAAGTAAAAAATCGATGATTTTATTTTAAATTATCGCAGATCGATGGTTCAACCACTCATTTTAAAGGTATTGGCGAGCTCTTTTGAAAGATACCCATCATGAAATTTTATTCCCCTTGAGGGGTGACTTCCCCCCAGGGGGTGGGGAGGCGATGCTCCTAAATATACAATTTTTTTCCCTAGTTGACTATCTCTGTTATAAGTAAATCTTGTAAATTTCATAATGATTATTTAAAAATAATTCTCTTTCTGCACATTTATACAAAACTTTGTCCTATACCACCATGTTAAAATTTTTGATAAAGCGGGATAGCAAAGCAACCTGTTAGACAATTTTTACGAAATGTTGATAGGCACTAATTTATGTCAAGGTGTAACTACATACCAATTTGTATGAAATTCTGCTGAGTAGTTCTTGAGATACAGTTGCCACAAAATTTTGTCACACACAGACAGACAGACAGACAGACATTTTCTAAAAATGGTCAAATCGTGTTATACAGTTCTCAAAATGTGTACCATCAAAAAAACGAGGACGAAAATGTTTACGAATCCAATACTTTCTTCTATTGAATATAGAAGAAAGTAATTATTGTTTGACTTATAACACGCCTTCTGCTTTATTTCATATTTCATATTTCATAGATTTAATTCTTATTGAATGTCTGTATTCACTCATTACAATAGGACTTTTTCTACTTATTACAATAGTACAAAAAAGAGAATGCATTTAACGATATAGTTAGCTATTACTTAACTTACAATTCCCCTGCTCTCACCCGACAGTCTAGCTTTTTCATCATTAAACAAAGGTTGTAGTCATTTAATATTTTCTATATCAAATCTATTTATGTTAATGTAGTACAACAATAATAATAATAATAATAATAATAAAATCAAAGTAGATATTGAAATTAAATAAATATATATATATATATTAGTACTAAAATTTTAAGTTTAATACTTTTATTGCTCACTAAAAAGTGGAATATTATTTTTTTAGCAAAACATATAAATAAAGTAAAGAGTTTTTCGGCGGAACACATCCGGACGGACCACTCCTATTTTTGATTGGTCTAGGTCACGGAGTAATGACAAGTGGCGCCCTCAATATTTACCAAAAATTTACATCACAGTTTCGTAGCTTTCTCCCATTGGACCTTCAACTCCTATTAATATTACTCCGTGGTCTAGGTTTAACTACTTTGGTGATGAAAGTCGGTCATTTTTTTTAAATAAAAACTGACGATTTTTTTTTTTTTTTTTAAGGATATTGCATAGATGTTGTACTTTTTTAAAAATAGCTCTAAAAAATGTTCATTTTTTGTGAGGACACTGTATACATCAAGTTATTAGATTTAAAGTTATTACGTTGCAAAGTTTCAAAATGCGATATCATTCGATTGCTTTTATCTTAAAATAAGAGTCTAATATTAAACAAAAAACAGTCTAACATTAAAGAATAATGAATAACTTTTTACAAAATATCAGTTTTGAAGTCCTAAGAGCCGCAAGTTTTAAATTACAGCGTACTTATTACCCATACATAATCCATTAAACTTGTAAATAATTGTCGTTACATTCTTGAGAATCATTCACTAAAGACCAAAAAACATTGTAGCAAAAACAGTGAAATAGAAGAAATATTTTACATTATTCGTAATATATTATTTTGACTTTTTGACCTTAAATATAGGCTGTCCATACGTCCTCGAATCTCGAGGACGGTTCTCGAAAATTACCTTCGTCCCCAAAACATTATAACACATTCGGGGACGCCGGTTGTAAAGCTATTAATAATTTATTATATGTATAATAAATAAGCTGAAATAAGTTTTTTTTAGGTATTCCATACATAAAAATTACTAAAATTTTACAAATTGAGGTGATTTATTTATTTTTTGTCCTCGAAATTAGAGGACATCGTCATATTTGTCCTCAAATTCCATGAAAAAAATCTGGTCGCTGTACCTTAAAAGGAAATTTTAATTACGTTACAAAGCCCAAAATGTGATATCTTATACTATTCAGTGAGCAATATTTGTATATATATATGTATATTTCACTGTTCTCGAAAACGATAACTCGGAAGTCACGTGATTTAACACAAAGGTGCCCTCTGAAGGGTCATTGTGCACATCGAAGTCAGATTTTCGAATTTTTAATTAGTTTTCTATTTTAATTAATAAAAATATGAAAATAAAACTTCCCATTTCTATAATGACGCAGTTGGAGAATCTTAGGAGAGATTTGATTGGTTTGATTTTCATTGATTTGAGTGTATTTTACATTGAACTAGAGCTACGTTATGAAGAATTACAAGAGATTTGATTGTTTTATTTGATTTTCATTAATTTGAGTATATTTTACGTTGAACTAGAGCTACGCTATAAGGAATTACGAGAGATTTGATTGGTTTATTTGATTTTCATTGATTTGAGTGTATTTTACATTGAACTAGAGCTACGTTTTGATGAATTACGAGAGATTTGATTGGTTTATGTGATTTCCATTGATTTGAGTGTATTTTACATTGAACTAGAGCTACGTTTTGAGGAATTATGAGAGATTTGATTGGTTTATTTGATTTTCATTGATTTGAGTGTATTTTACGTTGAACTAGAGCTACGTTTTAAGGAATTACAGTAGATTTGATTGGTTTATTTGATTTTCATTGATTTGAGTGTATTTTACGTTAAACTAGAGCTACGTTATGAGGAATTACGAGAGATTTGATTGGTTTATTTGGTTTTCATTGATTTGAGGTAGGAGTGTCCAGTGAGGTTTTTTTGGTTTTAACATGCTTGACAGTGATTGCTGCGAAAAGGAGCTTCATGCATTTTTAGATTCATGCAAAGCGAGGTAGGGGTGTCCAGTGATGTTATCATGCGTGATAGTGATTGCCGCTGAACCGAGTTTCGTGTGTTCCGAGATTCATGCACAGTGGTTTAGGGCTGTCCAGTGTTTTTTTTTTTTTCATGTGCGTGAAGCGTACATACGTGCGTTATAATGATTGCTGCGAAAACCACTTACGTGCGTTCTCTGATTCGACCTTTCATCGAATAGTGACTTTTACTGTACGAGTAACAGCTTCAACTGTTTCCAGAACATTCGAAGAATTAACATTTGTCTTTGACTGTTTTCGAGAATATTCGTTTTAATAATAGTTTTGTTGCACAGATTCGAGAAGTTCAAAAAATGTTTGCTATTGTCAAGGAGATCCTATACTAAAACTGTCAAGATAATAGTCGCCAATCGAAATATATTTTTTTAAACGTTTCAATTATTCAATTAAAAAGAAATACTTTAAATATAGTGCCCAGCGAAGCGGGCGAAGCCTGCTAGTAAAAAATAAAGAGTCATTCATTTCTTTTGAAAATTCATTTAAATTTAGTGACCAGCGACCTGCTAGTGCTTAAACAATTTGACTTTTAAAAATGAAGTTTTATAAATGAAATTTAGGAAGAAAGTCTCTATCATTACTTAAAAAGGATTAACCTAATTTAACTTCAATTGAAGTTGGAAAAAGAATTACTTACGATAAAATTAAAACTTTTAAATTTCAGTAAACGAATAAGAACATTATTAAATTGATTTGTAGAATTTTTACATTGAAAATAACAGTATACTATTTTCAGATTTTTTCAGCTGTGACTTTATGGAAGTTTTAAAGTAACAGCTTTGGTTACGGAAAAAAAAAAAAAAAAAAAAAAAAAAAACTGCTTTTGAAAATAAATAAATAAATAAATATTCTAGTGTGTCACTCACACGACTTTCTCTATTACCCTGAAATTTAATACTATAAATCTGTACTGATAAGTATAAAGCATTTAAGTCCATATTCTTGATTTTTCAGGAGACAAAAAATAAAGTTAAACTAACTAAAAACTAATCAGCAGAATCGATTAGGAAAAAAGGGATTATGTTGGTTTATACGCTTTATACCATTCAGTGATTGTCAATCTTCATTTAATAAAGGGAAAAATTTGAATTAAATATTTTATACCAAAGATTAATGCTAAATTTCTGACTTGAATCTTTTTTTACCAATGGATTTTCTCAAAGACTAAATAACATGGATTTTAATCCTTTATACCAATCGATAGAGAATTTTTTTCCGAGTCTGACTATGTACTTAACTCAAAATCGACATTTTTGGACTTAAATCCTTTATACTTATCAGTACAGAAATATAAGTTTGAGATTAAGAGGTAAGATAACGAGAACTGACATGTCAACCTATGTTAAAACAATTCAAATTAGGCTTCGGAAGAGTTTTATATGATAACTAGTTCTGTGTGAAACTGATCAAACTTTTCCAGCAACAAACTTATATTAACTTTAAAATACAAATTTTGGATCTCCTGAAATTATTCGTTTTTGAATTACTCTAACAGACAAATGATCAAATGTTAAATATTTGACTTCAGTAATGATCAAATGTTAAATATTTGACTTCAGTAATCAGGAAGCCTCAAAACATGTAAATAAAAAAAAAAAAAAAGCGATGAATATTTAACTTTAAAATGGTCTATTATTTACCATATGTCTATGAGAATTCGTTTCAGTTCCTGAGCAACTTTCCAGGACGTGATAAAATATTATAGTAAAGCACATCCATTAACAATAAAAAAGAACTTTATCGCTTAAATATTTGCAGCCATGTATATCTCTTGAAGATTATGTACAGACCAAATGGCGCACCTAAATATAATCCTACTAGTATATGGGTCATTCTCAGATAATGGTAAATATTGGTTTCAGAAAAAAAATAAAAAATAAATTGTTTTAATTCCTGATTTTTTTACATTAATGCAATTATCCATGTCTGCTATAGAGGAAAAAATTACCAGCAGAGATCGTTTGCCTTAATTACAGATTAATTAATTTTTTAATTTCCATTGCAACATGGTAATGACATTTGTGAACATGGTAATGACAGACAGAACCACAGAAATGACCAATGGCGAAATAATTACATATTTATATATGGGTAGCGGTATTTATCATTCTAATTTGTAACAGAAAAATTAAAATGTCTAGACGATATATAGTGGCGAGATTTTTTGGAATAATTTTCACTATACGAATCCTATAGCTGTCTGTTTTAACAGGCGACATAAAGTGATTTACACATTACTGCCCAGCAGTCATTACCATGTTCCTAGACATCATTACCATGTTCCTAGATATCATTACCATGTTTTCAGAACACCTTGGTAATGATCACCTTGGTAATGACATTTTTAATGTTAAGCCTATTTATGGCTAAATTATAGCAATTAAAAGCTAATGCAATATTCATTCTGTATGTGGTCCCAAAGATCTTTATAAATCATTCAGTAAATTTAAATTTATTGATTGCGTACTTCCGTAATAATGGACTTTGTAATGACACACAATAAGTACACTGACTATAATTTTAGAACAAAAACAGCAAAATGAAATAATTTGCATTTACTTAAACTAAAAAAAACTTGTCTGCTTGTAAGGGCATGAAACACTTTACTTTTGACAGGTTGATAATTATGACAGCACCATCAAGTAGTGAGGTACTGAAAAAAAACTTACACACCTTGGTAATGACAATTACCCTTAGGGACAAATTTTAAATGGCCGTATTCACCATTAACTTCAACTCCCGGTTCAACGCAAAAACTTGAAAAGCGTCTAAAGGCAGGGTACAGCTTTCCAGCAAAATTTCGCACGCTGTTTCTGCCATCTAGCGTCGAGGATTTCACATAATCTTTGATTGGTTATTTTCACCTAAAAAATCTGGAAATAACTATACCGCTAGATGGCAGAAACAACACGGCAAAATTTGCTGAAAATTCGCACCCTGCCTTTATACGCTTTTCAAATTTTCATCTTCAACCGGGAGTTGAAGTTATTGGTGAATAACAGCCAAATAAGAATAATTAATAGATTTCTTTTTTTTATGCCTAAAATTCCAAAGATATTAAAAGTAGAAAAGTGAAATATACCTAGCCAATTGTTAGCTTTGTTTAAATTTTTTTCAATTCTTTAAAATAAAGGTTCAAATAAAAAGTTTGGAGTTTGGGACAAGCCTTGGTAATGACATTTACAACTTTAAAATTTTTTTAAATATTGAAATTTTACTTTTATTGGTATTCAAATTACTGCACAGTGTAGTGCTTGAAAAGAATTGTTGAAAAATTTTTTTAATTTTCATAGCTGACTTGCTCAAGTAACGTTTTTTAGCCAAGGACACAAAATTTACCATTATGTGAGAATGACCCATATAGCCCCGTCAAAAATGACGGAATGTGAACGATAAATCTTGAAAACAATGTTTAGATCATGAAGATTACCACGTGATCATTCAAATGTATTTTCAGTTTTTGTTTATAAATCAAATGTGTTTCGATATTCTCTAATTTTCGTTCTGAAATTAAAAAAATTCTACCCGATCAATAAATATGAATGACAATAAAAAAATTGCTGGTTGACAAAAAATATAGGCCCAAAAACACAACAGCAATAACACATCCCAGTGTTCCGTTAAGTGCTCTATTTAAAGTCCTCATAATAAGAATAATCTAGTGTGTCACTCACACGACTTTCTCTTACCCTGAAATTTAATGCTATAAGTACAGGTTGGAGATTAAGAGGTAAGATAACGTGTACTGTTATGTAAACCTATGTTAAACAATTCAAATTAGGGTTCGGAAGAGTTTTATATGATAATTAGTTCTGGCCCCCCTCAACCCTCCGTTTCATTAATGCACCTACATTTATATAGAATTTAATTCGGTTATTAAAAAATAATTCAGTTTAAAAAAAATAATTTATTAAATTATTATTTTAAAAAGTTATCTTGTATGATAATACAGACGATTTCCATATTAGAGAAATAGTATAACACTAAATATCTAAAAAAAAGTTGAATTTATTCTCAATATTAAAGTAAAAAAAAAAAATGTTAAAAATGAAAGAAATCAATAACTTTATTTTAAATTATCGTAGATCGATGGTTCAACCATTCGTTTTAAAGGTATTGGCGAGATCTTTTAAAATATACCCATCATGAAAATTTACTCCACTCGAGGGAGGACATCTACCCCAGGGGGGGGGGGGGGCGAGGCTCCTACATACACAAAAAAAAAATTTCCCAGTTGACTATCTCTATTACAAAAAATATGTATTCGTTTCATTTGGTTTAGTGCAGTCTATAGATGTTAAATTCTACTTACCTGCAATTTCCCCCATAGACCGCCGTAATGTATTTGAATACTTTTGAATGTCCCTGTACACGAACCATTTGCTTCATCTTAACGAAAAGCTTACTGTAGCATTCCTATATGATACACATTTAGAATACCGAGTTTGGAATTTCTGCTACTATTTGTTCTTGAGATATGCTGATAACAGACACACAGACACACAGATAGACAGAGAGACCATTCGCTAAAAACGTGATTTTCGTATTCAGGGGACCTCAGAACATGTAAGTATAACAAAAACTCACGTTCGAAAATTTGACCCTAAAACAATACTTTCTCGACCCTATGGGTAAGAGGAAGTAAATAACGATTCACTTCATTTTACCAAAATACTTTTTTTAAGACTATCGAAGATCCTGTTTCCAAATACGTAAGCGAAATATGACGTCACTGACCGTTCGTGGATGCAAGAAATGATTCCCTATGTTAATCGTCCATTGTATATTTTGTAAAAAATTATTAAAAATCGAGGAAAATTATTTTCCGATTTTAATACCCGTATTTGGGTATAGGTATGATATCGTATCCATGTGTTAGATTGAGTTATTTTGCTGTCAAATTGACAAAATTTTAAATTTCAAAACTGTGTCATCTTTGGCGTTTTTTGTATTTGGCGATTAAAAACATACTACGAAAATATACATGCCAGATGTTTATTTTCGTAATACGTATTGTACGTTTCATATAATTCAGTTAAAATAACCTTGATTTTTGAAAGGAATGAAATATGTTCGCCAAATAATTTGGCGATATATTTTTTCCGCCAATGATGACAGATATATTAAATCTATTCCGCTGCAACATATGAGTATCTTATATCAGACACTTTATTTAAACATTTGAAAACAAATTTGACTTCAAATTATGATAGAATATTTATCATTTTCCTTTTAATTAGTATATTAGTTGGATATTTATTGTGTAAATATCATCCTTTGAAATGAAATGTTTATGTTTTCAATCAAATATGGAAGTTTGCTATTTTATTTTTCTAAAGTTTTGAAATTTAAAATTTAAATTTTATCAATTTTACAGCAAAAACAACTTAATCTAACGCATGCACACGATAACTAATGCATATCTATACCGAAATATGGGAATTAAAATCGGGAAATAATTTTCCTCAATTTTTAATAATTTTTTTACAAAAAATCCAATGGGCGATTAACATAGGAAATCTTTTTCTTGCATCCACTGACGCCCAGTGACGTCATCACTTTGCTTGCGTATTTTCTAACTAACTATCTAATAATTACAGACAATCCATGCTAACCCAAATTCACCTCTACTCTATACTCCCAACCAGCTATCTCACCCACAACATCGCCAAAATATCCAGGATCCAGCTAGTGACTTTCTCATTCTCAACCGAACATTTTATCTTGACTCGACATTATCACCTTATACTACTCTACTTTCAATACTCCTTTCAACTGGTGACCTTTACTTGCCCAACCAAACATTCTATCTCAACTATAACTTTACATTAATTTCAAAACTAAAATCAACTGGCGACATTTACGTACTGAACTCGACGCCAATCATACCATACAATGTAAACAAATAATGAAGCTTGATAAAAATATTTAAAGACTTTAATATGTTTTTACAAATATATTTTAAGATTTTTAAGGCTTTAATATGTTTTAGAAATATTTTAAGCGTTTTTTTTTTTTTAATGAAACAGTCAAAGAGTCGTTCATTTGCAATTAAAGAGTTGTCCATTTGGAATTTGTATTTTCTGAATGGCAACAAATTATGTTTGTTTTTATTTGGCATTGCGTTGCGGCATCATGAAGTTACATAATTCCATTTATAGGTTCATGTTTATAATAGCCAGTGATCCGTTATATTTAATTAAACATTTAAACATTACAATTGAATAGTTTTTCAAGGTTTTAGACGGAATAAATAACAATATGTGCGATACAAAACATGTATGAAAATGATATGTATGTTTTCGTAAGTTGAACTGAACAAATGGGAAAAAATAAAGAAATGGCTGCCAAAAGTCTCTGTTTTGAAGCGGTGCAAACCGGATTCGTTCATGACAGATGAGGATCATTATATATATTAATAGTAATAACCTGAAATACTCTTACATCAATATTCAGCTATTGCCACACTATAATCTAGTTATTTTGTGTAGCCCTGTAAATGAACAGTCAATGATCTCCCAACCATATTCTACATGAGACATGTTTTTATGCATAAATATATATATATATTAATTTCATTTCTTTCAGTCTACAGCTGTTAACTCTACGTATCTGCAATTTCCTCCATAGACGTAATGTATTTGAATTATCTTGGGTGTCCCTGTACACGAACCATCAGCTTCCTCTCAACGAAAAGCTTAGTGTAGCATCCTTATATCATACACATTTAGAATACCAAGTTTGGACTTTTTGATACCATTTGTTCTTGAGATATGCTGATAACAGACACACACACAGAGACCAACCGCTAAAAACATGATTTTCGGATTCAGGGAGCCTCAAAACTTGTAAATATAACAAAAACTCGCTTTCGAAAATTAGACCCAAAGACAATATTTTCTCTATCTTATGGGTAAGAGAAAGTAAAAAAAAAAAAAATCAAAACATTATCTAAAGCAAGATATGCTTAATCTGATTAAAAATTTATAAGTATGTGGTCTATTTCCATTTGGAGACCTTGTTATAAAATTTTACCTTTGAATTACTACATGTTATCTTTCACACCACCATTTATTTATGGCAAAATTTCTTTATGTTAGAAAACGCCTCCGTATTTGTTTATCTATAGTAAGAAAGTATGTATAAGTTACACTATGTTTTATAAAGGGCTCCACCCTTAAAACCTACGTACGCCAACCTCCGTTCAGCCGCTAGTCTCTGTTGTATGAGTTGATGTCCAGAAATATGACAGGACACGATTCATCAAATAAGAGTAACGAGAGAGGTATTTATTTTTAAACAATGACATTTATACCTATTCAACAATTTATGAGAGATATTCCTATGAATATCAATAAGCAAAATTATTATCCGGAATTTTATTCGGATATATTATTATGCTATTTCGGCGTGAGTCTAAGAGGTTACTATGGAGGTTTTAAAAAACAAATGAAATTTTTTGATAATAAAAATAATTATAAGATAACAAACTTTTTATATACCATGTTTTCAAATTTTCTGTTGAATCACAGCTATAGCACTACATTAGCACTTTACCAATGTGTATAAATTTTTTAAAGTGATAATGACGTCAATTTTTGTGAGATGAATGATTTAACTTTTTACATTTTTTTAAAGTTCACGTTTAGTTAAATGTACTCGTATTTATGTCGAAAGAAAACTCGTAAATTTTGTTGGCAACAATTAAATTATAGCTAATATTTTAATGGCTATTTTTAAAGCTAGGAGGTTATTATTTTCATATTTTAATTAATTAAAAGAAAACTAATCAAAAATTCAAAAATCGGGCTTCGAAATATTGTGTTGTCATACTGTGGTTCTGAGCTATTCTGAAAGTTTCAAATGTCTAGCTAGTAGGGAAGTTAGTTAATAATCGATAGCAAGACTTGTACAGGACAAACAAGAATTAGAAGTTAATAAAAACATGGTAAAAATAGGCTTTTGATAGACAAGTGGGATTCTAATGGAAAAATGTACCCTTTCACTGAACAACTAGAAGAAAAAGTTACCTGTAGTCTCAGTAAGAAATTTTTTTTATTGCAAAATAGGCAGTGCTTAATATGATGAACTCATGTACATCCATATAATTAATTATACATATTAGTACAAAAACGTTGGTATTTTCATGCGTTAAGTGGTTCATAAATAAATATTCAGGTTCCAGTCTATGAATTTGCTTTAACCGACAAACATTCCCGTAACAAGCTAAAAATCAATTATTCACATCTGAAAAGTCACGATAATAGTGTTATATACATCACAGAGTACGAATATCGATTCTTCAGGAGCAGTGAATTACTTACTTTATTGCAGAATCTTCCACTGACAAATGCATAGCTGAAAGTTGAATGGCATTTACTGGAATTTGGCTTCATTACGCTTCTGAGAAAATTAGTGGTAAATTTGTCTGTAAATTTGTCAGAATAAAAAAACATTTTGCGATATCTTCACATTTCACACACCGTGAAAGCCGAAAATGACCTCAGAAAATTTTCTCTCTCTCTCTCTCTGTGTGTGTGTGTGTGTGTCACCGTGTCTGTATGTCTGTAACGCTATTTTTGTCCGGGTATCACGTGAGAACGGCTGTTCGGAATTCAACGGTGCTTGGCAGGAATTTAGATCTTGCGAATGAACGCGATATCGTCTAAACACTAAATTCAATTGCATTCGAATATTGTTATGTATATTATAGATTGCCATCGCATGAAATAGCTGAATGAGTACGATGGCATCTAAACGCTGCATTCCTTTGAATTCATATTTTGTATGTATATTTTAAGTCACCATAACATGAAATACATGTAGTTCAATGAATATAAGATTAATGTGTGTATGTAATTGAGTGAGTGAACGCAATAGCGTTTAAATGCTGCATTCAATTAAACTCAGATTTAATATATATATTACAGGTCATTATCATGTGAAATATGTGAAGATTAATGATTGTAGGATTAATGTAGTTATGTATGTAAGTGAGTAGGTACGATAGCGTAGAAATACTGAAGTTTCTATTGAGCTTAAATTTGGTAGACATGTTTAAATTCATCGTTGCAAGAATTATTTATAGAATTTTATAAATTAGGAACTTATGGTACTATAACAAGCGATACAAATTGTAATTCCTTTGTATTATTATGAATGCATATTATTTGAAATTCGTTTTTACTTTCTTCTATATGTAATATAGAGAAAGTATTGGATTCGTAAAAATTTTCGACCTCGGGTTTTTGATGAATTTACACGTTTTGAGAGCTGTAAAACACGATTTGACCATTTTTAGAAAATGTCTGTCTGTCTGTCTGTCTGTCTGTGTGTGTGTGTGTGTGTGTGTGACAAACTTTTGTGGCAACTGTATCTCAAGAACTACTGCACAGAATTCCATACAAATTGGTATGTAGTTTCACCTTGACATAAATTAGTGCCTATCAACTTTTGGTAAAAATTGTCTTACAGGTTGCGTTGCCATCCCGCTTTTTCTAAATTTTTAACATGGTGATATAGGACAAAATTTTGTATAAATGTGCATAAAGAGAATTATTTTTTAGTAATCATTATGAAATTTACAAGAATTATTTATAATAGAGATAGTCAACTGGGAAAAAATTTTTGTATGCGTAGGAGCCTCGCCACACCCCCTGGGGGGGAAGTCCCCCCTCGAGGGGAGTAAATTTTCAAGATGGGTATCTTTCGAAAGGTCTCGTCAATACCTTTAAAACGAATGGTTGAACTATAAATCTGTGATAATTTAAAACAAAGTTATCGATTTTTTTTACTTTTAATGAAAAAAAAACTTAGAAAAAAATCGTTTTTTTTTTTTTTTTTTTTTTTTTTTTTTTTTTAAACGAAATTTAACCAGACTTGGTATTTAGTTGGCCCCTGACATAAACTGAGGCTGATTAGATTTGGGGATCAATCGTTCAACAGGTGGCGCTGTGATCGTATTTTTTCTAAATTTTTAACATGGCAGTATACGAAAAAATTTCGTATAAATGTACATAATGAGAGTTATTCTTAACCTGTGACTGTGAAATTAATATGAATTATTGATAATAGTAGTAGTTAATTAGGAAAAAAAATTGGGGCATCGCTTCCCCCCCCTAGGGGGAAGTACCCCCCTTCCAGTGGGGGGTGTAAATTTTCAAGATCGGTATCTTTCGAAAGGTCTCGTCAATACCTTTAAAACGAATGGTTGAACTATAAATATGTGGTAATTTAAAACAAAGTTATCGATTTTTTTTTACTTTTAACAACAACAAAAAAAAAAATCTGAAAAATATCGTATTTTTTTTTTTTTTTTTTTTTTTTTAAATATTGTTACTGCGTGAATTTGTATAGGAAAATATAAAAGAAAGTCTTGTGGTGGCCACAACCAACATACTAGTTTAATAAAGTGTTTAAAACAGAAAAAGTGCTATAAAATGTTACAATAATTGGCTAAAGTATGAGCATTAGGAAAAATTATGTGTGTAATAGCCTCTTTTACAGAGAAGCGTGAATTAATTTTCACGTATCATGTCCTATAGGAGCTAAAAACTAAAGTGCTTTTAATTATAATTAAAAGAGAGTAAAGCTGATTTTGAACTAATTTTTTTGTTTGGCCGTTACTGAAGACTGCATTCTTACCAATCCTAGAGCTTCTATAGGGACATACAATAAATTCGAATAAATTGCCTCCCATTTTATTCACACACGAACTTCGGTAGAGATAGTCAAAATTTACCTTTTTCTTTCGGGTACTTTTATATTAGATGATTTTCACTTAAGTCTGTACATCAGTCAGACAACAGTTATATTAAACGATACAGTTACATTAGACTTAACACTCTTTCATGGCCCATGCGATAAACTGTCAAATTAAATTAGAAACATTTAGCTATATTCAAGGTCGTAGCTAAGGGGAGGGTATTTGGAGATTTTTAAACTCAGAAAAATTTTGCAGAGTAGTCGAAAATTATTTTGATAAGATCTCATTTTACACACTTAATATTACGTTCTAAATATTGAACCTACTCTGAAATTTTTATCTGGCTACGACCTTGGCTATAAAGGCAAAAATTTTACAATTGTTTATGAATTACACGAGCGAAAAGCCTCTGAAATACTTTATTCCTCACACTGAATTACCGTTGGGTCTCGTTGCGAGCATGAATCGCCAAATGTGACAAATGGCATGACAGTTTTCTAATGAAAAAGTTCTCACATTCGGTTATTTACTAAATTATTCTCCCGATTCAACCGTTTTAAACATCATTAATTACTAAATATTCAGAAAGTCGAGTGAAGTCAATTTAGATTTTAGTTCCCTATCATACTTAGGTAATCGTGAAAATTTTCGACTTCGGTTTTTTTACTTTTTTACACGTTTTCAGGTGTGAGGATTCCGAAAAGGACAAAGGACAAAATTTATATGGTGTGCGTCTGTAGGGTTGTCTGTTAGTTTGTTAGTCCGTACGTCCGTTAGTTAGTTTGTTAGTCTGTGTACACGATATCTCAAGAACAAATTGTCGCAGAGAAGTCAGGTCAGTTTTAAAATATTACTTTAGACGGTGGCAAAAACCCTATTCATCTGCAACATCCGAATTAAAAAACTTCGTTAGTTATTAGAAATTTACGAATTCCTTAACATAGGAGAATAGGACAAAATTTCACTTAAACTTGCATTAAATGGAATATTTTTGCAGTAAAAATTTCAGACCAGTTTTTAAATATCAATTTTGATGCCGGAATAAACATCAGTAACTATAAACATGCTACTTTGAAAATTTCGCAAGTTATTGGAAATTTATGAATTTCTTAACATGGCAAAATAGGGCAAAATTTCCCATAAACGTCAATTTTGAGGGATATTTTCATCGTAAAGATGTTAGACTACTTTTGAAATATTATTTAGGATACTGGCGTGAGAATCATTGGCGTGAGACTATGAATTTTCCTATATAAAAATTTCGTAATTTATTAGGCATTTACGAATTTCTTAACATGGCAGAGAATAGGGCAAAATTTCATACAAACGTCAATCTTGGGTGATATTTTCGTATTAAAGATGTCAGATCACTTTTGAAATATTATTCAGGATACTGAGATGAATGCCATAGAGTATGAATTTTCGGATTAAAAAAATTCGTAAGTTATTTAGAATTTACGATTTACTTAAAATTGCAGAATAGGGCAAAATTGAGCATAAACGTCCATTTTGAGGATCATAAATATATCAGACAACTTCAAAATAACATTTATGATACTTGTATGAACGTGATTGACTACAAATATTCTAATAGTGAAATTTCGTAAGTTATTCGTAATTTAAGATTTTATCAACATAAGAAAACTGAAAATTTTCCATAGAAATATGCATTTTGAGAATTGTTGCATTGGAAACAGTTGCATGGAAACTAAACTATGAAATTGACCCGAATAAAATAAATTAATATATTACAATAAGATAAATAGATCGAAGTGAACGGTGGATAGCCTATTAGGCGAGGATTTTATTCTGTCACTGTGTCAAGTGTTTGGTCAAATTCATTTCTCTTAACGTGATAAAAATGTTAAGAGAATGTCCTGCACTATAAATTTATGAGAACATAAATATGATGGGGAACTGCGCAGAGTCCACCTATGCCAACTAGTTTAATTATAAAATTAAAAGAACTGAAAATGACATAAGTGGCTTTAAGTAGAGTTTAAAGGAATAAATAAAATACAAATTCATTTGAATAATGTCAATACGAAACACACACATCATATAAATACGTGTTCATAAACATAGGTTCCCTAAGAATTACACACTCACATAATATATACGCTTTAGATGCACTCGGGGCTCGTGAATTGTCTGTGAATGAAAGACGAACTTTGCAGAAGATAAAAATATTTACTTACAGAATATTTCGGAAGATTACAAGTCTGTTAAACCCAGTATCAACTTCAATTTCACCACAAAATGCAACTTAAATAACAGCTGACAACATAAAAATCACAGCACAAACGATACTATAGTAATAGCATACAGCAATAGGCTGCAATTCATTGGTACAGACTTAGTCAAGCA
Organism: Salticus scenicus; assembly: GCA_963930645.1. Taxonomy (NCBI): domain Eukaryota; kingdom Metazoa; phylum Arthropoda; class Arachnida; order Araneae; family Salticidae; genus Salticus; species Salticus scenicus. The sequence goes on from OZ005653.1 coordinate 117,752,783, forward strand.
GAACTTTCTACTCCGTAAAGTCTTAGCGAGAAACTCACTTCAGTGGTCGGAACGGGACCCTTTTTATCAGCCTCCTATTAATCCAGAATTTTACAGTAACTTCAGTAGTAATCGAGTTAGAGAAAATTGGTAATTCGATAATAAAGAGTTTCTCGCCAAGGTCGCCAAAAAGACGTCAAGGTGCGATAAAGTCGCCAAATTTGTCAGCAAGTCCATTACGTGCCCTGATAAAGCGGGTTTTTAACGGAAAGGAGCTTTTTCAACGCAGAAACAAGCTAGGAATGCGGAAAATTGACATTTTGTAATCTGATTAAGCCACTTGGATAGAAATCACATAAAAACTAGAATGTTGTGCCACCACACGACTTTCTTTTATATTTTCCTATGCAAATTCACTCAGTAAAAACAATTTATTAAAATCCTTATTTAATAAAATTATCTTCCATGATAATGCAGTACGATTTCCATATTAGAGAAGTAGTATAACACTAAATATTAAAAAAAAAGTTCATTTTATTCTCGATATTACATTAAAAAAAAATGAAAAAAAAAAAAAAAAAAAAGAAAAAAAAAAATCAATAACTTTATTTTAAATTATCGCAGACCGATGGTTTAACCATTCATTTTAAAAGTATTGGCGAGCTCTTTTGAAAGATATCCATCATGAAAATTTATTCTCCTCGAGGGGGGACTTTCCCACCAGAGGGGGTGGCGATGCTCCTACATATACAAAAAAAAAAAAAAAAAAATTCCAGTAGACTACCTCTATTATAAATAATTCTTGTAAATTTCATAATGATTATTAAAAAAAAATTCTTTTTATGCAAATTTATACAAAATTTTGTCCTGCCAGACCATGCTAGAAATTTAGAAAAAGCGGGTTGGCAACACAACCTGTAAGATAATTTTTACTAAAAGTTGATAGGCACTAAAAAGTGTGACTATATACCAATTTGTATGAAATTCTGTGCAGTAGTTTCTGAGATACAGTTGTCACAAAATTTTGTCACACACAGACAGACATTTTGTAAAAAGGGTCAAATGTTCTACAGCTCTCAAAACGTGTAAATCCATCAAAAACCCGAGGTTGAAAATGCTTACTAATCCAATACTTTCTTCTATTGAATATAGAAGAAAGTAATAACTAGTGCTATTTAGGAATTCCAAACACTATATTTACATCCATACATAACGCACGTGAGTTTTATTGATCTATTACACAAATACACCCATTATGCATACGTATTGTAATTATAAAAGAACATACATAACCAGCAAAAAGAAGTGATATCTCATAGAAAACAATACTATTGTAAAAGTCACCCTGCCCAGCAAAAACACTTACCTTTCTTATGCAGCCAAAAAAAAAAAAAAGAATTGGTATAAAATTTCGCCGCCTCTATTGGTTCCCGGGAACTGAATGCCTTGCTTAATGAAGATATTCCAATAACTCTGCATGTATCTTTCTAATAAATCCTAATCTCTTTCAACATTCTTTGTTATCTGTGTTTATGTCTTGGCTGCATTATAAAGTTATAATTTAAAGTGTTTTTACGGCGGGATGCGTCCCCTATGTAGAAGTTTTAATTAATGAAAAACTTAGTTAGTAAAGATTAAAATATTATTTACGCACCCCGCCGTAAAAATACTTTAAATTATAACTTTATAATGCAACCAAGAAACTAACACACATAACAAAGAATGTTGAAAGAGATTAGGATTTATTAGAAAGATGCATGTAGATGAGTAATTGGCAGATCTTCATTAAGCAAGGCATTGAGTTCTCGAGAACAATAGCGACGGCAAAATTTGATATCAATCCTTTTTTTGGCTGCATAAGAAAGGTAAGAGTTTTTGCTGGGCGGGGTGACTTTTACAAGTATTGTTTTTTATGAGATATTAGTATCTTATACAATCCCGATGGCTTACCTTATATCAGATACTTTATTTAGACATTTGAAAACAAATTTGACTTCAAATTATTATAGAATATTTATCATTTTCCTTTTAATTAGTATATTAGTTGGATATTTGCCGAAACGTCAGTGGGGGCTCTCTGTTGAGACTCAAGACGGTTTTGGGTTCCGTCTGTGTGTTTGTTTGTCTGTCTGTTGCGCGCTAGCGGCCGCAAAAATCCCGCTATTGACTTGAAATTTGGTACACATATTCATGAGCCCCACGGAAACAGGTGTATAGTTTTGGGTGTGTATTCCATTTCTAGTTCATGTACAAGGTTACTCCAAAGTTTTTCTTATCATTACGGCCTTTGAGAAGAATTTGTATGTACCGCGATAGCCACTGCAAAAATCAAGATATTGACTTGTAATTTTTGCCGAAACGTTAGTGGAGGCCATCTGTTGAGACTCAAAAAGATTTTGGGTTCCGACTGTGTGTCTGTGTACCTGTCTGTCGAGCGATAGTAGCCGCAAAAATCCCGCTATTGACTTGAAGTTTGGTACACATGTTCATGAGTCCGACGGAATTATCTGTATAGTTTTAGGTGTGTATTCCATTTGTAGTTAGTGTACAGGGACACGCCAAAGTTTTTCTTATCATTACGGCCTATGGGAAGAATTTGTATGCACTGCGATAGCAGCTGCAAAAATCCCCCGAATGACTTGCAAATTGGCACACACATTCAGACATTGTATATAAATAGCTGTATAATTTTTTATGTCTACATTGTTTATGAATTGTGTGTAGTACAGAGACACGCCTAAATTGCTATTTTCTGCTTAATTTTATCACCAATCTCTCCAAGTTGTCAAGTTCATTGCCATGGGCAACTTCCATTGAAGCTAGTAAAATATTATTTTCCTCGTTACTTTACATGCATTTTCACTCCAACAGAGCAACAGTTTTAATCAAGGAAAGAAGTTTTATCTTATGTAACAATATTGTTTTAAAGGATTAAATCTCTTTCCTGCGTCAAGGCTGTTATTACAACAACAACAATAATAATAATAATCTATATATTAATAGGCAAGCATAAAATTTGTTGTCCCTTTTTAACATATTAATTATGGGAGTAGAGGGTTGAAAATGATATCATTCGAAAGGTATGGTTAGCCGGAAGGTGCGAATACAAATATTATTTTCTTACGATGCCAAGAAGGTATATAAAAATACATTTATTTTTTCTGCAATTTCCCCCATTTTTCCCTTTTATACACGTATTCCTTCACATTAAAAAATACCTAAAAGTAGAAAGTTGTTAAATCTGGCAATTTCATAAAGCTCAAATAAAACCATAGACACAGTAATTTGTATAATGTAGCATCACTATACGCAAGCGAAGTGATGACGTCACTGTCTGTCCATGGAGCCATGTAAAAGATTTTCTATGTTAATTGTCCATTGAGTTTTTTGTAAAAAATTATTAAAAAATAACGGAAATTATCTGCCGATTTTAATTCCGATATTTGGGTATAGTTATATATAAGTTACTGTCTACATGTGTTTGATTGAGTTATTTTTTCTGTAAAATTGATAAAATTTTAATTTAAAATCACAAAACTCCAGAAAAAAAAATGGCAAACTTCCAGTTTCGAATGTAAACATAAACATTTCTATCCGCGTTTGTAATGATCGATAGATGGCGCTCTCTGAACACTGCAGTTGTTAGTAAATATAACAGCCACGTGTAATTATTATTCTTTCTCCGCCATTTCATCATGGAAAGTCGATTGCATAATATGAGGATATGCAGTTGTGTGATAATTTCACCTTAGCCCACCAGAGGGTGAGCATTTCATTACAATCGCGGATAGTATTTTGAAGGCAGGAGAAGATTTATAAGCCATAACTAGGATATGACGAGGCGTTTCATTTTAAACACATAAAATTTAATAGATGACTATGACAATTACAGATGAAAAATACAAGTAACATGAACGACTACATTTTTAAGACTGCGATCTGTTCTAGCAGAGATAAACGTAAAAAGAAATGAACAGATCATTGATTGGACGTGACGTCACTTACCAACAGTCCAATAGATTAAATCAGGAATACAATGACGAAATACACCACATTTCTCCTCCCCTTAATTCTGTATACCATACCTGATGGGAGGTTTTCTTACTCTAGATGATCTTCTTACAACCTGTTCAGAAAAAGACAAATTAGTGTTTTTAAGTTTTGAATGTTCAGATTTTAGTTTATTTTTATTTAGAGTACTGTTGATATTTTTATCACAGTCAATTTCTCCAGGCTTTGTAGACACAGATCTACTGTCGGTTGGCCCTGGATCTGGTGTAGTAGGAGGATCGGTTGGCACTGGATCTGGTGTACTGGCAGGATCGGTTGGCACTGGATCTGGTATAATGGCAGGCCTCCTACCAGACTTAGATTCTCCATTGCTTTGCAGGTGTGGACTCTTGCTATCGGAAACCATGGGAATATTTCCATCAAGAGTGTTCTTTTCAATTTCACCAGGATTTGTAGTTTCCTCCAGTTGTACTCTGGAACCTACACTTTTTAGTTGATCAACGTGTCTTTTCCATACACATGAACCTACTTGAATTTTGTAATGTAGTTTACCTAGTCTGGCAATTACTTTACCTATTTTCCATTTATCTCCTGATGTGTAATTGCGTACTGCAACTTTTTCATTTATTTCGAATTCTCTTATCTTTTTCTTGTTAAAAACATTTTTATGTTGTTTGTTTTCCACATAATTTTTAACATTTGGTACAAGTAAATCCAGTTTTGATCTGATATTTCTCTTTAGAAATAATGATGCGGGACTCTCCCCTGTTGTAATATGAGGCATTATTCGGTATTGGAATAGAAATTCGTTTAACTTAAATTGGAGATTTCCGGGTTTTGAACTTAAGGATTTCAATCCTTTTTTAATAATTTGGACATATCTTTCGGCTTGACCATTTGTAGAGGGATGATATGGTGCAGTTAAACTATGTTTTATGCCTTTACTTTGTAGAAAATGTTCGAATTTTTCTGAAATGAATTGTGGCCCATTATCAGACACAAGGGACACAGGATAGCCATATCTGGCAAAAAGCGAAGAAAGACAGTTTATAGTGTTCTCAGCCGTAGTATTAGGAACAATGAACACTTCTGTCCATTTACTGTGGGCATCTACTACGATTAAAAACATTTTCCCCATCATTGGACCAAAAAAGTCTACATGTATTCTGTTCCAAGGTGTTGTAGGCCATTCCCAGTGATGATTTTCCATTTTAGGAGGATTATGTTTTAATTTAATACAAACAGAACAGTTATTTGCTTAATTCTCAATGTCTTTATCAATACCTGGCCACCATACAAAACTACGTGCCAGTGCTTTCATTTTTACTATGCCAAAATGGCCAAAATGCAAATCTTCCAACACTTTTTGTCTATGAACAGTAGGAATTACAACACGATTCCCTTGTAGTATGCAATTATTTAGTATAGAAAAATCTTGTTGTTTATGTCCAAAAAGTAAGTAATTTGGCATCTGTGTGCCTGATATGAAATGTCGGTACATTTCTTTCAATGTTGGATCTCGCTTAGAACTTGCACATAATATCTTTGTATTTAACGGTAACGATGTGATTTGATGAATAAATAAGCAATCGGATTCATCAAGGTTGCCAAATAAATTTGGTGACAAAGTTGGTGACACTTTTTCTGGCTGTAGCGAATCGGACGACGGCAGCAGTAAGTCTTCACTACGTAATGGAAGACGTGATAGAGCATCGGCATTTCCGTGCTCTGCAGATTTTTTATATTTAATATCATAATTAAATGTCTGTAAGTATAATGCGTATCTTTGCATTCTAGCTGCCGAAAGTACCGGAATACTTTTTACGGGTGAAAATATGGAAACTAGGGGTTTACTATCAGTATACAGAGTAAATCTCCTACCATATAAAAATTGAAAAAATTTCTTTACACCAAAAATTATTGCTAACGCTTCTTTATCTACCTGACTATACCGCTTTTCTGCAGAAGACAAAGTTCTAGAAGCAAAAGCTATGGGTTTTTCGGAGTTATCTGGCATTGTATGCGAAAGTACTGCCGAAATTCCATAAGGAGAAGCATCAGTGGCTAAAATTAAGGGTAATTTAGGATTAAAGTGGGTGAGAATCCTTTCGGAAGTAATTTCCTGTTTAATTGCATTAAATGAATTTTCACATTTTGTAGTCCACTGAAAATTTACATTTTTACGTAATAATGCATTTAGAGGATAAGCAATCGTAGATAATTTAGGAACAAATCTAGAATAGTAAGATACTAAGCCTAGGAACGCTTTTACTTGAGTTACGTTTTGAGGTATTGGAGCATTTAAAATAGCAGAAATTTTTTCTTGCGTTTGTGTATGCCATTTTTATCAATTTTGTAACCGCAGTATAGAATTTCATCATTCATGAAAAAAGATTTTTCCTTATTTATTTTAAGATTATATTCACGTAACCTTTCTAGCACTTGTTTTAATCGCTCTAAATGTATTTTCATCCGTTTCCCCTGAGATACATATATCGTCAATAAAAACTGAAATACCCTCTATACCTTTTAAAATTTGTTCTATAGTTCTCTGCCATATTGCTGGCGAACTGGCAATTCCGTATGGTAATCGCGTAAATTTAAATAAGCCTTTAGGAGTGTTAATAGTAAGTAATTCTTGTGAATTTTCCTCTACCGGTAAATGCAAGTATGCTTGATTTAAGTCAATCTTTGTAAAATGTAATCCACCCCCTAAAGTTGCTAATATATCCTCAATTTTTGGTAGCGGGTATTTGTCAACCTTTAAAAATTTATTTACCGTGACTTTAAAATCGCCGCATAAACGAATTTTCCCATTAGGTTTTACCACCGGAACAATAGGTGTTGCCCATTTACTAGTACTAACAGCTTTTATTATCCCTTCACTAGCGGGCTTCGCCCGCTAGCGGGTCAGTATTTTCAAATAAATCACTATAATTAATGAATCACTATAATTAATGAATCAGTAACAGTAACTTTTAGTGTTAAGAAAATAAATTAAAAAAAAATCATTTGTGATTGGGTAAAAAGTCGGCCCGGGTCCCCACTGCCTTCGGCAGCGCAGTCCCGTGCACGCTGCGCGTGCACAACTTAAGGGATACACGCGCTGCGCGCGCGTATTCCTTCCCTGACCCTTTGTGCCCCCTAAAAAAATCATTTCTGATCGGGTAAAAACTCGCACCGGGTCCCCACTGCCTTCGGCAGCGCAGTCCCGTGCCTTCTGCGCGCGCGTATCCCTTCCCTGACCCTTCGTGCCCCATAAAAAAAAATCCTTTCTCATCGGGTAAAAACTCGCACCGGGTCCCAACTGCCTTCGGTAGCGCAATCGCGTGCGCACAACTTCAGGAATACACGCGCTGCGCGCGCGTATTCCTTCCCTGACCCTTCGTACCCCCTAAAAAAAATCATTTCTGATCGGGTAAATACTCGCACCGGGTCCCCACTGCCTTCGGCATCGCAGTCCCATGCCTTCTGCGCGCGCACAAGTTAAGGGATACGCGCGGTGCATGCCTATTTCTTCTCCACCCTTTCAGGCTCTCTTAATTAACCTACGTATACCAATTTTGAGCGATCTAACTCATTTGGCTGAGATACAAAAGAAAACGTAATCAGGACACCTCAAAACGTGTAAATCTGGTGAAAACTTTCGATAATTTAAAAGAATTTTAAAATATATTTCGAATGATGTATTAAAAATAATTGAATCATAATTAGAAATTGAAATATTGAAAATATTACAGCGCCATCTGGCGGTACAAATTTCTGTATTCCACTGTTTGATTCCAATTCAAAAAAGCTTTCTAATGATGTCTTACTTATGAAATTATTTTAATTAGTAGCTGAGATGCAAAAGAAAATTAATTCAGGGCAACTCAAAACGTGTAAATCTGGTGAAAACTTTCGATAATTTAAAAGAACTTTAAAATATTTTTCGAATGATGTTTTAAAAATAATTTAATCATAATTAGAAATTGAAATATTGAAATTTGAAAATATTACAGCGCCATCTGGCGGTTCGAATTTCTGTATTCCACTGTTCGATTCCAAATCCAAAAAGCGTTCTAATGATGTATTACTTATGAAATTATTTTAATTAGTAGCTGAAATACAAAAGAAAATCTAATCAAGACACCTCAAAACGTGTAAATCGGGTAAAATCTCGCGTGGTGCATACCTATTTCTTCCCCACCCTTTCAGCCCCTCCTAATTAACCTACGTATACCAAGTTTGAACGTTCTAACTCAATTAGCTAAGATGCAAAAGAAAACCTAATCCGGAGACCTCAAAACGTGTAAATCAGGTGAAAACTTTCGATAATATGAAAGAACATTAAAATTTCTTTCAAATGATGTATTAAAAATAATTTAATCTTAATTAGAAACTGAAATATTGAAATTTTAAAATATTAAAGCGACATTTTAATTTGCAATTAAAATGTACTTTTTATCTTACTCAAAATACCTCCGATTCTCAATCAGTGCCAGCTGTTATTGTTTTTATTATTATTATTTTTACTTTCTTCTATATGTAATATAGAGAAAGTATTGGATTCGTAAAAATTTTCGACCTCGGGTTTTTGATGGATTTACACGTTTTGAGAGCTGTAGAACACGATTTGACCATTTTTAGAAAATGTCTGTCTGTCTGTCTGTCTGTCTGTCTGTCTGTCAGTCTGTGTGTGTGTGTGTGACAAAATTTTGTGGCAACTGTATCTCAGGAACTACTGCACAGATTTTCATACAAATTAGTATGTAGTTGCACCTTGACATAAATTAGTGCCTATCAACTTTTGGTAAAAATTGTCTTACAGGTTGCGTTGCCATCCCGCTTTTTCTAAATTTTTAACATGGTGATATAGGACAAAATTTTGTATAAATGTGCATAAAGAGAATTATTTTTTAGTAATCATTATGAAATTTACAAGAATTATTTATAATAGAGGTAGTCAACTGGGGAAAAAATTTTGTATGCGTAGGAGCCTCGCGAACCCCCCTGGGGGGGAAGTCCCCCCTCGAGGGGAGTAAATTTTCAAGATGGGTATCTTTCGAAAGGTCTCGTCAATACCTTTAAAACGAATGGTTGAACTATAAATCTGTGATAATTTAAAACAAAGTTATCGATTTTTTTACTTTTAACAAAAAGTAACTTAGAAAAAAAAATCATATATATTTTTTTTTTAACGAAATTTAACCAAACTTGGTATTTAGTTGGTCCCCGACGTAAAGTGGTGCTGATTGCATTTGGGGATCAATAGCTCAACAGGTGGCACTGTGATCGCATTTTTTCTAAATTTTTAACATGGCAGTATAGGACAAAATTTCGTATAAATGTACATAATGAGAGTTATTTTTAACTTGTGATTGTAAAATTAATATGAATTATTGATAATAGTAGTAGTTAACTACGAAAAAAATTTTGTGCATGTGGGGGCACCGGTTCCCCCCCTGGGGGAAGTACCCCCCCGGGGGGGGTAAATTTTCAAGATGGGTATCTTTCGAAAGATCTCGTCAATACCTTTAAAACGAATGGTTGAACTATAAATCTGTGATAATTTAAAAAAAAGTTATCGATTTTTTTTACTTTTAACAAAAAAAAAAAAAAAAAAAAAACGGGGAAAAAAAATTGTATTTTTTTTCTTTTTTAATATTGTTACTGGTTGAATATGTATTACTTTTAACAAAAAAAAAAAAAATTAGAAAAAAATCGTAATTTTTTTTTTTTTTTTTTTTTTTTTTTTAATATTGTTACTGATTGAATATGTATATAGGAAAATATAGAAGAAAGTCTTGTGGTGGTCACAACATACTAGTTTATTTTTCGCTTTCGTCGAGAAATTGAACGGGTTGCTATGGTGACGCAATGGACGTCTGCATTATTTCATTTTGCAATGCTTCATTTGACAGAAGGAAGGTCGGTATTCTGTTTCAATGGGTTTAAAGCGTGAAATTAAAAAAATTATAACTCATTCAGTTTTTGAAATTTTCTCTCAATCTTTTAGGAATTAAATTATGAATGCGAGATCTATGTACAAAAAAAAAAAGAAATGATTTATCTCTAAACGCTTTTGAGTTATAAAATGTTTTACGAAAAAATCGATGTTTCGTAAAATTTAAAAATATGGATCGCTAATTCGTATTTTGTAAAAATGTTTATATGGTTCGAAAGAGGATTAAATGGCCTTTCTTTATATACCAGCTGTTAAGAAATGGAAGGAATACTGGGTCGTACAGGTCGTTTAAAAAAAAACGACCGCGAAAAAGAGAAATTTTCGACCCTTTTTAAAACTTTTTTTAAAAATATAAAAAAACCGTATTTTTTAAAAAAAATTGTACCGTAAGAATCGGTAATAAATGCTCTTTCTTTTGGTACAAGTGTATTTTCAATACGTCGAACCGTTCAAACAGGATCGCTTTACAAAAACCCCCGAAATTTTCTCTCTTTGCTTTTTCTTTCGAGGTAGGCTGTTCCGTAACAAAATGGCGGTCACCTCCGATTTCGAATCCTTTTTGATTTGACATGGGTCACCATTTTAATTAATATCTCCGCTAATTAGGGTCGCATCGTTTAGCAAATTAGATAACCCAGATCTGCAATAAATTCTCTGTCCATCGGTACCTGTTGGAAGTCCGTGCGACCGTTAGCGGCCGAGTTTTTGCTGCGTCAAGCCGTTTCTCACAGACAGACACACACACACACACACACACACACACGCGCGCGCGTACAGATTTTAATAATATAAGGAGACAAGCTGGCTTCGCCCGCTAGCGGGTCAGTATTTTCAAATGAATCACTAAAATTAATGAATCACTAACAGTAATTTTTAGTGTTAAGAAAAGAAATTAAAAAAAAAATCATTTCTGATTGGGTAAAAAGTCGGCCCGGGTCCCCACTGCCTTCGGCAGTGGGTTCGGTCTAACTCAATTAGCTGAGATGCAAAGGAAAACGTAATCAGCTCAATTAATTTCGGTCTAACTCAATTAGCTGAGATGCAAAGGAAAACGTAATCAGGACACCTCAAAACGTGTAAATCTGGTGAAAACTTTCGATAATTTAAAAGAACTTTAAAATATCTTTCGAATGATGTATTAAAAATAATTTAATCATAATTAGAAATTGAAATATTGAAATTTGAAAATATTACAGCGCCATCTGTCGGTAGAAATTTCTGTATTCCACTGTTCCATTCCAATTCAAGAACGCTTTCTAATGATGCATTACTTATGAAATTATTTTAATTAGTAGCTGAGATACAAAGAAAACTAATTCAGGAGACCTCAAAACGTGTAAATCTGGTGAAAACTTTCGATAATATAAAAGAACTTTAAAATATCTTTCGAATGATGTATTAAAAAAAATTTAATCATAATTAGAAATTGAAATATTGAAATTTGAAAATAATACAGCACCATAAGAGAAAACTGATTCAGGAGACCTCAAAACGTGTAAATCTCGTGAAAACCTTCGATAATTTAAAAGATTTTTAAAATATCTTTCGAATGATGCATTAAAAATAATTTAATTATAATTAGAAATTGAAATATTGAAATTTGAAAAAATTACAGCGCCATCTGGCGGTAGAAATTTCTGTATTCCACTGTTCGATTCCAAATCAAAAAAGCTTTCTAATGATGTATTGCTTATGAAATTATTATAATTAGTATCTGAGATACAAAAGAAAACTCATTCGGGACACCTCAAAATGTGTAAATCTGGTGAAAACTTTCGATAATATAAAAGAACTTTAAAATATCTTTCGAATTAAGTATTAAAAATAATTTAATCATAATTAGAAATTGTAATATTGAAAATTGAAAATATTACAACGCCATAAAAGAAAACTGATTCAGGACACCTCAAAACGTGTAATTCTGGTGAAAACTTTCGATAATTTAAAAGAACTTTAAAATATCTTTCGAATGATGTATTAAAAATAATTGAATCATAATTAGAAATTGAAATATTGAAATTTGAAAATATTACAGCGCCATGAAAGAACACTGATTCAGGAGACCTCAAAACGTGTAAATCTGTTGAAAACTTTGAATTATGTAAAAGAACTTTAAAATATCTTTCGTATGATGTATAAAAAATAAATCAATCGTAATTAGAAATTGAAATACGCGTATTAGAATATTGCAAAAATGTCCGGCGTGTAAAGATAAAATTTAATTTGCAATTAAAATGTAAATCTTTTGTTTATTGACGAAAATTGATGAAATTTGAAATGCAAGTTTGTTTTGTGGTGTAAATAATATATACTAAATAAAATGTGTAAAATTTGAAAAATTGTAGAAAATAGAAAATTGTAATTTTTAATCGCACTACGAAACACGTGACTCCATTAAATAGCAGATGTGTTTCCGTTGAAGACTGCTGTAGACTTAATGTCTGCAAAGATAACATTCTTGTGATTCGTTGCCAAAATTTTTTTATAGTTTAGTTAATTTTAAAAAATCTAATTGTCCGATCGATAAGCCGTTTAAACCATCGGATTGAGAAAAAAAAAGCCCTTTCCAATGGTATCTTGTTTGTAACGATACGACTGATATTTCTAATTTATTTTCCACTTTTCCCGTAAAAATGTCGCTTTTTAATTATTTAATCATGAATTCTGGGTCATTTTTCGGTAGACAATGGTCAACGTTTTAATTAATATCTCCGCTAATTAGGGTCGCATCGTTTAGCAAATTAGATAACCCAGATCTGCGATAAATTCTCTGTCGATCGGTACCTGTTCGAAGTCCGTGCGACCGTTAGCGGCCGAGATTTTGCTGCGTCAAGCCGTTTCTCACAGACAGACACACACACACACACACACACTCGCGTACAGATTTTAATAATATAAGGACTAGCTGGCTTCGCCCGCTAGCGGGTCAGTATTTTCAAATGAATCACTAAAATTAATGAATCACTAACAGTAATTTTTAGTGTTAAGAAAAGAAATTAAAAAAAAAAAAATCATTTCTGATTGGGTAAAAAGTCGGCCCGGGTCCCCACTGCCTTCGGCAGCGCAGTCCCGTGCGCGCTGCGCGCGCGTATACCATCCCTGACCTTTCGTGCCCCTAAAAAAATCATTTCTGATCGGGTAAAAACTCGCACCGGGTCCCCACTGCCTTCGGCAGCACAGACCCATGCGCGCGCACGTGTGAAGGTATACGTGCGCTGCGCGCACATATTCCTTCTGAAGTCATATTTTTATTCTTAAGAAAAGAAAACTAACAGTAACAGAAACAAAAAGTAACTTTTAGTGTTAAGAAAAGAAATTTAAAAAAATCATTTCTGATTGGGTAAAAAATCGGCCCGGATCCCCACTGCCTTCGGCAGCGCAGTCCCGTGCGCGCTGCGTGCGCACAACTTAAGGGATATACGCGCTGCGCGCGCGTATACCTTCCCTGACCTTTCGTGCCCCCTAAAAAAATCATTTCTGATCGGGTAAAAACTCGCACCGGGTCCCCACTGCCTTCGGCAGCGCAGTCACGTGCGCGCTGCGCACGCACAAGTTCACGGATACACGCGCTGCGCTTGCGTATTCCTTCCCTGACCCATCGTGCCCCCTAAAAAAAAATCATTTCTGATCGGTTAAAAACTCGCACCGGGTCCCCACTGCCTTCGGCAGCGCAAACCCATGCGCGCTGCGCGCGCATATACTCCTTCTGGAATCAAATTTTTATTCTTAAGAAAAGAAAATGGAAAAAATCATTTCTCATCGGTTAAAAAGTCGGACCTGGTCCCCACTGCCTTCGGCCGCGCAGTGCAGTGCGCGCTGCGCGCACAAGTTAGGGGATACGCGCGCGGTGCACGCCTATCTCTTCCTCACCCTTTCAGCCCCTCCTAATTAACCTACGCATACCAAATTTGAACGGTCTAACTCAATTAGCTGAGATGCAAAGGAAAACGTAATCAGGACACCTCAAAACGTGTAAATCTGGTGAAAACTTTCGATAATTTAAAAGAACTTTAAAATATCTTTCGAATGATGTATTAAAAATAATTTAATCATAATTAGAAATTGAAATATTGAAATTTGAAAATATTACAGCGCCATCTGTCGGTAGAAATTTCTGTATTCCACTGTTCCATTCCAATTCAAAAACGCTTTCTAATGATGTATTACTTATGAAATTATTTTAATTAGTAGCTGAGATACAAAGAAAACTAATTCAGGACACCTCAAAACGTGTAAATCTGGTGAAAACTTTCGATAATATAAAAGAACTTTAAAATATCTTTCGAATGATGTATTAAAAAAAATTTAATCATAATTAGAAATTGAAATATTGAAATTTGAAAATAATACAGCACCATAAGAGAAAACTGATTCAGGAGACCTCAAAACGTGTAAATCTCGTGAAAACTTTCGATAATTTAAAAGAACTTTAAAATATCTTTCGAGTGATGCATTAAAAATAATTTAATTATTATTAGAAATTGAAATATTGAAATTTGAAAAAATTACAGCGCCATCTGGCGGTAGAAATTTCTGTATTCCACTGTTCGATTCCAAATCAAAAAAGCTTTCTAATGATGTATTACTTATGAAATTATTATAATTAGTATCTGAGATACAAAAGAAAACTCATTCGGGACACCTCAAAACGTGTAAATCTGGTGAAAACTTTCGATAATATAAAAGAACTTTAAAATATCTTTCGAATTAAGTATTAAAAATAATTTAATCATAATTAGAAATTTTAATATTGAAAATTGAAAATATTACAACGCCATAAAAGAAAACTGATTCAGGAAACCTCAAAACGTGTAATTCTGGTGAAAACTTTCGATAATTTAAAAGAACTTTAAAATATCTTTCAAATGATGTATTAAAAATAATTTAATCATAATTAGAAATTGAAATATTGAAATTTGAAAATATTACAGCGCCATGAAAGAACACTGATTCAGGAGACCTCAAAACGTGTAAATCTGTTGAAAACTTTGAATTATGTAAAAGAACTTTAAAATATCTTTCGTATGATGTATAAAAAATAAATCAATCGTAATTAGAAATTGAGATACGCGTATTAGAATATT
This sequence comes from Salticus scenicus, assembly GCA_963930645.1. Classification (NCBI taxonomy): domain Eukaryota; kingdom Metazoa; phylum Arthropoda; class Arachnida; order Araneae; family Salticidae; genus Salticus; species Salticus scenicus. Next base: position 117,767,804 of record OZ005653.1, read on the forward strand.
GCAAAAATGTCCGGCGTGTAAAGATAAAATTTAATTTGCAATTAAAATGTAAATCTTTTGTTTATTGACGAAAATCGATGAAATTTGAAATGCAAGTTTGTTTTGTGGTGTAAATAATATATGCTAAATAAAATGTGTAACATTCGAAAAATTGAAGAAAATAGAAAATTGTAATTTTTAATCGCACTACGAAACACGTGACTCCATTAAATACCAGATGTGTTTCCGTTGAAGACTGCTGTAGACTTAATGTCTGCAAAGATAACATTCTTGTGATTCGTTGCCAACATTTTTTTATAGTTTAGTTAATTTTAAAAAATCTAATATTCCGATCGATAAGCCGTTTAAACCATCGGATTGAGAAAAAAATGCCCTTTCCAATGGTATCTTGTTTGTAACGATACGACTGATATTTCTAATTTATTTTCCACTTTTTCCGTAAAAATGTCGCTTTTTAAGCATTTAATCATGAATTCTGGGTCATTTTTCGGTAGACAATGGTCAACGTTTTAATTAATATCTCCGTTAATTAGGGTTGCATCGTTTAGCAAATTAGATAACCCAGATCTGCGATAAATTCTCTGTCGATCGGTACCTGTTCGAAGTCCGTGCGACCGTTAGCGGCCGAGCTTTTGCTGCGTCAAGCCGTTTCTCACAGACAGACACACACACACACACACACACGCGTACAGATTTTAATAATATAAGGAGACTACCTGGCTTCGCCCGCTAGCGGGTCAGTATTTTCAAATGAATCACTAAAATTAATGAATCACTAACAGTAATTTTTAGTGTTAAGAAAAGAAATTTAAAAAAAAAAATCATTTCTGATTGGGTAAAAAGTCGGCCCGGGTCCCCACTGCCTTCGGCAGCGCAGTCCCGTGCGCGCTGCGCGCGCAAAACTTAAGGGATGCACGCGCTGTGCGCGCGTATACCTTCCCTGACCTTTCGTGCCCCCTAAAAAAATCATTTCTGATCGGGTAAAAACTCGCACCGGGTCCCCACTGCCTTCGGCAGCGCAGACCCATGCGCGCGCACGTGTGAAGGTATACGCGCGCTGCGCGCACATATTCCTTCTGAAGTCATGTTTTTATTCTTAACAAAAGAAAACTAACAGTAACAGAAACAAAAAGTAACTTTTAGTGTTAAGAAAAGAAATTTAAAAAAATCATTTCTGATTGGGTAAAATGTCGGCCCGGGTCCCCACTGCCTTCGGCAGCGCAGTCCCGTGCGCGCTGCGCGCGCACAACTTAAGGGATATACGCGCTGCGCGCGCGTATACCTTCCCTGACCTTTCGTGCCCCCTAAAAAATCATTTCTGATCGGGTAAAAACTCGCACCGGGTCCGCACTGCCTTCGGCAGCGCAGACCCATGCGCGCGCACGTGTGAAGGTATACGTGCGCTGCGCGCACATATTCCTCCTGAAGTCATATTTTTATTCTTAAGAAAAGAAAATTTAAAAAATCATTTCTCATCGGGTACAAAGTCGGACCGGGTCCCCACTGCCTTCGGCAGCGCAGTCACGTGCGCGCTGCGCACAAGTTCACGGATACACGCGCTGCCCTCGCGTATTCCTTCCCTGACCCTTCGTGCTCCCTAAAAAAAAATAATTTCTGATCGGTTAAAAACTCACACCGGGTCCCCACTGCCTTCGGCAGCGCAAACCCATGCGCGCTGCGCGCGCACTTGTGAAGGTATACGCGCGCTGCGCGCATATACTCCTTCTCAAATCAAATTTTTATTCTTAAGAAAAGAAAATGAAAAAAATCATTTCTCATCGGTTAAAAAGTCGCACCTGGTCCCCACTGCCTTCGGCCGCGCAGTCCCGTGCGCGCTGCGCGCAGGGGGTACGCGCGCGGTGCACGCCTATCTCTTCCCCACCCTTTCAGCCCCTCCTAATTAACCTACGTATACCAATTTTGAACGGTCTAACTCAATTAGCTGAGATGCAAAGGAAAACGTAATCAGGACACCTCAAAACGTGTAAATCTGGTGAAAACTTTCGATAATTTAAAAGAACTTTAAAATATCTTTCGAATGATGTATTAAAAATAATTTAATCATAATTAGAAATTGAAATATTGAAAATATTACAGCGCCATCTGTCGGTAGAAATTTCTGTATTCCACTGTTCCATTCCAATTCAAAAACGCTTTCTAACGATGTATTACTTATGAAATTCTTTTAATTAGTAGCTGAGATACAAAGAAAACTAATTCAGGACACCTCAAAACGTGTAAATCTGGTGAAAACTTACGATAATATAAAATGACTTTAAAATATCTTTCGAATGATGTATTAAAAAAAATTTAATCATAATTAGAAATTGAAATTTGAAAATAATACAGCACCATAAGAGAAAACTGATTCAGGAGACCTCAAAACGTGTAAATCTCGTGAAAACTTTCGATAATTTAAAAGAACTTTAAAATATCTTTCGAGTGATGCATTAAAAATAATTTAATTATAATTAGAAATTGAAATATTGAAATTTGAAAAAATTACAGCGCCATCTGGTGGTAGAAATTTCTGTATTCCACTGTTCGATTCCAAATCAAAAAAGCTTTCTAATGATGTATTACTTATGAAATTATTATAATTAGTATCTGAGATACAAAAGAAAACTCATTCGGGACACCTCAAAACGTGTAAATCTGGTGAAAACTTTCGATAATATAAAAGAACTTTAAAATATCTTTCGAATTAAGTATTAAAAATAATTTAATCATAATTAGAAATTGTAATATTGAAAATTGAAAATATTACAACGCCATAAAAGAAAACTGATTCAGGACACCTCAAAACGTGTAATTCTGGTGAAAACTTTCGATAATTTAAAAGAACTTTAAAATATCTTTCGAATGATGTATTAAAAATAATTTAATCATAATTAGAAATTGAAATATTGAAATTTGAAAATATTACAGCGCCACGAAAGAACACTGATTCAGGAGACCTCAAAACGTGTAAATCTGTTGAAAACTTTGAATTATGCAAAAGAACTTTAAAATATCTTTCGTATGATGTATAAAAAATAAATCAATCGTAATTAGAAATTGAAATATGCGTATTAGAATATTGCAAAAATGTCCGGCGTGTAAAGATAAAATTTAATTTGCAATTAAAATGTAAATCTTTTGTCTATTGACGAAAATCGATGAAATTTGAAATGCAAGTTTGTTTTGTGGTGTAAATATTATATACTAAATAAAATGTGTAAAATTTGAAAAATTGAAGAAAATAGAAAATTGTAATTTTTAATCGCACTACGAAACACGTGACTTCATTAAATACAAGATGTGTTTCCGTTGAAGACTGCTGTAGACTCGATGTCTGCAAAGATAACATTCTTGTGATTCGTTGCCAACATTTTTTTATAGTTTAGTTAATTTTAAAAAATCTAATTGTCCGATCGATAAGCCGTTTAAACCATCGGATTGAGAAAAAAAAGCCCTTTCCAATGGTATCTTGTTTGTAACGATACGACTGATATTTCTAATTTATTTTCCACTTTTTCCGTAAAAATGTCGCTTTTTAAGCATTTAATCATGAATTCTGGGTCTTTTTTCGGTAGACAATGGTCAACGTTTTAATTAATATCTCCGATAATTAGGGTCGCATCGTTTAGCAAATTAGATAACCCTGATCTGCGATAAATTCTCTGTCCGACGGTACCTGTTCGAAGTCCGTGCGACCTTTAGCGGCGGAGCCTTAGCTGCGTCAAGCCGTTTCTCACAGACAGACACACACACACACACACACACACACACACGCGTACAGATTTTAATAATATAAGGAGATATTTTCTAATCTTTCCAATTCTTCATTTACCGCATTTATTAATGCATACGTAACTGTCGCGATTTACAAAATATTGGTGATGAGTCTTTCTCTAAATGTAATTCAGCTTTAACATTTTTAATTTCACCTACGTTATTTGTGAATAAATCCGTAAATTCATTTAGTAAATTATTTACATTTTCCGAGATTTGTACTACTTTGTTTACCGGAACAGTTTGTAAATTGTTTGGGAATATATTAAATATAGTTATCCAATCCCTACCTAGCAATAAAGGAAAATTGTCTTTTTTAACTAAATATAACTTAACATTCCTAGTTTTGTTTTCGTAAGTTACATTTACTCTAACAAATCCCTCGGGCTGGAAAATTTCTCCCGTGGCTGTCTTTAATTGTACATCAGCAGGAAACATTTTATGTTCTGGAAATAATCTCCGAAAACGATTTATCGGTACGGCGGAAATCGCCGATCCCGTATCAAGTTCCATTTCTGCTTTAGCACTATTTTCTATCAAAACCCAAATTTTTATAGGTTTAGTGCCTTCAGATTGTAACGACAAAATGTCTACAGTATCAAGAACATTTACATTTTTCTTTTGAGTAACATTGTTTTGTGCGTTCCGACACACTTTACTCAAATGACCACGTTTTTTACAAAAATTGCAAACTGCATTAATAAATTTACAAACATTTGCTAAATGAGAGCTATTTTCACAACGAGAACAATAAGTTTTACTTTTATTTGCACTCGCAGTTTTGTTCACGTTTTGTTTACTTAAGTTATTTTGAGAATAATTTTGTTTTGGTTTCCTAACACTAACAGAAACTTTATTCAAATTTTTATTTTGTAATTCTATCATGTCGTTTTCAGTACTTTGCATAGTTACGGCTTGTTCTACTGCTTTTTCAAATGTTAAATCTTCAACCTGAGACATTAATTTGCTTTGGATTGTTTCATTTTTTAATCCGCGTAAAAATTGTTTTAACAAATTTTCTGACAGCGAATCGCCTGTAAACGCGCAATGTGTTGTAAGTTTCTTTAAACGAACACTAAAATCCTGCTCAGATTCGTTATCTCCTTGACAACATTTTCTAAATTTAATGTGTTCACTGATTTTGTTAGGTATCTTACACAGATGTTTTGTTAAGACATCTACTAATTCAGTGTAAGTTTTTGATTCAGGGAGATCTGGGAACATTAAGTTTGTAAGTAAATTATATAATTTCGGTCCGATAAAAGTTATTAAGGCACTAACTTTTTTTTCATCCGTAATATCAAACAAAATAAAGTTCTGTTCTAATCTTCGAATATAAGTATCAAAAGATTCAATCGAATCATTGAATTCTTTAAAATTTTGAAACATTTTTAACCCGTTAGTAGTCGCTATCGACAGCGCCACCTATTACAGGTTGCGAACTTTTAATTTAACTGTCACCAATAATTTTAAGAAGTGATGTGATCGACGTCAAATCGATTTTATTCGCGTTTTATATATATCAAATGCCACTTCCAAAAATTTTTGGTGGCTATTGAATAAAAAAATCTGTAAAAACTGAAGGATGGGCGGCAAATCGACCAACTAGCGACTACTAACGGGTTAATGAAAATATACTAGTTCTAACAATAAAAACATGCAATCTAATAAAAGAACAGAAAGAAAAAAAATAAAATAAATGTGTAAATACCCTTTTTTTTTTTCTTTCCCGAAAAAATAAAAAATCGTAGACAACTAATTATCTCTGGCGCCTATGCATTTCCGGCCTGACAGTAGACAAAAACTCACCAACTGCCCGTCTCCGATCGCTTTTCGTTACTTTCGAAATATCAATTTTCTTTATGAAGAACTGCAGATTGCATTTTTAATCATCTTGAAGTAGATATTATTAAAATGTTGAAGAGCAAAACTTCTTTTTTCTTTTTTTCTTTTTCATTTCGTCGCCAATATAGTATTTTGAAGGCAGGAGAAGATTTATAAGCCATAACTAGGATATGACGAGGCGTTTCATTTTAAACACATAAAATTTAATAGATGACTATGACAATTACAGATGAAAAATACAAGTAACATGAACAACTACATTTTTAAGACTGCGATCTGTTCTAGCAGAGATAAACGTAAAAAGAAATGAACAGATCATTGATTGGACGTGACGTCACTTACCAACAGTCCAATAGATTAAATCAGGAATACAATGACGAAATACACCACAATTTCATTTCAAAGGGTGATATCTATATTAATAAAATCAGACTTTTGTCTGTAAATTTGTCGGAATCAAAAAATTTTGCGATATCTTCACGGTTTACACCCCATGAAAGCCGAAAATGACTTCAGAAAATTTTGCCTGTGTGTGTGTGTGTGTCTGTGTCATCGTGTCCGTCGCTTTTTTTGTCCGGGCATCACTTGAGAACGGCAGGACGGAATTCAACGGCGCTTGGCAGGGATTTAGGTCTTCGCCCAACTTAAAATTATATCTATCAACTTTTCAAAAATTCCCCCCCGGTTCCCCCTGGGGGGTAAAAGACTAAAACACGTTTGTCCGGGCATCACTCGAGAACGGCTGGACTGAATTCAACGGCGCTTGGCAGAAACTTAGGTCTTCACCCAACTTAAAATTATATCTATAGAAATTTTTAAAATTCTGATTAGTGTTTAAATTGTGGGTAAAAAACGCCTGCGCATGCGCCATAAATATTTTTTCACTAAAACGCTTTGAACGGAAAAATAAAATGCAAAAATAAAATTTTAAGATAAAGACTTTTTTTATTCGCGTGATTCGCACTACAAATTATGAAAAGATTGATATGTGCCATCTGAGTTTCATACTTTAGTTAATTTTAAAACATCTAATTGTCGTATCGAAAAACTGTTTACATCCCAGGATTCAGAAAAATCACCTCTTTCATTTGGTACTGAATTTGTAACGATAGGTCTGATACTTCTAATTTATTTTCCCCTTTTTCCGTTTTTCCGTTTCCACTTAAATTTCATACTTTAGTTATTTTTTAAAAATCTAATTGTCGCATCGAAAAACTGTTTGCACCCCTGGATTCAGAAAAATCACCCCTTTCATTTGGTATCAAATTTATAAATATAGGTCAGATATTTCTAATTTATTTTACCCTTTTTCCGTTTTCAACGCGGATTCGTTGGTGATTTTTTTAATTTTTTTTTATGAGGAATTTGCACGTAGATAAATATTTTCATAGAGATATTTGGCATTAGTTTAATATTTTTATTTAATTAAGCAGTACTTTTCTTTCCTGCAGTAAAACAAAATATTTTGTTGTTATTATGTACCTTATGAGGGTTTTTTTTATGTTCTCCCATTAATTGTAAATGATTATAATTTGGATTTTATTAAGATTTTTTATTTTTATTTTCTAAATATCAGAAAAGATTTTTTATTTTATTTTATTTTATTTATTTATTTATTTTGTGTATGGAACAGCTTTAGAACAAGATCCCTTTGGCAAAATTTGAAATTTGGAACCGACGTAGCTCGGACGTTTCTCGCCAAGATCTTTAATTGCACAATTGAGATAGCCAATTCAGTTCATCGCAAAAATGGCTTAAAATATTTAAATTCTCCAAAGGTGTCCCATACTAAAGCTGTGCTTTTTGTATTTATTTATTTGTAATATTTTCTATTAAAGACTTCTGTGGTCACGAAATTTGGTGCGTAAATTGTTTGTTTGCATCCGGCACTTATTGTAACTGGATTTCACGAAATTTGAAATCTCCCCCCCCCCCCCCTTCTCGGAGTCGGAGGGCTAAACGGTATAACTTCAGTATAACCCAACAGCTGAATTTGGCGATTTTTCTTTGGCGCCGTTTTGAAGGATAACAATGTCGTTCTGGACTGTTTGCGATATAATATGGCAGTCTAATATGTTGTTTATTTTGGATTTATGATTTTATGTTTTATGATTTAGATTATGATTTTATCATTTATCATATATGATTTATGATTTTTAGATTTATGATTTAGCCATAATCGCCAAACAAAAAAATCGCCAAATATCGTTGTGGGGTTATACTGAAGTTGTTCCCAATAAACATGTGTAAAAACATGTTTTTCCGTTTGAATTTGCTTTGAAATATCTTAGAATGGCGAATTTTGGTGTGTGGATATTGGTTAAGTGTACGCATTATGTACATTAGTGTGATTTTGCAAAACTTCGAACTCACCCGCTGAGGAAGGGGAAGTAAGGAGTGGGTAAGTTTTGCCGAAGACAGTGGAGACCCAGACTGGATCTTGATTAAGTGTACGCATTATGTACATTAGTGTGATTTTGCAAAACTTCGAACTCACCCGCTGAGGAAGGGGAAGTAAGTAGTGGGTACGTTGTGCCGAAGACAGTGGAGACCCAGACTGGATCTTGATTAAGTGTACGCATTATGTACATTAGTGTGATTTTGCAAAACTTCGAACTCACCCGCTGAGGAAGGGGAAGTAAGGAGTGGGTAAGTTGTGCCGAAGACAGTGGAGACCCAGACTCCTCACTTTGCGAACGAGAATACCGCTACCAATCACAGCGAGAACTTAGGTTATTAATAAAGATATGGGATTTTGACAACTCATTTAAGTTTAATGTCCAGCGAAGCGGGCAAAGCCAGCTAGTTTAAACAATAAATATTGAACTAATATACTAAATAAAAGGAAAATGGATTTGTTACTAACTGCTGCATGTATAAGTAGACGATACGGAAAAAATTCCGATTTCCGTTTTTTGCTGAATTTACATGTTTTGAGCTTTCTTTACGTTTCAATTAACTGAAATTGGCTACTTATTTTTTAAAAAAAGTGTCTTTATTGCTAGCTTTTGTGGGTAGAAGAAGCAAGTAGAAGATTCATAAAAACTTTTGATTTCCGGTTTTCGATGAATTTACCCGTTTTGAGATTTCCTTGCATTTTAATTAAGTGAAATTGACTACTTATTTTTATTTTTTAAAAAGTGGATTTATTATTCTTTCCTCTGCATATATAAGTAGAAAATATAAGATTCAGAAATGTTTTAGATTTTCGGTTTTCGATAAAGTTACACGTTTTGAAATTTCCCGAACTCAATTCGACCATTTTTAAAAAATATCTTTTTTTTTTTTTTTTTGTTCAAACACTGTACTTTATGAACCAATCGAATTAATTTAACAGAATTTGATACTTGGTTGGACCTTGGTCTGACATGGTACCTATTAGCGTCTGGGCTGTATCACACAACAAGGGGCGTTTTCACGTTGCGATTTTCTCTCATTTCAGGAAAGGCTAACATCTACATAGAGAAATAGTTATATTAAGTAAAACTCTGCTGATTCAGTTAGAGTGAATATTGGCAAACAATTGCCGCAGATGTGTTGCAATTGCATTCCGTTTAGGACAAGGCAATAATTTTGCTTTGCCTCGCTCTGCAAAAAAAATGGTCGAGTTTCGACCACTGGGCGATACTAGTAATAATAATAATAATAATTAAAGTGAAACAGAATTCAGAGTTTTCACTTCTACAAAGGTTGACCTTGGCGACAATCTTAAAAGTTTCACGATTAAATTTGACGAAAAATGGTAATTTGTTAATTACAAAAGTTTCAAGAGAAACAAGAGGATTCTGGAGTTTTCCAGAATGATTCATTAATTTTTTGGGGCAGAACTACATCGAAAGTTTGTCATATCTCGATCGAGACTACACATAGAAAAGAATTAGTCTCAAATAATTTAGTTTGTGTTCGTAATTCGAGCTGAGAATTATTTCAGAGAGAATGTGCTTTAAATATTTGATCCCTTTTATTGAATCAGTAGAATTCTTGCTTTGTGATGTATTTAACGCTGTTTGACTTTGTGGTACGTGTTGTTACGAGGGACTGCTTTCTTGGACTGTTTCGAGATTATTCATTGATTATTGTTTTCTGTGGTACGAGTTACAGTTTTATTGGATTGTTTCGAAAATATTCGTTAAATAAAGTGTATTCTTAGATTAGAAACTACCTACTTCTTTTACGAGCCACATTGTATTACATGCAAAAAAGTTAACAATTTTCATACTCAATGAAATTATGAGCAATTGTTTAATGTTGAGATGGATCGCATTATAACCCTTAGAAAAATCAATTGATCGAATAGATAGGTCATACGAATTGTTAAATGGAGCGATATTAGAGTTGTTTGTTGTTGGTTGTTTAAATTGGTAACTGCGAGAAGGAAAAGCCGGCTTTCGGAGTGGCTCTGAACGATTTTAGGCTACAAAGGCGCAAGAGGATCTTGAAATCAAGAACGTAAAGCTACTTCTACGGCAACAACGATACTGTCATAGATTCGATGGCATTTGCCAACTTGTAGGGATCCAGTGATATCGAAGGATAATCGGAGACGATTAGCTAATGCTAAGTTCAAGTCTTAATGTTCCGTACAGAGATTGCTTCTGACCTTTTTCCACAGGCGATGTCATCCAGAACGATGCAGTTCAGGACCAAGCTGGACAGTGTCCGATAAAAGAAACAACAGGTTCAGTTATTGCTGACGATACTTTGTGAATGGACTGTATATCAATTTAATAATTACTATTCTTGAAGTTCTTACTTCACAAAACATTTAATTAAAGTATTATTTACATATGTACAATTAATAGATGACGTATTACTAACGTATTTCAAACTATGTTGACACTATAGTCAACGCAAACCATAAAAAAGGTGAACCATATCACCGAACAAGATGAACAAAATTTGTTGTTACCATTATATCGAAAAACAATACAACTACTACCGCTAAAGCGGGAAGGCAGGTGAACAAGAGATGCGCGCCAAGGTTGGCGCATTATAGCCAAACTAAGGTGAGCGGCAACAGTTATTTAATCCAACATTTATTACCTAGAGGCACACAACAATTATGCTTAGTGCGATAGTCTGAAGAGTGACGTCAGGATATATTACAATTCCTTCATTTATGCTACCTGGAACTTTTGCCGCTCGCACGCATATTGACGATATTTTGCAGCCGGTGCATGTTACTGCCTATGTATCTATCCGACCAGATTCTGCTCTTCAGAAAGACAACGCATACTCTTCGTCTATAGCAACAATTTCTTTGTGGTGTTAATGTCCTGTAGTAGCCTACTATAATTGTTGACCATTCCTTTATCGAAAATTGTTTGGCCATGTTAGGTACAAAACTTCAGCCATCTAGGAGCTAGTGATATATCTCCAAATTCGTTCAGAAGTGGTTGCATTTGCAGAAGCATCTAGGACAGAGGGAGATCGGCCTCTTAATCGACTCTATGTCCAGCAGCGATATTGCTACACGTTAATTAAATTGTGTTTTGTTCGAATATTTTGATTATCTGTTTAGCATACACATGCTGAGTTTCACAAATGTAGCTTATTTCTTTTAGGTGCATATATGTTATATATGAGTAAGAGAATATAAGAGTATATATTTTCTTCAAATACTCAAAAAAAGTTTGCTATTTTTAAAGAGTGTTGCGGTAATAAATTTTGAAAAGTTTGAGAACTACTACTTTTAGAGTTACGCTTTAATATTTACTACTTTAGTTTAAGAACTAAAGTTGCAAACGATTTGCAAACAAATTTTTGAACTTTGCTATTATCTTTTCACTTTCTTTTTTGACTATATTGTGTCTTTTACTTAGGTTGAAGAAACGCATTGATTTTGAGGAATTTCAAGAATTTGTTGAAGAGCTTGCCAAGGATAAAGAAATGGAAAGGGAAGCTCTCATTGATAAATTAACAGCTGCAGGAGGTCCTGAAATGATAAATGTCACAGTAAGTTGTATATATAATTGCAATAGGCATATTGTTACGAAAGTATTGCAGTTATCATGTGTGTTAAGTAGTTCATATAAATAAACAAGCAAAATCCAGTCCATGAATATTCTCAAAAGCAAGCAAAGAAAACTATTACTCGATAAAAGTGACAATACTAGGATTATATACACCACATACCGCTAATATCGCTTGTTCCAATTAGTATTCCAATTTTCCTTTTAGTATTCCAATTTGCAAGTATACAGATTTTAACCTCAATAGGAACCGAGTTCTGAAAATTTCCAGATTAATCCATTGGTTTCTAGCGTAAAACTAACTTTCTCGAAAGTTCTATAAAAAGATTGTAAAACAAGAAGAGGTTATTATTAACGATTGTCAACTATGAACTCACCTTTTTCTTTACTTTCTACACAGCATCACAGTAAATGGATCGTGAGTATTGGGGCAAATTTTGCGAATTAGCATCAAATAATGCAATTTGGAGCAAAATTTGTCATAGCTTAGAGTTGCTAAAGTTATTTGAAATCTCTAACTTTAAGTTTTAAGCGATTGATCAGTGTTCTTAAATAAACAAAATTCTTACTCAGTGGTATGTTTAATGTTGTTTATTTGACTTTTGTGGTATGGATGTTTTATTAGATTGTTTCAAGAACATTTGTTGATTATTAACTTTGTGGTACGAATAACCCTTTGCGGCGCAAGACAATTCATACCATTTAAATTATACTGCCACCGGAATTCATGAACTAAATTAAACTAAAAGAAATTTTAAATTTTAAGGTTAAAAAAAACCGGCCTTTTCTGATATGTTATAAACGTAAATTTTTGCTAAAAAATTTCTGGGATGAGTTTTTGCAGCTGGATCTTAAATTTTGCGTCCTCGCAGTGAGGACAGCGCGCGTTAAGGGGTTAAATGTTTTATTCGATTATATCCAGAATAGTCACTAAGCAAAATGCATTCGTCGACTAGAAGCTGCCTACATATTTTCAAATTAATCTCTACACTCAAGGTTGTCGACTATCTCGTAACAATATCATCATTATGAGCTCTGTCTTTAGCTACTGTTAAAATCTCTATGACGGTACATCATTCATTTGTATTTTTACCATGTTTTTATTAGCTTGCTTTCTTGTCGGAGTGTCTTTTCGAATGGAATATTGAAATCGATTTTAAACTAACTCCCGATGAGCTAAAGACTTGAAACCTTCAGAACTGCATGGCAATACAGGATCAAGCAATAATAAACATAAGGAGGAACCCTGAGGGCCCTGGGACCTAAAGGCAGTTAAAACACGATTTCGAACTTTAACACACTTCATACCATCAAACTGACAAGGGAAGTTATGAATTAGTAAAATTCCTATTGAAACAAAACCGTGCTTAAATTAAAGAACATGGTCGAAAACATAGGGTAGAACGCAAAATTTTCATAGTACCCCCCCCCCCTCCCCCCCCCGCATGGATCAAAATATGAACATAGAAGTTTTAACTATTTCAGACCTGCGAACTGCTACGAATAATTCGTTGTTGCTACGAATTTGAGCTGTAAACTACGATGCTACGAAAATCAGCTCAAAATTACAAACTTTTATCTAGCACCAAAACTGCAACATTTCCAACTACATTTTGCCTTGCAATTTCCAATCATTCTCCATCTACACCATAAATGTCAATTTTCATTTTAAACTTGCTTTATTAGATTCTAGAATGTATAAAAGGGTAGAATTTGTAAATGTTTCTCATTCATGCATTATTTTGTGTGTGTGTCCCTCCTTCCTCTCCCGCTAACGACCGGCACACAAACGCCTCGCGAAAGCCTTCGGATTTCCAATATTTCTCCACCTGCAACATAAATGTCAATGTTCTTTTTAAACTTACTTTATTAGATTCTAGAACCTATAAAGAAGTAAAATTGTTCGTTATTTCTCACTCATATTTTTTTTTATCTCTCCCCCCCCCCCTACCCCCTCCCTCTCGAATGGTCGGTGATCAAATGCCTGCAGAAGCCATTGAAAGTGTTCACATTTATATTTTAACATTTAAATTATTATCCCAGTACTAAGATTATAATTTTTTGCAATCATTGTAATTTATAATTTCTTAAGTTATACACATAATTAAGCGCACAACAAAAACATTTATTTAATGGGTAACATTTTTGCTGAATTTTAATAACTGATTTATTATACTATAAAAACAGTAATTCTGCATTTTTGAATAAAATTATTTTAAGCCTGGTTTCATAAATCATGTTTGTTTCTGAAAACAGTCTTTCACTATATATGAACTCTAATACAAATTATTAGTTCCCCATCATACTATAGGTATGGGAAACTTAGGTAACCGTGAAAATTTTCGACCTCGGTTTTTTGACTTTTTTACACGTTTTCAGGTGTGAGGAATCCGAAAATGACAAAATTTGTATGGTGTCCGTCTGTAGGGTGTCTGTTAGTGTGTCAGACCGTTAGCGAGTTTGTTAGTCTGTGTACACGATATCTCTAAAACAAATGGTCGCAGAGAAGTCGGATCAGTTTTAAAATATTACTTTCGACACTGGCAAGAACCCTATTCATTTGCAGCATTCGAATTAAAAAACTCTGTAAGTTATTATAAATTTAAGATTTTCTTAACATGAGAGAATAGGGCAAAATTTCACTTAAACGTCCATTAACCTTTTGAAAGGGGCTGTGACAGCATCTGTCACGCTTCACCATAGGATTTCGTAAGAGCTCTTCTCTAAAGGTTAAGTAGAAAATTTTTATTGTAAAGATATCAGGACAGTTTTAAAATATCAGTTTTGAATTCAGAATGAACAACATTAACTATAAACATGCTACTTTGAAAATTTCGCAAGTTATTTGGAATTTACGAATTTCTTAACATGGCAGATTAGTTTCTTATAGAATGGAGTAGAAGGCTGATTTTTACCAACTATGTGAAAAATACCAGAGCCGAGCCGAGAATCGAACCCCGGGCCTTCCGCTTAACACGCGGATGTTCTAACCACTGAGCTACTCTGGCTGATGACCAGCTCGGCACTTCTCACATAATTTACGTTGGCAAGGTCACCAAGTCTGCATTAAAGCAGCAATATCAAGTGACAAATTTGAACATGGTATAACTCCAAACGGCCACGAATTTTAATTCAGAAATCTAAGTCATCAACCTGGAAAATTAATTTCTTATAGAATGGAGAGAATGCTGATTTTTACCAACTATGTGAAAAATACCAGAGCCGGGAATCGAACCCCGGGCCTTCCGCTGCTTTAATGCAGACTTGGTGACCTTGCCAACGTAAATTATGTGAGAAGTGCCGAGCTGGTTATCAGCCAGGGAAGCTAAGTGGTTAGAGCATCCCCGCGTTAAGCGGAAGGCCCGGGGTTCGATTCCCGGCTCTGGTATTTTTCAAATAGTTTGTAAAAATCAGCCTTCTACTCCATTCTATAAGAAATTAATTTTCCAGGTTGATGAATTAAATTTCTGAATGGCAGATTAGGGCAAAATTTCACATTAACGTCAATTTTGAGGGATATTTTCATCGTAAAGATGTCAGACCACTTTTGAAATATTATTTAGGATACTGGCATAAATATTATTGACGACAAATTTTCCAATATAAAAAAAATCGTGAGTTATTTGGAATTTACGATTTACTTAACATGGCAGAATAGGGCAGAATTGAGCATAAACGTCCATTTTGAGGATCATAAATATATTAGACAACTTCAAAATAACATTTATGATACTTCTTTGATCATTATTGACTACAAATATTCTAATAGAAAAATTTCGTAAGTTATTCGTAATTTAAAATTTTACCAACATAGCGAAATTGAAAATTTTTCATATAAAATAGAAATTTTGAGGATTATTGCATTGGAAATAGTAACATGAAAATTAAACAACGGAATTGAACCTGATAAAATAAATTAATAGATTTGTATAACACAAATATATCGAAGTGAACGGTGGATAGGCTATTAGGCGGGGATTTCATTCTGTCACTGTGTCAAGTTTTAGTCAAATTAATTTCTCTTAACCAGGGGCGTAGCGAGTGGGGGGGCAGAGGGGGCAAGCTGCCCCCCCCCAATGTTGAAGATAGGTAATCCAGTCGGCCTAGAGGCAGATGTATCGATTGAATTTTTTATTCCAGTCGGCTTTTATTTCTAAGCAAATTTTTCAAACGGGAAATATATCGATAAAAAAGTATTTGACCATCAGATGAATCTCTTTTATATTATAGCTCTAACACTCAATACAAACCTTCCAGTCAACTTTTCAACAGATAATCCGATTGATTGTCTTTTAATTAGCTTTTATTTCAAGTTAAATTTTTTAAACTTCGTACAAGCGAAATTTTCTAGTCCATTCCAAGTTGAAAGCTCGATGAAGTTTGTTTTACTTTCGGCTCTAAAGTTCAATAAAATTATTCCAATAGGCCGAATCGGTCTATTGACAATAACCCGATTAAATTCCATTGCTTTGGGCTCCAAAGTTCAATAAAAGTATTCTAGTCGGCCAACTGACAGATAACCCGATTAAATCGTTTTGCTTTCGACTTCGAAGTTCAATAAATGTATTCCAGTCGGCTTGTTGACAAATAACCCGATGAAAGTGTTTTGCTATCGGCTTCGAAGTTCAATAAAAGTACTCCAGTCGGCCTATTGATGGATAACCTAATTAAATTGTTTTACTTTCGGCGCCAACGTTCAAAAACAGTATTCCAGTCATCCTACTGGCAGATAACACAATGAAAGTGTTATGCTATCAGCTTCGAAGTTCAATAAAAGTACTCCAGTCGGCCTATTGAGGGATAACCCGATTAAATTGTTTTGCTTTCGGTGCCAACGTTCAATAAAAGTACTCCAGCCATCCTACTGAGAGATAACTCGATTAAATTGTTTGCTTTCGACTTTGAAGTTCAATAAAAGTATTTTAGTCGGCCTATTGGCAGATAACCCAATTAAATAGTTTTGCTTTCGGCTTCGAAGTTCAATAAATACATTCCAGTTGGCCTCCTGACTGATAACTCGATTAAATTGGTTTGCTTTTGTCACCCCATTGAAAGATATTGGGCATTATTAAAAAAAAAAAAAAAAAAAAAAAAATTAAGATCTTCAAGTAAACGTGCCACCAGCAAAAAACATTTCACTCGTTTGATCGAAAAAGGTATCAGGGGGATCCCAAAAAAGACCGTCAAATCACTAATGAAAGGCATTCGTACAAACCTGCAAAAAAGAATACGAAAAACTGTAAAAAAATTTTTGTTTTAACTACTATCATATTTTTGTACACCCAATTCATCATATTCATGCAAAGATTGCTGAATAAATTTAAAATTAATAAGCGATATATTTATATGAAAATGATCAATATCATTTATCACAGTCCTTAATACAACGTACATATTCATTTTTGTAAGGCCACGCCAGTGGCCGAGACTTTTTGCTGTCGGACGAGAGGCACAAATTTCCATCCTTGGTCTCGCTCGTAGGCCTAGCCGTTCAGAGTTTTCCATAGTTTTCTCTTAAAATCACGTAAATACGAACTAAGACTCATTAAAAATACCCCCACAGAAGACAGATCATCCTAGTTCTAGGTCCCTCGTATAATCAGTCTGACTTACTCTCAAACATACCTCATTTATGGGGGGGGGGGGGGGGGGTATGCCACATTTTTGGTAGTTTTGTAATGGGCAAAAGAAACTAGTTTATATAAATTTACTAGCAGACCCGGCCACGCGTTGCTGTGACTAAGTTATACGTTGAATTATACGGCTGTAAACTATTTAGTACAGTCAAATTATTATTTACGAACAAAGACGAAAACGTTGTAGCCGATGTAAAAAAACACAGGGTTGAGATTTGAAACTTAGGTCAAAATTTGGAAGCGATTGATAAAAATTTTCGTAGTGTTGATATTAAGCACAAATTAATTTTATTGTAGGGTCCTATAAATTTTAATGGAGAAGGGATATATATTATTTCTAATGCTACTTTGGATAAAATTGCTAAAATGACTAATATATAAATTAAATTCTATTAAAATTCTATTAAAATAAAAGTATAAAAGAAACAGACGGTTTTAAAATCAATTTTTATGGAGGAGTGAAATATAATATATGCTATAATGGATAATTTTACTATAAAATGACCTCATCATTTTAAATATTTTAAAGAGGGCAACAGCTGTAGTTATAAAAAGGAAAACAATAAGGCTAAACCAGAAAAATAAGTAAATTTGATAAATATTTTAAAACTTTAAAATTGGAAATCTTATGAAATATTGGACATTTAAAGTAAATACATGTATCATTTTAAATAGAAAAAGATTTTGGAAAAGTTTAGTGTATTTTAACGAAGTGATGAGAAGTTTTTGAGTATGTTAAAATTTTAATAGTAAATTCAAGTTAATAAAGATGGGAAACATTGAGGATTAAGATAAGAATAATTATAAGATAAAAAAAAAAAAAAAAAAAAAAAAACTTTTTATATAGCATGCTTTTAAATTTTAATATACTAATAATATACTAATTAAAAGGAAAATGATAAATATTCTATCATAGTTTGAAGTTAAATTTGTTTTCAAATGTCTAAATAAAATATCTGATGTAAGATACTAATATTTTGCAGTGGAATAGATTTCATTTCTGTCATCCTTGGCGAAAAAAAAAGAATATCGCCAAATTATCTGGCGAAAATATTTAATTCCTTTCAAAAATCATGGTTATTTTAACAACTTATATTAAAAGAGTAATGAATAATATGAAACAATATTTCGTACAATACATAATACATGTCATACATACGTACAATGAATAATACATATTACATTTCGTACAATGCATACATCTGGCATGTATATTTTCGTGTTACGCTTTTGATCGCCAAATAAGAATAATAAAAAAAGCCAAGGGCGACAGAGTTTTGAAATTTAAAATTAAAATTTTGTCAATATGACAGCAAAATAATTCAATCTAACACCCGCGATAACTAATACATATCTATACCCAAATATAAGGATTAAAATCGGGAAATAAATTTCCTCGATTTTTAATAATTTCTTACAAAAAATCCAGTGGGCAATTAGCATAGGAAATCTTTTTCTTGGCTGCATAGACGGTCAGTGAGTCACACTTCGCTTGCGTATAGAACTCATAGATATAGTATAGCATATATAGAATAGAGTGATCATTGGGGAGAAAAAAGTTATTCCTTTTCATTTGGGAAAAGACGACGTTTTTACCAAAATATGGCCGTCTTTCCCCGAGTGAATACACACGGGAATACATACTAATATTTTAACAAATAAAATTTATGAATAATTTATTTGCTAAAGGGGAATGGAAGACTCCAGATACAGTTTCAAATTCATATTTCTTTCTTTCTTTCTTTTTTTTTTTTCTTTTTTTTTTTTTTTTCAATACCACTTAATGGCTATTTCCAAAGCTTTTATTTATTTATTTATTTTTTTTCGGCATCAAAAATCTTTGTACGATAACATGGGGATGAGAGATCTATATATATTACTATATCTATGATAGAACTACATTAGCACTTTATCAATGTGTATAAAATCTTTAAATTGATTATGACGTCAATTTTCGTGAGATGCATAATTTAACTTTTTATAATTTTTTAACGTTCACGTTTGATTAAATGTATTTATTTTTATGTCGAAAGAAAATGAACTCGTATTTTTTTTTTTTTTTTTTTGGCAACAATTAAATTAATGGAACTCACAGATATTTTGGAGCAACTTTAATAAAGGTCTATAATTAACAAATAATTGCAATAAAACAATATTGTGACAATAAATTGAGATAAAAACTATCCTATCTCTCAAGTTGGACCAAACTGCACACAGTGTGCAAAATTTCATTAAAATCGGTTCCTTAGTTTAGGAGTTTACCCCGGACAAACATCGTGACACGTAATTTATATATATATAACTAGCAGACCCGGCCACGCGTTGCTGTGACTAAGTTATACGTTGAATTATACGGCTGTAAACTATTTAGTACAGTCAAATTATTTACGAACAAAGACGAAAACGTTGTAGCCGATGTAAAAACCCACAGGGTTGAGATTTGAAACTTAGGTCAAAATTTGGAAGCGATTGATAAAAATTTTCGTAGTGTTGATATTAAGCACAAATTAATTTCATTGTAGGGTCCTATAAATTTTAATGGAGAAGTGATATATATTATTTCTAATGCTACTTTGGATAAAATTGCTAAAATGACTAATATATAAATTAAATTCTATTAAAATTCTATTAAAATAAAAGTATAAAAGAAACAGACGGTTTTAAAATCAATTTTTATGGAGGAGTGAAATATAATATATGCTATAATGGATAATTTTACTATAAAATGACCTCATCATTTTAAATATTTTAAAGAGGGCAACAGCTGTAGTTATAAAAAGGAAAACAATAAGGCTAAACCAGAAAAATAAGTAAATTTGATAAATATTTTAAAACTTTAAAATTGGAAATCTTATGAAATATTGGACATTTAAATAAATACATGTATCATTTTAAATAGAAAAAGATTTTGGAAAAGTTTAGTGTATTTTAACGAAGTGATGAGAAGTTTTTGAGTATGTTAAAATTTTAATAGTAAATTCAAGTTAATAAAGATGGGAAACATTGAGGATTAAGATAAGAATAATTATAAGATAAAAAAAAAAAAAAAAAAACTTTTTATATAGCATGCTTTTAAATTTTAATATACTAATAATATACTAATTAAAAGGAAAATGATAAATATTCTATCATAGTTTGAAGTTAAATTTGTTTTCAAATGTCTAAATAAAATATCTGATGTAAGATACTAATATTTTGCAGTGGAATAGATTTCATTTCTGTCATCCTTGGCGAAAAAAAAAGAATATCGCCAAATTATCTGGCGAAAATATTTAATTCCTTTCAAAAATCATGGTTATTTTAACAACTTATATTAAAAGAGTAATGAATAATATGAAACAATATTTCGTACAATACATAATACATGTCATACATACGTACAATGAATAATACATATTACATTTCGTACAATGCATACATCTGGCATGTATATTTTCGTGTTACGCTTTTGATCGCCAAATAAGAATAATAAAAAAAGCCAAGGGCGACAGAGTTTTGAAATTTAAAATTAAAATTTTGTCAATATGACAGCAAAATAATTCAATCTAACACCCGCGATAACTAATACATATCTATACCCAAATATAAGGATTAAAATCGGGAAATAAATTTCCTCGATTTTTAATAATTTCTTACAAAAAATCCAGTGGGCAATTAGCATAGGAAATCTTTTTCTTGGCTGCATAGACGGTCAGTGAGTCACACTTCGCTTGCGTATAGAACTCATAGATATAGTATAGCATATATAGAATAGAGTGATCATTGGGGAGAAAAAAGTTATTCCTTTTCATTTGGGAAAAGACGACGTTTTTACCAAAATATGGCCGTCTTTCCCCGAGTGAATACACACGGGAATACATACTAATATTTTAACAAATAAAATTTATGAATAATTTATTTGCTAAAGGGGAATGGAAGACTCCAGATACAGTTTCAAATTCATATTTCTTTCTTTCTTTCTTTTTTTTTTTTTTCTTTTTTTTTTTTTTTTCAATACCACTTAATGGCTATTTCCAAAGCTTTTATTTATTTATTTATTTTTTTTCGGCATCAAAAATCTTTGTACGATAACATGGGGATGAGAGATCTATATATATTACTATATCTATGATAGAACTACATTAGCACTTTATCAATGTGTATAAAATCTTTAAATTGATTATGACGTCAATTTTCGTGAGATGCATAATTTAACTTTTTATAATTTTTTAACGTTCACGTTTGATTAAATGTATTTATTTTTATGTCGAAAGAAAATGAACTCGTATTTTTTTTTTTTTTTTTTTGGCAACAATTAAATTAATGGAACTCACAGATATTTTGGAGCAACTTTAATAAAGGTCTATAATTAACAAATAATTGCAATAAAACAATATTGTGACAATAAATTGAGATAAAAACTATCCTATCTCTCAAGTTGGACCAAACTGCACACAGTGTGCAAAATTTCATTAAAATCGGTTCCTTAGTTTAGGAGTTTACCCCGGACAAACATCGTGACACGTAATTTATATATATATAACTAGCAGACCCGGCCACGCGTTGCTGTGACTAAGTTATACGTTGAATTATACGGCTGTAAACTATTTAGTACAGTCAAATTATTTACGAACAAAGACGAAAACGTTGTAGCCGATGTAAAAACCCACAGGGTTGAGATTTGAAACTTAGGTCAAAATTTGGAAGCGATTGATAAAAATTTTCGTAGTGTTGATATTAAGCACAAATTAATTTCATTGTAGGGTCCTATAAATTTTAATGGAGAAGTGATATATATTATTTCTAATGCTACTTTGGATAAAATTGCTAAAATGACTAATATATAAATTAAATTCTATTAAAATTCTATTAAAATAAAAGTATAAAAGAAACAGACGATTTTAAAATCAATTTTTATGGAGGAGTGAAATGTAATATATGCTATAATGGATAATTTTACTATAAAATGACCTCATCATTTTAAATATTTTAAAGAGGGCAACAGCTGTAGTTATAAAAAGAAAAACAATAAGGCTAAACCAGAAAAATAAGTAAATTTGATAAATATTTTAAAACTTTAAAATTGGATATCTTATGAAATATTGGACATTTAAAGTAAATACATGTATCATTTTAAATAGAAAAAGATTTTGGAAAAGTTTAGTGTATTTTAACGAAGTGATGAGACGTTTTTGAGTATGTTAAAATTTTAATAGTAAATTCAAGTTAATAAAGGTGGGAAACATTGAGGATTAAGATAAGAATAATTATAAGATAAAAAAAAAATAAAAAAAAAAACTTTTTATAAACCATGCTTTTAAATTTTAATATACTAATAATATACTAATTAAAAGGAAAATGATAAATATTCTATCATAGTTTGAAGTCAAATTTGTTTTCAAATGTCTAAATAAAATATCTGATGTAAGATACTAATATTTTGCAGTGGAATAGATTTCATTTCTGTCATCCTTGGCGAAAAAAAAAGAATATCGCCAAATTATCTGGCGAAAATATTTAATTCCTTTCAAAAATCATGGTTATTTTAACAACTTATATTAAAAGAGTAATGAATAATATGAAACAATATTTCGTACAATACATAATACATGTCATACATACGTACAATGAATAATACATATTACATTTCGTACAATGCATACATCTGGCATGTATATTTTCGTGTTACGCTTTTGATCGCCAAATAAGAATAATAAAAAAAGCCAAGGGCGACAGAGTTTTGAAATTTAAAATTAAAATTTTGTCAATATGACAGCAAAATAATTCAATCTAACACCCGCGATAACTAATACATATCTATACCCAAATATAAGGATTAAAATCGGGAAATAAATTTCCTCGATTTTTAATAATTTCTTACAAAAAATCCAGTGGGCAATTAGCATAGGAAATCTTTTTCTTGGCTGCATAGACGGTCAGTGAGTCACACTTCGCTTGCGTATAGAACTCATAGATATAGTATAGCATATATAGAATAGAGTGATCATTGGGGAGAAAAAAGTTATTCCTTTTCATTTGGGAAAAGACGACGTTTTTACCAAAATATGGCCGTCTTTCCCCGAGTGAATACACACGGGAATACATACTAATATTTTAACAAATAAAATTTATGAATAATTTATTTGCTAAAGGGGAATGGAAGACTCCAGATACAGTTTCAAATTCATATTTCTTTCTTTCTTTCTTTTTCTTTTTTTTTTTTTTTTTTTTTTTCAATACCACTTAATGGCTATTTCCAAAGCTTTTATTTATTTATTTATTTTTTTTCGGCATCAAAAATCTTTGTACGATAACATGGGGATGAGAGATCTATATATATTACTATATCTATGATAGAACTACATTAGCACTTTATCAATGTGTATAAAATCTTTAAATTGATTATGACGTCAATTTTCGTGAGATGCATAATTTAACTTTTTATAATTTTTTAACGTTCACGTTTGATTAAATGTATTTATTTTTATGTCGAAAGAAAATGAACTCGTATTTTTTTTTTTTTTTTTTGGCAACAATTAAATTAATGGAACTCACAGATATTTTGGAGCAACTTTAATAAAGGTCTATAATTAACAAATAATTGCAATAAAACAATATTGTGACAATAAATTGAGATAAAAACTATCCTATCTCTCAAGTTGGACCAAACTGCACACAGTGTGCAAAATTTCATTAAAATCGGTTCCTTAGTTTAGGAGTTTACCCCGGACAAACATCGTGACACGTAATTTATATATATATAACTAGCAGACCCGGCCACGCGTTGCTGTGACTAAGTTATACGTTGAATTATACGGCTGTAAACTATTTAGTACAGTCAAATTATTTACGAACAAAGACGAAAACGTTGTAGCCGATGTAAAAACCCACAGGGTTGAGATTTGAAACTTAGGTCAAAATTTGGAAGCGATTGATAAAAATTTTCGTAGTGTTGATATTAAGCACAAATTAATTTCATTGTAGGGTCCTATAAATTTTAATGGAGAAGTGATATATATTATTTCTAATGCTACTTTGGATAAAATTGCTAAAATGACTAATATATAAATTAAATTCTATTAAAATTCTATTAAAATAAAAGTATAAAAGAAACAGACGGTTTTAAAATCAATTTTTATGGAGGAGTGAAATATAATATATGCTATAATGGATAATTTTACTATAAAATGACCTCATCATTTTAAATATTTTAAAGAGGGCAACAGCTGTAGTTATAAAAAGGAAAACAATAAGGCTAAACCAGAAAAATAAGTAAATTTGATAAATATTTTAAAACTTTAAAATTGGAAATCTTATGAAATATTGGACATTTAAATAAATACATGTATCATTTTAAATAGAAAAAGATTTTGGAAAAGTTTAGTGTATTTTAACGAAGTGATGAGAAGTTTTTGAGTATGTTAAAATTTTAATAGTAAATTCAAGTTAATAAAGATGGGAAACATTGAGGATTAAGATAAGAATAATTATAAGATAAAAAAAAAAAAAAAAAAACTTTTTATATAGCATGCTTTTAAATTTTAATATACTAATAATATACTAATTAAAAGGAAAATGATAAATATTCTATCATAGTTTGAAGTTAAATTTGTTTTCAAATGTCTAAATAAAATATCTGATGTAAGATACTAATATTTTGCAGTGGAATAGATTTCATTTCTGTCATCCTTGGCGAAAAAAAAAGAATATCGCCAAATTATCTGGCGAAAATATTTAATTCCTTTCAAAAATCATGGTTATTTTAACAACTTATATTAAAAGAGTAATGAATAATATGAAACAATATTTCGTACAATACATAATACATGTCATACATACGTACAATGAATAATACATATTACATTTCGTACAATGCATACATCTGGCATGTATATTTTCGTGTTACGCTTTTGATCGCCAAATAAGAATAATAAAAAAAGCCAAGGGCGACAGAGTTTTGAAATTTAAAATTAAAATTTTGTCAATATGACAGCAAAATAATTCAATCTAACACCCGCGATAACTAATACATATCTATACCCAAATATAAGGATTAAAATCGGGAAATAAATTTCCTCGATTTTTAATAATTTCTTACAAAAAATCCAGTGGGCAATTAGCATAGGAAATCTTTTTCTTGGCTGCATAGACGGTCAGTGAGTCACACTTCGCTTGCGTATAGAACTCATAGATATAGTATAGCATATATAGAATAGAGTGATCATTGGGGAGAAAAAAGTTATTCCTTTTCATTTGGGAAAAGACGACGTTTTTACCAAAATATGGCCGTCTTTCCCCGAGTGAATACACACGGGAATACATACTAATATTTTAACAAATAAAATTTATGAATAATTTATTTGCTAAAGGGGAATGGAAGACTCCAGATACAGTTTCAAATTCATATTTCTTTCTTTCTTTCTTTTTTTTTTTTCTTTTTTTTTTTTTTTCAATACCACTTAATGGCTATTTCCAAAGCTTTTATTTATTTATTTATTTTTTTTCGGCATCAAAAATCTTTGTACGATAACATGGGGATGAGAGATCTATATATATTACTATATCTATGATAGAACTACATTAGCACTTTATCAATGTGTATAAAATCTTTAAATTGATTATGACGTCAATTTTCGTGAGATGCATAATTTAACTTTTTATAATTTTTTAACGTTCACGTTTGATTAAATGTATTTATTTTTATGTCGAAAGAAAATGAACTCGTATTTTTTTTTTTTTTTTTTGGCAACAATTAAATTAATGGAACTCACAGATATTTTGGAGCAACTTTAATAAAGGTCTATAATTAACAAATAATTGCAATAAAACAATATTGTGACAATAAATTGAGATAAAAACTATCCTATCTCTCAAGTTGGACCAAACTGCACACAGTGTGCAAAATTTCATTAAAATCGGTTCCTTAGTTTAGGAGTTTACCCCGGACAAACATCGTGACACGTAATTTATATATATATAACTAGCAGACCCGGCCACGCGTTGCTGTGACTAAGTTATACGTTGAATTATACGGCTGTAAACTATTTAGTACAGTCAAATTATTTACGAACAAAGACGAAAACGTTGTAGCCGATGTAAAAACCCACAGGGTTGAGATTTGAAACTTAGGTCAAAATTTGGAAGCGATTGATAAAAATTTTCGTAGTGTTGATATTAAGCACAAATTAATTTCATTGTAGGGTCCTATAAATTTTAATGGAGAAGTGATATATATTATTTCTAATGCTACTTTGGATAAAATTGCTAAAATGACTAATATATAAATTAAATTCTATTAAAATTCTATTAAAATAAAAGTATAAAAGAAACAGACGATTTTAAAATCAATTTTTATGGAGGAGTGAAATGTAATATATGCTATAATGGATAATTTTACTATAAAATGACCTCATCATTTTAAATATTTTAAAGAGGGCAACAGCTGTAGTTATAAAAAGAAAAACAATAAGGCTAAACCAGAAAAATAAGTAAATTTGATAAATATTTTAAAACTTTAAAATTGGATATCTTATGAAATATTGGACATTTAAAGTAAATACATGTATCATTTTAAATAGAAAAAGATTTTGGAAAAGTTTAGTGTATTTTAACGAAGTGATGAGACGTTTTTGAGTATGTTAAAATTTTAATAGTAAATTCAAGTTAATAAAGGTGGGAAACATTGAGGATTAAGATAAGAATAATTATAAGATAAAAAAAAAATAAAAAAAAAAACTTTTTATAAACCATGCTTTTAAATTTTAATATACTAATAATATACTAATTAAAAGGAAAATGATAAATATTCTATCATAGTTTGAAGTCAAATTTGTTTTCAAATGTCTAAATAAAATATCTGATGTAAGATACTAATATTTTGCAGTGGAATAGATTTCATTTCTGTCATCCTTGGCGAAAAAAAAAGAATATCGCCAAATTATCTGGCGAAAATATTTAATTCCTTTCAAAAATCATGGTTATTTTAACAACTTATATTAAAAGAGTAATGAATAATATGAAACAATATTTCGTACAATACATAATACATGTCATACATACGTACAATGAATAATACATATTACATTTCGTACAATGCATACATCTGGCATGTATATTTTCGTGTTACGCTTTTGATCGCCAAATAAGAATAATAAAAAAAGCCAAGGGCGACAGAGTTTTGAAATTTAAAATTAAAATTTTGTCAATATGACAGCAAAATAATTCAATCTAACACCCGCGATAACTAATACATATCTATACCCAAATATAAGGATTAAAATCGGGAAATAAATTTCCTCGATTTTTAATAATTTCTTACAAAAAATCCAGTGGGCAATTAGCATAGGAAATCTTTTTCTTGGCTGCATAGACGGTCAGTGAGTCACACTTCGCTTGCGTATAGAACTCATAGATATAGTATAGCATATATAGAATAGAGTGATCATTGGGGAGAAAAAAGTTATTCCTTTTCATTTGGGAAAAGACGACGTTTTTACCAAAATATGGCCGTCTTTCCCCGAGTGAATACACACGGGAATACATACTAATATTTTAACAAATAAAATTTATGAATAATTTATTTGCTAAAGGGGAATGGAAGACTCCAGATACAGTTTCAAATTCATATTTCTTTCTTTCTTTCTTTTTCTTTTTTTTTTTTTTTTTTTTTTCAATACCACTTAATGGCTATTTCCAAAGCTTTTATTTATTTATTTATTTTTTTTCGGCATCAAAAATCTTTGTACGATAACATGGGGATGAGAGATCTATATATATTACTATATCTATGATAGAACTACATTAGCACTTTATCAATGTGTATAAAATCTTTAAATTGATTATGACGTCAATTTTCGTGAGATGCATAATTTAACTTTTTATAATTTTTTAACGTTCACGTTTGATTAAATGTATTTATTTTTATGTCGAAAGAAAATGAACTCGTATTTTTTTTTTTTTTTTTTTTTTTTGGCAACAATTAAATTAATGGAACTCACAGATATTTTGGAGCAACTTTAATAAAGGTCTATAATTAACAAATAATTGCAATAAAACAATATTGTGACAATAAATTGAGATAAAAACTATCCTATCTCTCAAGTTGGACCAAACTGCACACAGTGTGCAAAATTTCATTAAAATCGGTTCCTTAGTTTAGGAGTTTACCCCGGACAAACATCGTGACACGTAATTTATATATATATAACTAGCAGACCCGGCCACGCGTTGCTGTGACTAAGTTATACGTTGAATTATACGGCTGTAAACTATTTAGTACAGTCAAATTATTTACGAACAAAGACGAAAACGTTGTAGCCGATGTAAAAACCCACAGGGTTGAGATTTGAAACTTAGGTCAAAATTTGGAAGCGATTGATAAAAATTTTCGTAGTGTTGATATTAAGCACAAATTAATTTCATTGTAGGGTCCTATAAATTTTAATGGAGAAGTGATATATATTATTTCTAATGCTACTTTGGATAAAATTGCTAAAATGACTAATATATAAATTAAATTCTATTAAAATTCTATTAAAATAAAAGTATAAAAGAAACAGACGGTTTTAAAATCAATTTTTATGGAGGAGTGAAATATAATATATGCTATAATGGATAATTTTACTATAAAATGACCTCATCATTTTAAATATTTTAAAGAGGGCAACAGCTGTAGTTATAAAAAGAAAAACAATAAGGCTAAACCAGAAAAATAAGTAAATTTGATAAATATTTTAAAACTTTAAAATTGGATATCTTATGAAATATTGGACATTTAAAGTAAATACATGTATCATTTTAAATAGAAAAAGATTTTGGAAAAGTTTAGTGTATTTTAACGAAGTGATGAGACGTTTTTGAGTATGTTAAAATTTTAATAGTAAATTCAAGTTAATAAAGGTGGGAAACATTGAGGATTAAGATAAGAATAATTATAAGATAAAAAAAAAATAAAAAAAAAAACTTTTTATAAACCATGCTTTTAAATTTTAATATACTAATAATATACTAATTAAAAGGAAAATGATAAATATTCTATCATAGTTTGAAGTCAAATTTGTTTTCAAATGTCTAAATAAAATAGCTGATGTAAGATACTAATATTTTGCATCGGAATAGATTTCATTTCTGTCATCCTTGGCGAAAAAAAAAGAATATCGCCAAATTATCTGGCGAAAATATTTAATTCCTTTCAAAAATCATGGTTATTTTAACAACTTATATTAAAAGAGTAATGAATAATATGAAACATTATTTCGTACAATACATATTACATGTCATACATACGTACAATGAATAATACATATTACATTTCGTACAATGCATACATCTGGCATGTATATTTTCGTGTCACGCTTTTGATCGCCAAATAATAATAATAATAATAATAAAAACCAAGGGCGACAGAGTTTTGAAATTTAAAATTAAAATTTTGTCAATTTGACAGCAAAATAATTCAATCTAACACCCGCGATAACTAATACCTATCTATACCCAAATATAAGGATTAAAATCGGGAAATAAATTTCCTCGATTTTTAATAATTTCTTACAAAAAATCCAGTGGGCAATTAACATAGGAAATCTTTTTCATGGCTGCACAGACGGTCAGTGAGTCACACTTCGCTTGCGTATAGAACTCATAGATATAGTATAGTATATATAGAATAGAGTGATCATTGGGGAGAAAAAAGTTATTCCTTTTCATTTGGGAAAAGGCGACGTTTTTACCAAAATATGGCCGTCTTTCCCCGAGTGAATACACACGGGAATACATACTAATATTTTAGCAAATAATATTTATGAATAATTTATTTGCTAAAGGGGAATGGAAGACTCCAGATACAGTTTCAAATTCATATTTCTTTCTTTCTTTTCTTTTCTTTTCTTTTCTTTCTTTTTTTTTTTTTTTTTTCAATACCACTTAATGGCTGTTTCCAAAGCTTTTATTTATTTTTTTTTTCCGGCATCAAAAATCTTTGTACGATAACATGGGGATGAGAGATCTATATATATTACTATATCTATGATAGAACTACATTAGCACTTTATCAATGTGTATAAAATCTTTAAATTGATTATGACGTCAATTTTCGTGAGATGCATAATTTAACTTTTTATAATTTTTTAACGTTCACGTTTGATTAAATGTATTTATTTTTATGTCGAAAGAAAATGAACTCGTATTTTTTTTTTTTTTTTTTTTTTTTTTTTTTTTGGCAACAATTAAATTAATGGAACTCACAGATATTTTGGAGCAACTTTAATAAAGGTCTATAATTAACAAATAATTGCAATAAAACAATATTGTGACAATAAATTGAGATAAGAACTATCCTATCTCTCAAGTTGGACCAAACTGCACACAGTGTGCAAAATTTCATTAAAATCGGTTCCTTAGTTTAGGAGTTTACCCCGGACAAACATCGTGACACGTAATTTATATATATATACAGATATACAGATTTGGTCGAAAAGGCTTTCCAACGTATCTTGCATAGTTCCCTTTGTGAAAATGCTTTTTACATAATCAGATTTTGATTTTTAACTAAATTGAAAGGAGAATTTCTTGAAACAATTACTATCTTTTAAAAAAAATAGCATCTCTTTCTTCCCGATTTTTGAAAATGCATTTTTTCCCCTTGTAACATAACTGAGAACATTAATCAGATGATTAAAGTATTTTTCCACCAAACCATCTTTTATAAATCCGCATACTAAGTGGTTCCGGGCGTTTTCTTTCTATCCATGATATTAAAAATGTATGTAATAGCAGGAAAAAAGGAAAAAAAAATAAGCTTATTTTTATTTTCTAGATTTAAAATTCTACACAAAACAAAATTTTATTTAGCACAACAGGACTTATTTTAATTTATTCTTGCATGTAAAGGCATGCAGCAAGTGTGTTTCATTCTCTAGTATCGGTTACTATATTCATTTCTTAAGATGTCTTTAGTATAGCTTTGCCGAAGGAACTCCTTGGTGGCTTTTAATTTATTGTTGTCATTTTAGCGATGAATTAAAATGTCTATCGCAATTGCATAAGGAAAGATCTTGGCGAGAAACATCAGAATTACTTTGATGCCAGATTTCAAAAGACACAATTTAGACGATATACAGGGCTACATAAAAACAATCTTTATAACACTTTCTTTTTAGAAATAAAGCTTTAAAAAAAAAATTGTGAAATTTTTACTGCAGAGCTAAAAGGAAATGTACTTTTGTAGGTTTGTTGTCTTACTACAATATAACAAAGCTCGAGGTGAGAGCTACACAAAAGAAATGTGTTAATAAGTTTTTTTTTTTTTTTTTTCTTTTTTTTTTTTTTTTTTTTTTTTTTTTTAAGAAAAAGGTATAAAAAATCTTAAGAAAAAGGTATAAAAATATTTTGTGTGCAATTTTTTTCTTCTAAACTAAAAACAAAATGTTTCTTAGTGTGCCATCACTGAGGTGAAATATATATATATACATATATCGAAAATTAAACAATATAGTGGGTAAATACAGCTGAAAAGTTTTTCTAATCAATGCAAACTGAATTGTTTTTCATTCATGTTTATTCGGACTTAAGCCAGATTTGAGTCGGCTAATTTTATATTTCCCCCCCCCCCCCCCCCCCCCCCCCCCCCCCCCCCCCCCAATATTTATTGTTTGCTACGGCCCTGCTCTTAACATGATTATAATATGTCTCGCACTAGAAATTCATGAGAACATAAATACGATGGGGAACTGAGCAGAGTCCACCTACGCCAACTAGTTTAGATTGGAAGTAATAACTTTTAAAAATGTTTAATCTGAGGTGTGGGGAAAGGTAAAGAGAAAAATTAAACGTACTGCGGCAAATAATGCCGGATATCCGGCAAAACTGACACCGTGACACCCATTGCATCTCTAATATACGTATGTTCATTCGTTCAGGATTCGTGTGTTGCATGATAAAAATGAACCAATCAACCGTCCAATCTCCATTTTTAAAATTAGTGTGCTCATAGATATAGTAATAAGACATAGATTGATCAGTGAGAGGGAAAAAGTGATACCTTTTTTTTCGGGAAAAGTCACTCTAATGGCTGCCTTTCCCCGAGTAAATTACACACAGGAACACACACGGATAATTTAGTAAACAAAATTTATGAATAATTTGTTTGCTAAAGGTGAATGAAAAATTCCAGATACAGTTTCAAATTAATTTTTCTTTTTATTATTTTTTTTAATACTCTCTAATGACTGATTTTAGAACTTTTTTTCGGCATCAAAATTTTTTGTTCGATAACATGGGGATGATAGATCTATATATATTACTATATCTATGAGTGTACTACCTACTAATTTTCATTTTGAAAGGTCGAGAGGTCTGCTGTTTCAATAAAAACCAACAAAACACGACCCACGGTTCGAACGGCAGGTGGAGTAAGTATGCTTGACTCGTGAGTCGTAGATCCTGTGATTGGGTTTTGGCAAGGGCATTTTCAACTGAAATACTTTTTTTTTTTTTTTTTTTTTTACATTTTAAATTAAATTTTTTTAGAGAACATATTAATTATCCGCGATTGTAATGAAATGCTCGCCCTCTGGTGGGCTAAGGTGAAATTACAATAAACATGGTTTAATTCGAATTCCATACAGCCGCCATTGCTTGCCGATATTTAGTTTCACATATATTTATTGAATAAAAATGAATAAATACGGTAAAAAAGATAACGCATACTTTTGTGTGCCACAGTGTAACTCCAAAGGATCAAGAAATCCAGAATTGAGCTTCCATTTATTTCCAAATGACAAATTTAAAATTTCAGTTGCTTCGGCTAATGGAAGTAAAGAATTAATCAGATGATTTGAAATTAATATTTGTTCAACTTCAGTTAAAAATCTACTTCCGATCGAACTTTGAATAAACTGAAGTATTTTTTCCAAAAGCAATCAATTTTCCATAATGTAATGGCGGAGAAATTATAGTACGAATATTAAGTAGAATAACAAAAAGAACACTAATGGAACACACGTGGCTATGTTTACTAACAACTGCAGTGTTCACAAAGCGCCGTCTATCGATCATTACAAACGCGGATATCAAAAAGCTTTTTTTTTTTTTTTTTTTTTTCCCAGTAAGGGCATTTAATAATATTTTTAATAAAAAAAAAAAGAGAGAGAGAGAGAGAGAATAATTTAAGGGGAAATACATTTAGATAAAATTTTGTTAATGATTTGTGTTGGTGTTTTATGTAAATTTTAATTACAAAATTTCTTCGACGTCTTTAATCGCAAGTGTTAATCGTCTGCTCTCAATTGTGTTATTAATATTTTGCTACAGTGCTGCCAGATTGGGAATTTTGTCCCCATTTTGAGGGTTTTTGAGGCTTCTGGGGATAATTTTGGGGGCCAAATGTTTGTGGGGAATTTTTTGGGGAATTCTAAAATTTTTGGGGACAAAACTGGGGAGTTCAACTTTCTATCAATGTTGGCAACGTAATGATTTATCCCTACGACCAGGGATTTTCAATAGCTTTATTGTTATTTGGGGATTTTTTTCAAAAATTGCCTTCATTTGGGGAAAAAATTTTCGACCACCTGGCATCACTGATTTTGCAGGAAAAATTCAGAATGAGTAACAGCTGTCGCTTCGACTTCGCATTTAACTTTTATTTCAAATAATTTATTAAACAGCTGTCAAATTTTATTGTGTCGGACGAACTGACAATAAAATTGAACACAACGAAAATTTTCTCAAATTGATTTCACTAATTTATAATTAGTTTACATCTCAAAAATTTCAGAATTTGGGTAAATACGAATTTTACAAATCTAGTAATCTCGACGAAAAGCCAGGTGTTTAATAAAATATTAGTGATAAACAATATTTGACGGTGAACAAAATTGTAATTCAAATAATTCTGATTTACCTTCTTATAGTTCTTGTTCTCACTGGGAAAAATGCTTATTCTTTCATCAGTTTTCTACTTTTTATCATAGTCGGTATAAATTCAAAATAACATTTGCAGCTTTAAACATAATTTGAGTTTTTATAAATAAATAAATAAATCATTTTTTTTTTTTTTTTTTTTTTTTTTTTTTTGTTTGTTTTTTTAATTCCTGGTTAATGCTTCATTAATTGGTATACTGAAAAAAAAAATAAATAAATAAATAAAAATAAAATTATACAGACACGACATTATTTCATTATTTAAAACATGAAAATCTGACATTGACAGATTTTAATTTAGTGCCAGAGGCCTACTGCTAAACTTATTAATATCGACAAATTCTTCTTTAGTTAATTCGTGACGATCTAAATTCCACGATAAAGTTTTCATTAAATCAAACCAATGTGTTTCAGCTGCAGATATTGTAACAAATAACGTTGGAAGTCCAAACTGTCTTATAGCCGCAAAACAACGTTTTTTCTCTTTTTCCCAATGAGGGGGAGCAGGGTTTAAGCTGAGTAAAAATTTTCTTTAGCAAAAAAGCTAAAATCAGAAGAAAAGCTTTAGCAAAATGCTAAAATGCCAGAAATAGTAGTAAAAGATGAATATCAGTTTACACATTATTCTAAACACCTCGATATGTTTGATTTCCATTTGTCATTTAAACTTAAAAGTTTTTAATCAGGTCTTTAAAGAGTTATACGCAGAAGGTAATTTTTTTTTAATTTGAAATGAAA
Organism: Salticus scenicus; assembly: GCA_963930645.1. Lineage (NCBI taxonomy): Eukaryota > Metazoa > Arthropoda > Arachnida > Araneae > Salticidae > Salticus > Salticus scenicus. Next base: position 117,802,665 of record OZ005653.1, read on the forward strand.
AACAAAAAAGTAAGACTGTAACCAGATCAATTTGAATATTGTACAAGCATATATGAGGTTTGTCCGGAAAATACGTATAAAAGTTGAATAATAACTTTATTTTAGAATTATTCAGGTATTGCAATATGATCTCCTTCAAAGTACTCTCCCTGAGACAAGATACACTTCTGCCAACGCCGTTTCCACTGATGATAACATTGCTGAAAGTCTTCAGTTGTGATGCTGTTCAGTTGCCGTGTCGGTTCTGCCTTGATGGCTTCCACATCTCCCAAGGGCCGCCCCCGAAGCACCATTTTGCATTTCGGGAACAAGAAGAAGTCACAAGGGGCTAAATCGGGTCAATAAGGCGGGTGGTCTGTCACGGTGATTCAGCTTCGGGCCAAAAACTCACGCACAACGAGCGACGTGTGTGCGGGCGCATTGTCGTGATGAAGGATCCACCTGCCCCCTTGTGCCAAATCCGGTCGATCTCACGGCCATTCTTGCCTAGCTTTGCAAGAAACTTGATGTTGATGCGCTGTTCCTCAATCAGAGAGAGCTCCATGCCGACGCCAGGTGAAAAAGGATAACTTTCAACAAGCAGCCGCACACTCCTACTTACACGCTGAGCGCTCTGACTCTAACTGAGCGTTGATGGGATTGGCTACAGCAGTAGTGCCACCTGGCAGTGACTGCAAACTGTAAAATAAAGTTATTATTCAACTTTTATACGTATTTTCCGGACAAACCTCGTATTTTAACTCATTTATTGGCAGACATGAAAAACATTAAACTTTTTAGATTATTACTTTATATTGTAAACTTTTTTTAAGCAATATGAAAGTCTTAGATACGACTTATATTCTTTTTCTGGAGATATAATTATCACTATAGCATGTAAAACTACATTAAGCTTATACTGTATCTGAAAATAAAAACATAACTTACCAAAATAAAAAATAAGGTAAGTAATATAAGTGAAATTTGTTTATTACTATTCAAAGCTTTTTGGTTTACAATTTATAATTTTTCTTTCATTCATATTAGACCACTTTACAAATGCCTCATGTTTATTTACAAGTTGATTTCCTGTATGCGATTCTTATGTGTAGTTCAGTGTTTGATTTTCCTTATAGGCATGAACCAATGCATTTTTCTTGATCAATGTTGCGATTTTTTTTCCATGAAAGATTCGTTATAATATTTTCGCTGAAGATTTTTTTTTTTTTTTTGTGTTTAGTAAGATGCTTTAGCAAAAAAGCGAAAACATGTTATTTCATTTGCGCATTTTGGATAAGTCTTTAAGCATTTCGTGAAAAATGCTACCGTAGCAGAAACACTGAGGGGGAGGTGTGCCTTGGGGGGGACTGATGTCAAAGGTGTGCCTTGGGGGGGGACTCATGTCAAAGTTGTACCTTGGGGGGGACTCATGTCAAAGTTGGGCCTGGGGGGACTCATGTCAAAGTTGGGCCTTGGGGGGGACTCATGTCAAAGTTGTACCTTGGGGGGGACTCATGTCAATGTTGGGCCTTGGGGGGGGGACTCATGTCAAAGTTGGGCCTTGGGGGGACTTCATTCAATAAATCCCCATTCAATAAACCGACTGAAATAGGCCCTTAGCACTATTAAGAGTGTATTATAAAAATTCGACAACGCTGTACCGACTGAAATAGGGGTACCTTGGGGGGGACTCATGTCAAAGTTGGGCCTGGGGGGGACTCATGTCAAAGTTGTGCCTTGGGGGGGACTTCATTCAATAAATCCCCATTCAATAAACCGACTGAAATAGGCCCTTAGCACTATTAAGAGTGTATTATAAAAATTCGACAACGCTGTACCGACTGAAATAGGGGTACCTTGGGGGGGACTCATGTCAAAGTTGTGCCTTGAGGGGGGAATTCATTCAATAAATCCCCATTCAATAAACCGACTGAAATAGGCCCTTAGCGCTATTAAGAGTGTATTATAAAAATTCGACAACGCTGTACCGACTGAAATAGGGGTACCTTGGGGGGGACTCATGTCAAAGTTGTGCCTTGGGGGGACTTCATTAAATAAATCCCCATTCAATAAACCGACTGAAATAGGCCTCTAGCACTAATTAAGAGTGACCTATAAAAATTCGACAGCTGTACCGACTGAAATAGGCCTCTAGCACTAAAAAGGAAAAGAAAGATAGAAAGACAGAAAGAAAAGGAAGAAAGTAAGAAAGAAAGAAAAAAGATCTACTTAATATAATAAATATTTCCTCTTAATTTAATAATTCAATTTAATTAAAAATGCAAAGAAAGGAAAAAAATTAGTTGAAATGAAAAATTAAAGTACAAAACATCTATGCCGGGACTCTATCTCAGGACCTACAACTGACGAGTCAAGAACGCTACCAATGCAACAGCTGTTCGTAACATCGTAACGCAGATTGTGTTTTGTTGGTTTTATAGAAACAGCTACATCTTCTAGGGTCATATTTCGGTACAAGGGGTGTTGTTGCAACTTCATTGACAACATACGCTCAAGACTAAACGGACTTATGAGAATGGGGCAATAGACGCCCTGCTCCCCCCCAATCCAGTCGAAATTTACCCCCGCATATTATCCTCTGACTAAACTAAAAATTTTCATACATGCAATACTTCAATAACAATACATACTGAAGCAGAAACAGATATGCAAGAGGGCCTTGGGGGTTCTGGACCGCCAAATCTAGATAATTCATTTCGAGTTTTAATCACTTCCTACCACCCAATTGAGATAAAATTGAGCCTTCCCAATTGAGCTAAAATTTTGCATACAGGAATAACTCCGATGATAATACATTACTCAAGTAGAAACGGAGTTAGAGGAGAGGTTCTGGGGGACTTTGGGGCCTCAACTCCAGTTAAAAATTTTATTTCAAATTTTCACTCGCTTACACAAGTGAGCCAAAATTTTGCATCATGTATAACTCCTCATGATAAAGCAGGAACGGACATAAAAGAAGGGGACCTTCAAGTCCTTGCCCCAAACTCCAGTCAAAATTTTTTTTCCACGTTTTCATTAACTTGCTTTCTTGTTTGTGTATTTGTTTACGGGGAATTTCGAAATCGATTTTAAATGAACTTCCCAATGAGCTTGAAACTTTAATTTAGAAATGGATGACAATACATATTCAAGCACTAACGGTCTGAAGGGAGGTGATTCTGGGCCCCAAAGGCAGTTAAGACATAATTTCGAATTTTATCATGCTTCCTATCATCCGACTGAACTGAAATTATGCATACACGTATAGCTTCAATGACAATTATATGTTCAAGACAAAACGACAGATAACAAGCTATACTGTTTCGGCGGCATTGCAGTTGGCGAGTTACGAGCATTATTGCTGTCGTAGTTGACGTATTTTGTACATTATGCACTATTCTATTTTAATGTGCTTCCATCGTATCACCATTTGAGAATGAAATGGGATAAGCTAATAGATACAATGAATTTAAAACGGAAACATTTCGTATTGGGAAAAGCTTTAGTGTCGGACTTCCTTATCGAAATTTTAAATTTAGCTCCGAAGTAGTTCGGATGTTTCTTGCCATGGTCTTTACCTACGTAACTGCGATCGCGATTTTCATTCATTGCTAAAATGTCAACAAAAATTTAAAAGTCTCATATAAATAATACAATATCTTTATAAATATTTCTCTAATGTGGACAAATTACGATTAAATTCTGTCGAAGCGATACGAGAATGACGTAATTAACAAAAGACGTGGGGATAAAAAAAATAATATTCCTACATGAGCAGTATTTAAGCATGTGGACTCAGTTCAATGACCTAATCGGAAAAATGGCGACATTTGTCTGATCAGATCATTTTATAGAAAAATATATTTTTAAAAGTTTCATTATCGCACAGTATTAATTTGGTTTTTATAATAATTTGGATTTTGATGAATTAAAATTTTAATTGAGAGGTGAAATTGGTATAAAATTTATGGGTTTCAAATTTTAAAGGTAAATAAGGAAAGAAATAATCTGTGAAAACTTCGCAAGGGCTTGCTAAGTGCATTAATAATTATAGTAAGGAAACTGAATCACGAGAAGTTGTATTGTATTTTAAAAAGTCTGATGTGGGCACCACATCACTTCCTTATACATCCATTGAATATACATATTATTCCGAAAATATTGATATTTTTTGTGTGAGGTAAATGGTTCATAAAAAAATCAGATAAATTCCAGTGCATGAGCATTTCTGAAAAAAAGCTAAAAAAGACTATTACTCCAACCGTCTATGTCACGATAATAGGATAATATATACCGCAGAGAACGAATATAGGAGTTTGCTCAGGAATACTACTCCACAGCTTATTCCAGAATTTCTCATTGGCAAATGCACAGCTAAGAGTTCAATGAAATTCTCTCGAATGCAGATAGCCTATATTTTCGAAAATTAGCCACGAGAAACGACATATTGTACCAAAAGAATTAACTCCGTTAAAATTAAAAAGTGGTTTACTATGATAATTCTGGTTCACCTGAAATATTTTCCACCAAATTTGGTCACTAATTATGGTTTTACTCGCACAGATTGATAATTTGGTCAATTTTAGTTGCACACATTATTCCTTGCATAGTTACCAACGCAGATTTGGTCTTGATGTTGATTTTGGCAATTTGGTGTCGATTTTGGCGTCTTCACGACCAAATTTGGCGAAAGTTTGTAGTTTAAGGTTGCCAAAGTTTGAAAGCGCTAACTTCAATAAGAACAGTTTGGGAAATTTCCGAAAAAAATTTATTGGTTTCTAGCGCAGAACTAACTTCTTCGAAAGTTCTATAAATTTACTAACAAGACTATAAAAAAAAGAAGAATCATTATTGATGATTGCAATAAAACTTGCCTACTTCTTTACGAGCTTCTTTCTATATGGTACTACAGTAAAAGTGGAAACAGATGGAAGTTTTTTCATTTCCACGTAGGTGGGCGTTGATTTAGCGTTAATTTAAGTAACTTGACAACCAAATTTGACAAAAAAATTGTAGTTTAAGATTTCAAAGTTTGGAAACTTTTAGTTTCAATAGGAATCGAGTTCTGGAATTTTCCGTAATGAAGTTGGCAAAACATTCACATTCAATGCACTAAAATAACAGGTCAATCGCTGCTATGGTAATGAAACTATAAAAATTTACTTCGGTATTCAGGAAGTCTCAAAACGTGTAACTATACAAGAAACCAATCGATGAATATTTAGCTTTAAAAAAATACATTATTTACCGTATGGCTTTGAGGAATTAATTTCAATTCCTGAGCATCTTTCTTGGACATGGTAAAATATTATATGATATAGTATAATAGAATTCCACGATAGAACATTTAAGAACGACATCTGGAATCCCATTACTTGATACTTTAATTAAAATGAGGCACAATTACAATAAATATATACATCGCGCGCAGTAAACAGAACATAGTTGAATGTAGGATACATAAGACGAATATAATTTCTTACAGGCCACTGTCTGTGGCCCATGACCACACAGGCGTCTTACACGAAAAACGTCTACATCTGTCAGCAACACGGAGTAAAAAGACAGGAGAAGAAGGTAACACTGAAATTTTGTGATGCTGTTTTCTAATGTTTACAGATGGCGCCAGCGTGCAATCCTTCCTTCTCTCCAGCTTCCGCAATGTTATTCAATGGGGAAATGTCTCGTTGTAATTATTTTTTTAAAAATAATATCAAGCTGAAAAAATTTCGATTGAAAGCAAATTTCATTAAATAGAGTATTCTGACCAACATGTTTTTTTAAGAGCCATTTTATACTAATTTTACTTTGAAAGAAAGCTTTTAAAAAATGACGATTCTTATGAACCGAAGCTAGCTAAAACAGACAATTGGGAGGAAGGAGAATGGATGAAATTTTGTAAAGAAAAAAAATAAACTTACTTTAGGTGCAGAAAACACGAACTCGGACTTTATTTTTCTCCTAGGGCTTTTTTTTTGTCTTTCTTATCACTATCATAGCCTGTTTTACAACTAGGAACGAAGTATTTATTTGAAACATCTGAATTATGCAGTTTTAAGAACTTACAAAGAAATTAAATTGCTTAAAATAAAAAAATTTAAATGTACTTCAGCAAAATTCTATTGAAAACAACAGTATATCCGCGCCGAAGTAGGGAGGAATGACAAGTGGCGCCCTCAATATTTACCGAAAATTTAGATCACAGTTTCGTAGCTTTCTCCCATTGGACCTTCAACTCCTATTAATATTACTCCGTGGTCAGCAAGAACTAACAAACTTCTGGCTGACTTCTGAAATTAAAATGTTTTCACTTCACTTTATGGATGGATTGGCAAAATATCTAATGATATTTTGCCAAGAATGGCGACAGCGCCGTCTATATTATTTTAAAAGATAGGGAAGATGGCTCAATATCGATAGGCTATTTAATATATCCGTAAGAGTTTGAACTTAGCGCGTTACAATAGTATATTATAGTGAAGCAATTCCACTAACAAATAAAAAATAATGCTATTGCTTAAATATTGGCAGCCCTGTATATCTTCTGAAAGTTATGTACACACCTTGTGCACATAAATATAATTCTATATTAATAACACACGACACAGCCTTAAATGCACTTCCATCAATTTTCAAGTATTCTCGCATTATAAACTAGTTCTTTTGTGTAGCTCTGTAAATGGACAGTGAATGATTGCTATACCACATTCTACATGAAACATGTTTTTACGCATATAAAAGATATATATCCGTTTCATTTAGTTTAGTGCAGTCTATAAATGTTAAACTCTACTTACCTGCAATCACCCCCATAGACGTAATGTATCCCCAAAGACGGATACTTTTGTTACCAACTGTAAATAATGATTGATGATATCCCGTTAGATATAGTTCAAAGGTTAAATATTTCGATATTTTAATTCAAACTCAAGAGATAAATGAAAGAAAAAGAATTGTCAATTGAATTTTTTTACATTGAAGTCACTCGGCAATGTTTAAAAAAATTTCGCTTTTTAAATATTGCTGAGTAAAAAAACCTGAAAAGTATTTTATTTTATTTTAACTTTTGTATTTTGAGGCGTAAATAAAATTTGACAAGTTAATTTTCTTTTATTCTATTTTTTATTTATCTATTGAGATTTATTTATTTTAGAAATAAAAAGAATTTTAAAAGAGGAAAAAGAAAAGTTGTATTTTCACTAATTCTAAAGCTAATTTATGTTTTATAGACACCTGTGACCTCTGGCACAGTAGGGGCTAGCGTGGAACGTTTGACTGATCCAAGTTTGTACACTGGTTCCAGCAGAGAGCGTTTTGATGAAGAAGGACAAGGACGAGGTTTGGAAGGGCGAGAAGACATTGTTGACGCCTCAGGATATGTTCAAGGATACAAAGACAAAGATACATACGATAAAAAGACAGCTTAAAAAATATTAAGATTGTACTTTTTAATAAAATTAATTTCAACAGATCCAAAAAATCCAAATATGAGCTTTATGATGAAAAAGAACAAAAAATGATTAAATAAAATTTAAATTTCTGCCTTTTAGAGTAAATTTTGCTACCTTCCGATAAAATGAAATGTTTATAATATAATAATGTAATAGCATAATTTATAGTTAACTAATCAAGCATAGTTTTCAGTAATATATATATATATATATATTTGTAATAAATGTACTGTGTTTTGGGGTTAAGGCTGACTGAATGCACAAGGGTCCTAGGCCAGGGTGGAATCAGTAGACTTCTGGATTTTTTTATTCAATAATCACCTATAATTTTGAGAAGTAATATTTGAAATACATAATAGACGAAAAGTCTTCGAAGTGATTTGGCAACTATTACAATTAATATTTAGTGGTGGATATTAAATAAGAAAATCCTCGAATCTGGCTACACTGGGTGAGATGCCTTCGGCGGGGTGGGGTGGGGGTGGGGGGAGGTCTTTCTAAGGAGTCTTTACACGTATTCACGTGAGTTTCAGAGAAAACTTTAAAAAATTCCGAATGGATGAACAAGCATGGTATGGGTTCGAAAATGGCATCTCCCGTCTGCCAACTTCTAAAATAAATTTGCATTTAACAAACATTGCCCTCGAAATCTGAATCTCCTGGCCACTGGTATAGCTTTCTAACGAATGAAATATCACAAAACATAACATGTATAGAAAATGGAGGTTAATCAGAAATCTATATTAATAAAATCAGACTTTTGTCTGTAAATTTGTCAGAATCAAAAAATTTTGCGATATTTTCACGTTTCATACACCATGAAAGCCAAAAATGACTTCAGAAAATTTTTCCTGTGTGTCATCGTGTCTGTATGTCTGTAACGCTATTTTTGTCCGGGTATCACGTGAGAACGGCTGGACGGAGTTCAAAGGCGCTTGTTTTAGGAATTTTCGATTTTTAAGGGGAGGGAGGGGGAAAAAACTATTTTTGGCGGGAAATTTCGCGAATTCCGGATTTTTAAGTAGAACTCTACTTAATATGGAATCAAGATGTTGAAAATAAAACATATTTTTGGTTTTATGGGATTTTCGATTTTTTGGGGGGGTGGGGGTTATTACGAGGGGATAAAACCTGGACATCCTTTTAGCGCTAAATTTGTCCTAAGAAATCTATGGGAGCTGCGGTCACGAATTTTGATGTTTGGATTGTTTATATGCATCCGACACCTAAAGTAACGGAATTTATCGAAATTTCCTCGTTCCCCCCTTGGGGTGGATACAAGGTAAAAACACCTTTGTAAGAATAACTCGGTTCCAAATTACTTCACAGTGAAGAAATTGCATATGAGGAGAATACACATGAGTACAAATAAAACATTATCTACGATTTAGGAAATTTTGATTTTTTAAGGGAAGGGAGGGGGAAAATCGATTTTTGTGTGGCGGAAAATTTTGCAAATTCCGAATTTTTGAGTAAAACTCTACCAAAAATGGAACAAAGATGTTGAAAACCGCCGTGCGTCTTCTTTAGGATTATTACAAAACACGTTTTAGATTTTTTGCGATCTGCCATTTTTTTTAGGGAAGGGAGGGGTATGTGTTACGAACTGCAAATTCGAGACACCCATTTTAGCGCTAAATATGTTCTGGGAAATTTATGAGAGCTGCGGTCACAAAGTTTGGTGCTCTGATTGTTTATATGTATCTGACTCTCAAGTAACGGGATTTATTGACATCCCCCCCTTTCCCCTGGGGGGGGGGGCAGAAAGCAAAAAAACGTTCGTAAATATAACTCGGCCCCAGATAACTTCACGGTGAAGAAATTGTACATGATGAGACTGGACTTGAGTATAAATAAAACATTATGTACGATTTTGGAATTCTTGATTGTTACAAGAGGGAGGGGAAAAATCGTGTTTTGGGTAGAAATTTCAGAAATTCCGGATTTTTGAGTAGAGCTCTACTAAAAATGGTACAAAGGTATTGAAAACAGCCATATGTGTCTTCTTTAAGATATTTCCAAAAACACATTTTATTTATTTTTTTTTCGATTATTTTATTTTATTTTATTTATTTTATTTTATTTATTTATTTTATTTATTCATTTTATTTTATTTTATTTATTTTATTTTATTTATTTATTTTTTATTTATTTATTTATTTTATTTTATTTATTTATTTATTTATTTTTTTGGTGGGGGGGGGGGTTACGGAGGAGCAAATTCGAGACCCTCTTTTTTTCAGCGCTAAATTTGTCTTGGAAAATTTATGGGATCTGCGAGATTTTGCAAAACTTCGAACTTACCAGCTGGGGAAAGGGAAGTAAGAAGCGATAAATTGCTGCCGAAGGCAGTGATGACCCGGACTCCTCACGTTGCGAGCGGAAAAATCTCTATCAAACACAGCGGGAAATTTAACTTGGGTTATTAATAATGATATGGGATTTTGACAACTCATTTAAATAGTGCCAAGCGAAGTGAGCAAAGCCTGCTATTAATGTTATATAATCAAGAGCCGCATTATGATATCGTTTCCACTTTTTAAAAAATTTTGTCATTTTAATCTTTTGATTTTTTTTTTTTTTTCAATGTGACTTTAAAATATTTACTATTTTACCGTTCTTTATAAATTTAAAATCACAAAAAAATATATAGGTTACATGGCCAAACTAAAAATTAGAAAATTAACTCTATTTAAGAATTTAAAAATGTAAGAATTGAATTTTATTTTCTTTTTATTTATTTATAAAAATTTCAAACTAATTTTTAAAAAATCATATTTTTCTGATTTTTATCCTTTTATGATAACTCTTGTATTTTTATATACACGTATGTCCGGATCTGGTTTTCGACTGCGACATAAATTCACTACCCTGAATAAATTTTTCTTTACTTTCTCGGTAAGTTTCCGGGAGTTAAAATGTTTTCAGAATGCGAAAAAAAAAAAAAAAAAAAATAGTATGTTGTGGCCACCACAAGACTTTCTTCTATATTTACCTATACACATTCAATCAGTAACAATATTAAAAAAAAAAAAAAAAAAAAAAATTGCGATTTTTTTTTCTGTTTTGTTTTGTTAAAAGTAAAAAAAATCGATAACTTTGGTTTAAATGATCACAGATTTATGGTTCAACCATTCGTTTTAAAGGTATTGACGAGACCTTTCGAAAGATACCCATCTTGAAACTTTGCCCCCCCGGGTGGGAACTCCCCCCCCCGGCGGGGGGGGGGGAACCGATGCCCCCACATGCACAAAATTTTTTCCTAGTTAACTACTACTATTATCAACCTGATCTTTCGAAAGATACCCATTGTGAAAATTTACCCCCCCTGGGGGGTATTTCCCCCCTAGGGGGGGAAAGCGATGCCCCCCCATGCAGAAAATTTTTTTCCTAGTTACATACTACTATTATCATTAATTCATATTAATTTTACAATCACAAGTTTAAAATAACGCTCATTATGTACATTTATACGAAATTTTGTCCTATTCTGCCATGTTAAAAGTTTACATAAAATGCGATCACAGCGCCATCTGCTGGGCGATTGATCCCCGAATCTAATCAGACACTTTCCATGTCAGGGTCCAACTATACACCAAGTTTGGTTCAATTTCATTCATCGGTTCGTGAGATACGGTGAAAAATACGAAATTTTGCGATTACAGCGCCACCTGCCGGACGATTGATCCCTAAATCTAATCAGCACCTTGCCCCGTCAGGTTCCAACTATATACCAAGTTTGGTTGAATTTCATTCATTGGTTCGTGAGATACGGTGAAAAATACGAAAATTTGTCCTATACTGCCATGTTAAAAATTTACATAAAATGCGATCACAGCGCCACCTGATGAGCTATTGATCCCAAAATCTAATCAGCATAATGCCCCGCCAGGGTCCAACTATATACCAAGTTTGGTTGAATTTCATTCATTGGTTCGTGAGATACGGTGAAAACACTAAACCACAGACAGACAGACAGACAGACAGACAGACAGACATTTTCTAAAAACTATCAATTCGTGTTCAGGACATCCTAAAACGTGTAGATCCGTCAGAAAACGGAGGTCGAAAATTTTCGCGAATCCAATACTTTCTCTATATTACATATAGAAGAAAGTAAAAAGACTGTTTATATGATGGTTTCTTTGAGTTATTACTTTTTAGTTCCCCATCATACTATAAGTATGGCGAACTTAGGTAATCGTGAAAAATTTCGACCTCGGTTTTTTGACTTTTTTATACGTTTTCAGGTGTGAGGAATCCGAAAATGACAAAATTTGTAGGGTGTCTGTTAGTGTGTTAGTCCGTTAGTGTGTTAGTCCGTTAGTGAGTCAGTCCGTTAGTGTGTTAGTCCGTTAGTTTGTTAGGCTGTTAACACGATAACTCACGAACAAATGATCGCAGAGAGGTCAGATTAGTTTTAAAATATTACTTTCGATACTGGCAAGAACCCTATTCATTTGCAACATTCGAATTAAAAAACTTCGTAAGTTATGAGAAATTTACGATTTTCTTAACGTGGGAGAATAGGACAAAATTTCACTTAAACGTGCATTAAATGGAAACTTTTTACTGTAAAAATGTCAGACCAGTTTTAAAATATCAGTTTTGATGCCGGAATGAGCATCAGTAACTATAAATACGCTACTTTGAAAATTTCGCAAGTTATTGGAAATTTACGAATTTCTTAACATGACAGTATAGGGCAAAATTTGACATAAACGTCAATTTTCAGAGATATTTTCATCTTAAAGATGTCAGACTACTTTTGAAATATTATTTAGAACACTGACATGAATATTAATGACTAATTTTCCAATATAAAAATTTCGAAAGTTATTGGAAAATTACGAATTTCTTAACATGGCAGAATAGAGCAAAATTTCACATAAACGTCAATCTTGAAGGATATTTTCATCGTAAAGATGTCAAACCACTTTCGAAATATTATTTTGGATACTGGCATGAACATCATAGACTATGATTTTTAAATTAAAAAAATTCGTAAGTTATTTGGAAGTTACGATTTACGTCAGAATAAGGCAAAATTGAGCATAAACTTCCATTTTGAGGATCCTAAATACATTAGACAACTTCAAAATTACATTTATGATATTTGTTTGAACATGATTGAATACAAATATTCTACTAGGAAAATTTCGTAAATTATTCGTAATTTACGATTTTATCAACATAGCGAAATTGTAAATTATTCATATAAATATGGATTTTGAGGATTATTGCATTGGAAACAGTAGCATGAAAACTAATCAACAGAATCGACCCTTATAAAATAAATTAATAGATTAGAATAAGATAAATATCTCGAAGTGAACGGTGGATGGCCTATTAGGCGGGGATTTCATTCTGTCATTGTGTCAAGTTTTGGTCAAATTCATTTTTTTTTAAACATGATTATAATATGTCTCACACTAGAAATTTATGAGAACATAAATATGTAGGGGAACTGAGTAGAGTCTACCTATGCCAACTAGTTTTGTCTGTTTCATAATGTAGTATATAAAGGGTTAAATGTGTCGAATTGTTACACATGTTATTATACTTGTTTCTCTTCGTAACGACAATCATAAAATTATTGTATCACTGTCAACGGAAACGGAAGGTCTTGATAAAAAGTTGACAATCTTGATCGGCGCAAAAGCAGTACTTCAATTAAATGAAAATAGAGAAAAGTAGATGATATGGAATGCTATTTCAATTTGAACTCACCATAATAAAATGAAGTGTTTTTTATCATTGTGAATTCAACTGTTACAAAATTTTAAGTTTTGTTAATGCGTTTTCATGGTTTTATATTACAAAAAATTAGAGTTTAAATGCAAAACTTTTAGTTAAAAAAAAAAAAAAAAAAAAAAAAAAAAAAAAAAAGTTTTTTTCGTAATATGGATCAAGCGGGTAATATGGAATAGTTATGAAGGGGGAAATATGGAATATCCATTTCCTTAAAGAATAATATGGAATAGGATAATATTTTTACAGAAAAATAAAAGTTTTATTTTAATAGTATTATTGAAAATAAACAGTATTGAAAAAAATTATCAACATTTAAATTTTACAAAATCGCAAATAATATGGAACAGTTGGTATTCCATGTTACCCGAATCGCAGTCTAGGAGAATAAATCAACCTCAATAACCTGTCAGTAGAAATAAGTTTATGGGAATCAGACTACTTACTGAACTATCCTAACGGGAAGGACACTACTACATTTTCACTCATTTTACTGCTTCTTAAATAGATTACAGAATTCGTAGCACTTACCGTCAAAAAAAATCTGAACCTTGATATAAACTAAGAAGTTGTATGACACAAAAATTGCTTTTCTCAGTGATACAAAGTTAACTACCGTTCATAGTTTGGGTCCCAGTGAAGACGTTCTACGTGCTACCGATAGGTTGTGCTCCGTACAGGTTATATATAACGCTATTCAATTTTACCCGACTATTCCACATTCCTCGTCGTTCTTCTGTTCCCTTACGACTTGTGAATGGAAATTTGAGAAGTATAAAATGATGCAGATCATTCGACTGACGCTTTTGCAGGAGAAAAAAAAAAAAAAAAAAAAAAAAAAAATCTGTAGTGACTCCACTCGACTTTCCGAACATTAAGTGTAATAATTAACATTTCCATAAATAAATTAAAATAAGAGAAATCGTTAAATAAACAAAGGAAAAAATTATAATAGAATATTCGAGTATTATTTTTCATATTGTATGTTGTTTAGTTTATCGCATTTGCACTTCAAATAATTTGAGTCTATAGATCATAATGATAAAGAATTTTTCTTTCTACTCTTGTAAAGAACTATAAGTGCTAGATTTTCCAAAATTCATTCAGTTCGTGTGATGGTGATTTATAAGTAACTTAATTTTCAGTTCTTTCGAATAAGGCCTTTAGCCGCTATTGCACTTTAAATAATTTGAGCCTGTAGCCCATAATGATAAAAAATTTCTTTTTGTGTCCCTGTAAAAAAAAAAAAAAAAAAAAAAAAAAAAAAAAACTATATGTGCTACATTCACCAACATTTTTCTAGTCCGTGCAGCAAGGACCTATAACATGTGTATAAATTTTCAGCTCAATAGAATAAGGTATTTAGACGCTATTGCACTTTAAAAGTTTTGTACCCATAGGCCATAATGAAAAAATTTTTCTTTGTGTATCTGTAAAAAAAAAAAAAAAAAAAAACTATAAATGCTAGATTTATGAAAATCAATAGGGTGACTTATAACATACGTATCAACCTTTTGCTCATTCGAACAAAGCGTTTAGACGCTATCGTGTTCACTCACAAACATACGCACATACTCATACACATGCACACATACATACATCACCGTATAAACAGCGAAAATGAACTCAGAGGATCACAAATCGTATAGATACATCAAAATCTCAAAGTTGGATTTTTGTTTCGATTACAACACTTTCCTTACATGGCATGTTCGGAAAGTAAAAAGGTTATAATAGAGTTACCCCAAGAATAATAATTGAATTTTATCGCAGTCCTAATAATCATCCCAGAAAATAAAATGGAATCGATTTAATTGGTAGTAATAAAACTGTAGTAAGTCAAATGTTTCCCATTTTTTATGTTATTCCCCTTGATGACATAAAATGCAAGTTGGAACTTTCAACTATTCGGTTTCGTAACTTTTCAATCTTTCTACTGAGGGTTAGTTTTATGTTACAATCCAACCGTTATAGAAACTCTCCTAAGAGTAAATTACGCAGGTCTACATCTAAAAGTTTGATTTGATAATTTTGGCTGATCTTTATGTTTTTTGGTGTTCTAAAACCGAAACTGAAGCCAGTTTTTTACTATCACGTGTAGTTTTTTGTCAGTACAGGGTGTCTACCGACACAGTTTCTTCCGTGACTCTTCCACCAACATAAGTTATTATATGGTAACTTTCATGGTATGTTTCCATTACGATTATGAATTATAATTAATCATAGAAACGTACTTAGTAACTACCGAAAATGAAGGAATTGTGTCCATAAACATCCTGTATTGACAAAAATCTATACGTGATAGAGCAAAACTGGCTTCATTTTCGGTTTCAGCACACTAAAAAATACATGTATCAGATAAAAATTATTTATTTAAATTTTACCAACATTATTTTTGTGGACATCGTTGTTTCTTTTAGAATCTCTGATGTATAAATTACGAAAAGGTGCTCTGATTATTTAAAGCTTTTCCCAACCCATGGAAACTTTCTTTCTTTCTTTTATTTCCCCCAAGTAAATATGTAAAGACCATAAATTCAACGCCAAAATCTTATTCTAAAGAACTAACTACAAATTTCTCTTTTTACTTTCCGAACATACATATGTAAGGAAGGTATTGTATTCATGTCAAAAATCTGACTGTGATATTTTGGTGTTTCTACCCATTTTGAGATTCCTTCACTCCATTCTTGTCATTCTTGCTATTTTTACGGCGATGTACGTATGTGTGTGTGTGTATGTGTGTACGTATGAGAGCGAACATGATAGTGTCTAAACACCCAATCTGATTAACCCCCAGGGGGGTACCTTCTTCAGGTATTCAGGGGAAGTCACGCACCCCGGGCCCGAGTGATTTTTTTTCCCTCTCCTTCTTTTTTTTTTATTGCCCTTCCCTTTTATTTCTTTCACTTTTGGTTTGGTTTATTTTACTTTTGTTGCCAATAAGTTTTTGGTACTTACTTGTTCCTGTTGTTTTGTTCTTTGAAAAAAAAAAAAAATCTTTTAAAAATTATAAAATTCGAAAAACAAAAACAAAAAAATGAAACTACTCACCTTGTTCCCTCACCTTTTTTGTTTCTATTCACCTTGTTTTTACTCACCTTTTGTTCTCATTTGTTACGCTAAAAACCTTAAAATTACTTAATCCATTAATTAAGCTAAGTCCGGTGTAATTGTGGCGCTGGCTACTGGATTGGCGATTTGGTGAGGGTCTCACGGTAGTCTAGCCTTGGGATCACACTGGGAGACTGGTGCCCTTGGTGAAGGTGAGACAACGGTGACTACTCGAACGAGAAACACCGGACTAACACGACTACCACATGTGATTCCTAAGCTGGGTCAACGGTCTGGTAGCTGGTGAGTGGTTATGGGTGTCCCAGAGAGGATTTTTAAAAACCCTTTACGTTTGTGTGTTGGAAGAAACACTCTGACTTGTGGGACTAAGGAAATCCTCACCCCCCCTTTTTTATTATTCTCTATCATGGCTACAAATAAAGAAATTACGGATAATGCGTCTGGCTCTGGCCAAGCTAATCAAATCGCAAATGCTAATTCTTGGGCGGATAGGATAGAGGAGTTTTCTTCATCTTTGAATCAAAAAAACATTTTCGATAGTGATGAGGCACGGTTTTTTGTAGTAAAACGGAATGATGGAGATTTCTCTAAGACTTCTCCATTCTTGATTCAGAAATCTTTGCAATCCACGGTAGGTGAACCAAAGAATATTAAAAAGCTTCGCTCAGGAGAATTATTGATTGAAGTAATGAACAGCAAACAAGGAAGTAATTTGAGAAAATGTAAAAGCTTTGGTAATATACCAATAACTATCACTGCACACAGAACTTTAAATATAAGCCGAGGAGTAATTTCTGAAAGAGACCTGCAATATGTATCTGAAAGTGAAATCTTGGAAAATCTAAAAGACCAAAATGTTGTTGCTGTTCGCGGTATCTCAGTTTTTCGAGAGGGCAAACAAATTCCCACCAAGTATTTAATTCTTACGATAGATTCGCCTAGACTTCCACATTCAATAAAAGCTGGATACCTGGAATGCCCTATTAGACCGTATATCCCAAATCCCTTGCGATGCTTTAAATGTCAACGTTTCGGCCACTCGATGACCTCTTGCCGTGGAAACATAACATGTGCTCGCTGCAGTGCAGTGGGCCATGACAGTAAAAATTGCGAAGCTCCTATCTGCTGAATTAACTGTAAAAGAGATCACCCAGCATATTCGAAAGCATGTGAAAAATGGAAAATGGAAAAAGAAATTCAGACTGTGAAAACAAAACAGAATCTATCGTACCCTGAAGCACGTAAAATAGAAGAAGCCCGGACACCTACCATTGGTAAATCTTATGCAGCCATTACTTCCAGCAAAAAAACTTATCATACAATAGCAACACAGACTGAATGCCTCGAACAAACCAGCCAACCAGCTATTGCATTAAAAAATAACACAATACAATCTAAGTCTAATCAAACCCAGCATTCTTCTCAGCTTAACCCCAAAAAACCAACAGTGCCTAAGAAAAACACACCGAATTTGAGAAAAACAATGTCTGACAAAAGCCATAATTCTGTCTCTTATAAGCATTCTACCTCTACTTCCACTAAAAGTACAATTAAAAAGAAAAAAACTTTACCTAAACCCATCACCAATACTCATAAAACTGCCACTGTCAATAATGTTACACATGAAGACTCACTTAGCCTCCATCCTTCTGATGATGAGACAGTATGTCCACTGTATCAGAAGACAATAACGGAGATATTTTAATCTAAAAATAATACAAACATGACTTATTTCATTTCCTGGAATTGCCGAGGTTTTAATCATAAACGAGACGATATTAAGGGGATTATTTTTAATCATAAACCTGTTTGTTTTGCATTCCAGGAAACTTATCTTAGACAAAACGATAATGTTAATATCCGTGGCTACAATTGATTCAGGAAAGACTTTCTAAGAACTGACCGAGCTACAGGTGGTGTAGCTCTTTTAATTTCCAGTACCGTTCCACACACTAATATCTCTTTAAATACCAACATCCTGGCAGTTGCAATCCAACTGCATATCCATATGTTACTGACTGTTTGCTCCATATACTTACCACCCAATATGCCTGTCAACCAGAACGACCTCAATAGCCTCATTTCCCAACTACCTACTCCATTTTTAATCCTTGGTGATTTTAATGGGCATAGCCCTCTTTGGGGAAGTCCCGACACAAATGTTCGCGGGCAACTCATAGAAAACTTCATAAGTGACAATTCTTTATGTCTTTTAAATAACGGCAGCAATACTTACTTTCATGAACCATCCAGAACATTCCATGCCATTGACCTTGCAATTTGCTTTCCTACTCTCTTTCCATATTTTAATTTTTTTGTTTGTGACGATCTACATAATAGTGATCATTTTCCTTTGTTTTTATCACTTTTATAATTATGACCAGACTCATCCCAAGAAGCCCCATTTCATCTATGACAAGGCCGATTGGGTTACTTTTACTTTAAATTCATCTATCACGAGAAATATGACTGAGGGCGATATCAATAAGGCTGTAACTCTTGTCAGCCAATGTATTATTAATGCTGCTAACAGCTCTATCCCAAAGTCCAGTGGACATCACTCTAAACATTCTAAGCCTTGGTGGAACGAAGAATGCAGGCTAGCGAAAAGGAAGCAACAAAAAGCATGGGGGATTTTCCGCAGGTATCCAACAACAAGTAATTATATTTTATTTAAACAAGCTAGGGCACATGCACGGAAAACTCGTAGAAAAGCTCAAAAGGAGTCCTGGATCAACTATGTCTCCAGCATAACTTCTAATATTAGCAGCAAAAAATTATGGCATCGTGTCAAAAAATGTATGGGGATTTATACAAATCAAAGTGTCTCCTTCTTAAAAGATAATGGTCAAACTATAACATCTACAAAAAATATTGCTAATACCATCGGGCAAACTCTTTCAGACATCTCCAGCTCTAGTTCCTATAATGAACCCTTTCTATCCTACAAGCAAAACTCCGAACGCTCCACTATAAACTTCAAATCCCGCTCTTTTGAAAGTTATAATGCACCTTTTACAGAAAACGAATTAAAAGTTTGTTTAAAATGCTGTCATAATTCTGCTCCTGGACCTGATGGCATTACCTATCTCATGATCAAACACCTGTCAAAGGAATCTCTCAAAAACTTACTTCACTTGTACAATCCGCGTTTGTAATGATCGATAGATGGCGCTCTCTGAACACTGCAGTTGTTAGTAAATATAACAGCCACGTGTAATTATTATTCTTTCTCCGCCATTTCATCATGGAAAGTCGATTGCATAATATGAGGATATGCAGTGGTGTGATAATTTCACCTTAGCCCACCAGAGGGCGAGCATTTCATTACAATCGCGGATAGGATCTGGTCTGAACATGTATTTCCTGCTGCATGGCGCTATTGTTATTTCTTTTCAAAAACCCGGCAAAGATGCAACTAATCCAAAAAATTACAGACCAATAGCCCTCACTAGTTGTTTGTGCAAAATTCTTGGGAAAATGGTAAATACAAGACTGGTTTTTATCTTGGAAAGTAATAGCAGTATTTCTCCATGGCAAAGTGGTTTTCGACGTGGCCGTTCAACAATTGACAATATTTTATTGCTGGAGACAAATATCCGAAAAGCCCATGTAAAACGTAATCACTTAGTTTCAGTATTTTTCGATATTGAAAAAGTGTATGATAAGACATGGCGAATATGCTATTTTAAGGGATCTTTTTAATTTAGGCTTTCGTGGAAATCTTCCTATTTTTATTGAAATTTTTTTTAAACTCAGACGCTTCCAAGTTCGCATTGGTTCAGAATACTCTGATTTCTACCATCAGGAAGAAGGTGTACCTCAAAGCAGTGTCTTGAGCGTTACGCTCCTCTCTTTAAAAATTAACAACATTTTAAAACAATTACCGCTAAGCATTCATGGTAGTTTATATGTGGACGACCTGCAAATCTCTTGCCAGGGTAATGACATGCGTTTCATTGAACGCCAATTACAACTTGCTATCAAAAATATTATTAAGTGGGCAAATGAAAACGGGTTTAACTTTTCTGTTGACAAAACACAGTGTGTGCATTTTTGTCGTAGACGTGATCCTCACCCTGATCCAGAACTTTTTATTAATAACAGACCTATCTCAGTTGTTGACTCTGCTCGCTTCTTGGGTGTAATTTTTAACAGGAAACTTACTTTCATTCCACATATTTTAAATCTTAGGACGAATTGTGATAAAAAATTAAATATTCTGAAAGTGCTTTCCAATACTTCCTGGGGTGCTGATCGTACTTCCTTGCTTAAGATCTATAGAGCAATCATCCGCTCTAGGCTAGACTATGCTTGTCAGATTTATGGTTCAACTCGCAACACGTACCTTAAGAAACTTGACACAGTGCACCATTCTGCACTTAGAATCTGTTCTGGTGCCTTTCGTACATCTCCCATTCTTAGTCTATATACTGACTGTGTAGAGCCATCTCTCACTATGACCAGACAAAAACTTTCACTTGAACTGTATTTCCGCATTCTATCACATCCTCATCATCCACTCCATCCTCATTTTTGCAACAATGATCACATTTTATTCCATAATCGCCCCTCTTGCATTCCTCATTTTAGCCTAAGAATGAGGAACATTCTTGTTGGTATGCCTCACATTGACACTAATGTTCGTAGTAGGCCTCTCTTGGCTATTACACCATGGAACTTTAGGGTTATTTCCTGCATTCACCCTTTTAAGGATTTTGACAAATCGAACACAGATGCTTCAATTTTCCGGTCACTATGCTTCTCATTGCTGCAGGTACAAGGACTACATCAAAATTTTTACAGATGGCTCAAAGGCAGGCGATAAAGTTGACTGTGGTGTTGTTTCTGGTACAACTATTTTTAGCTATCAACTTCCAAGTACTTTTTCAGTTTTCTCGGCAGAATTTTTTGCAATTGAGGTCGCACTTAACTTCATTTCTTCTCATCGCTATAGAAAATTTATAATTTACACAGACTCAAAGAGTGTTCTCGATTCTCTTTCTTCCATTTCATGTACAGTCAGCCAAACCCCCCCCCCACCACCACCTAATTTCGCCGTAAATTATCGTAGAAACATGCGACTGGTACCGATCAGTTTGTAATAACGTCTAGTTTATAATATTATAGTTAGATTTTACTTAGGGGGTCGTCTACATATTAAAACTGACATCAACTTCATTTTTTTCAATGGTAACCCCCCTTTTTTGTAATTTATTTGAATTCCTTGGATCAAATCATCACGGAAAATGGTATAGTTTATATATTTCGCTTAATTTTTCATAGAGTTATAAGCTGTCAAAGTTTGGGGATGCTAATGTTAAATGAATGTGACAAACATTAAATCATATCTTCCGAAATAATTATGATATTTAAATTCTGTTTTTTTTATTTGTTAGAATGAAGTGACCCAAACATATTCCAAGCAAATTTTTGCTAAAAAAAATTTTTTTGAATTATGAAAATTATTAATAAATTCATATTTGAAAAAATTATGAATTATGACCTATGTTAATTTTTGCACGAATAGAACGGGCATCATCAAAAACATGGGTTTCCAAATTTACAGCTCGTTCCTAACATTATTTTTTGAGTTACAGTGATATTTCATTTTTTACTGCTGTTAGGGGGGCGTCACTTGTTATAATTTGTATCTTCTGTGAGTCAATATTTCTATACATTTTGACAAAAAACTATTTTAATTTACCTTTATGTTATTATAATTGTTTTCTAAGGAGCATTTCGATGTTTATTATACAAATTGGCTTATTTTTTAATAAATTATCGCAATGCAGGCAAGAGATTGGGAAAGAATTCCAAAAGAAATGTAGCCCCGCCTCTATACTGCGGAAACAGTATTAAAACAAACTAGTTTGCATACTCGTATATGACTCTATATGTGACGCTGGTATGCATAAATGTCAATGACATTTACTACATTGAATGCTGAAGACAAAATTTAAATGATTTAATTGGAAGTATGTAAAATAATTTTGTTTTATAATGTAAAAGTTTTAGATAAATTCTGTAAAGGCGTGGCTTTCACTGCAAAAAGGAGTTTACTCGATTCTGAAATGTTAAGTCTTTGTTCTTAAATATTACATAACTTTTTCTAGTTTCTCACTGCTAAAATTCTATTTTATCCCTTTTGTCTTTTGTTTTTAACTTGAATATTCTAGGATTCGTGCATCTCAAGTTATATATCATGATTTAGAAAATGCGGTAGGACAAGAATTATTATTTGAAAGAAAAATATGCAGTGAAAAATACTTTTATTTTTGTTTTCTTTTAAATTAATATAATTAATTTTTATCAGATTTTTTAAAACATTTTCTCTGTTTTAATCTTGTTGTGACATTTTCGCATTCGTTTACTCTAACGTTTATGCTTTTTAAATTTTATCGCATGACGTCGCAATATGTAATATTATTTATTTTCGATTATTCTAATCACGGCGTAAAACTGACGACACATTTATCACGGAAAAAGAATTTAAAACTAAGTTATATGTCTTATAACCTTTAAAGATATAGATTTTACGCATTTAAAATTAAGAATTCAAGTACAGTAGATGACTGCAGAACGGGGAATATTCGTTCTAGGCAATAGGAAACCGTTTTTTCTATATCCATATTTATTTTCATATGAATATACACAATAATTATACTCTTTCTAGTGAAAGTATTTGTATTCATACTATTTTGTTTATATATATATGAATATAAGGAATATTCTTAAGAAATATCGTAACACACAAATTGTGAAAGAAACGCCCACTGAAGGAGTTACAGATTTCAAAATGACGTGAAACTACGTCAGTGGTCGCGAAAATGTTAAATAACCTTTCTCAGATTTTAGTTTAAATCTTGTTATCTATATTTTTGTATATTATCTATTGTTGGTTTGTACGCCTAAAATTAAATGTAAATCTTTATAGTAACACTTTCATGCGAGGCTTACTGTATAAAATAAAAATATACCCAACAAGAAGTAGACAATAATTGTTAGTTAGTAGATATTAATTGTTTTTATATATATTTTTTGTATATGTATTTTATATATTTTTTTTTATTATATATGTATTTTAACTTAAATTTTTGTCTCTTAAATAAAACAGTTTTTGCTTTTAAGAAATAGATAATTCTTTTTCTTAAATATTAAATACTTTTTTTTTTTTTTTTTAACCGCTATTAATATTATTATCATTATTGCTGTTGTCCTTTTACCTTGGTATCTAGATTTTTGTAATTCAACATTGCAGGGTTCATATGATTCAAGCTATTTAATTTTTTTTTATATGAAGTGTTGTATTTAACTAATCAATGTTTAATAAATTGAAACCAATAAAAATCTTTTAATTCATAAGCTAACAGAGAAAGTTCTGCGAATTTGAATCGTTTTTTATTTTATAAAAAAACATTTCTGAACATTTTTTCCGGTGTGAAATTTAATAAATAATGTATATTGGGTGGTAGATCACGATTTATTTTTTCTAAATGTATATACGGTCTCCTAACACATTTTCACGTGTAACTCTGTTTAGAATTGATTTAAAGTATATAAATAGGTAGGTTTTCCGAACTGCCTTGATCTCAGAAATCTGAATTTGAGGTCAAAAATAGGGGTCGTCATTGAAAAAAATGAAGTTTATACGCGTTTTAATATGTAGATGACCCCTTAAGCAAAATCTAACTACACCATTAAAAACTAGACGTTATTACAGATCGATAGGTACTAGCCGCATGTTTCTACGATAACTTACGGCGAAATTAGGTGGGGGGTGGCGTTTTTTTTTTTTGGCTGATTGTACATCCTCATTTATTTCAGTTTTAAAAACATATAACGACTTGTTGAAAAAGGGATTTGATATTTTATTTTGTTGGGTTCCTGGACATGTTGGGATTAGAGGTAATGAAACTGCTGATAAGGCTGCAAAACAGGCTTTAACTACTCTTAACTGCCCAGTTCCATACGAAGATTTAAAGCATGCCCTCAAAAAGTCCCTTAAAATCCTTTGGCAAAGAGAGTGGCAGTGGCGTAACTAGCCAAAGTGTCGCCCGGGGCGGATGTTTATTTTGCCGCCCCTTAAGATTTTTAAAAATATTTAAAAATGCCCAAAGCTGGATAATGCAGGTATATATGTAGGTATTTATGCTAATAAAAGAATATGTCTTTCCATTTGTGCATCTGACTGTGTAACTATAGTGTATGTAAACATCCAGACGTCGTAGAACAATAAAATTTGGCAATCGGGTATATCGGAGAATAGTGGGGAATGCAACATTAAAAGAAAAATTATTATTTTGTCAAATATTTAATGCAAACTTTGTGATTTTCACAGTTGATGTCTTTTTGCTAGATTTCTATGGTAGTTTCAAATTTCAGAAACTTCTATTATATTTAAAATATTTTTAAATGCAACTCACTCATTCACGTATTACAGCCATTTTAACGAAATACATTTTAAAATTTTTTCATTAAAGCATTGGCAAAAAATTTCAATGTATTCAGTACATTATATTAGGGCTGGTGTTTAATGCAACATGCAACACGGTCAGTTGGGCGCACCAGCAAACAGGTGGCCGCTCTGCCAGCAAACAGATTGTACTACATATGTCTGACTCGGGTAAAAAGTTCTGCAGGCTTCTGTAAACGGGAGTTTTCCGCATTTTGAAATTTTAGGGGTCACGAATAGCTTGATGATTTTTGCCCTAATCAGAACTATTTAGAACATTTGAAACTTTTACTTTTGCTTTTACCTATTGTAAATAATTTTATTGATACAACTTTTTGTGTTCTAGCAGTATATAAAGCTGGTGTTTAATGTAATGAATTACGGGCTCCAATAAGTGTTTCTATGGTGGGCGAATGAACAAGTTCTAAATGTTTGCTCACATTGAAGGCACCACAGGCGACTGCAAGTGAAAATTTGCCTCGGTCAAAATTTTGAGGAATCGCTAACAAAATGGTAATGTCAGGGATGGAACACGGGCGCAGTATTCATACCACTATCAATGTAAGAAAATTTTCTACTTCTTAAATCAACGATATTATAGGTAGTAAAATTTCTTAAACAGATTCCGTTATGAATTCTGCGCCCGTGTTCCATCCCTGTAATGTTTATTACAGTCGAAATTGTTAAAAGAAAAACATTGAATTGAAAGCGAAGCAGTCTAAATTGAATAGAGTTTTGCTACAGTCAGAATTTTCAGGTGTTGCGAACTAGTTCGTTGCCGAAAATGATTAGTGCAGGAGAAAATAAAATGCGTGAACAATTCATTTGTCCAGATTTATTTTACAATCGTAAACAACAATAATCGTAACAATGTTACGATTATTAATGAGATGGTTGGCAAGAATCGTTTTTTTTTTTAATTATCATACTGTCTTTAGAATCTAGGGTCGATTCCTTCAACCAATCTATCTGTCACTGAATCCTATTATCTTCTTAGCTAAACCTCATAAGATAAAGCTGTATGCAGGGACCGATTTACTCACTTGGAGGCCCAGGGCACTCATGTTCAATGGGCCCCCTTTTCTCGCACTTTAATATTACAACAAACAAAACAAGCCGCTTATTTCCAATTCAGCAGTCTAAAAATTCACTTCTCTTTCCATTTTGTTGGTAAGAGTAAGGCTAAACAAGATCCGTCGCTTGTCAATCGGATTGACGCACGTCGCCCCCATGTATCAGCATTGCGGTGCGTTCCTCGGATTTAGATAGCCTTAGTAAATGTTTGGAATGCAAGTATCGGTAGTATGCAGTGGTATTTGCGCCTAGCGAAAATATTGTAATTTTTCCGATAAGTTGATAGTTTCCTTGAAAGATCACCATGCCGATTTATAAAACAGCGCAGTAATTCCTCCCTCCTTTGACGAAAAAGAAAAAACAACAATCCTTATAGCAAAATATGGAAATTTTTCATTTTAACTATTTTTTAAAATGTACAATGGATTTTCTTGGGGGCCCCTTCACTGTGAGGGCCCAGGGCACGTGCCCCGAATGCCCTGCCTTAAATCAGGCACTGGCTGTATGAACAAATTCTTCATTGCTCATACCTTTTCTTTTTGTAAACATAACGCTCTGTATTTATTATTATATTAAAACAAATTTTGGTAAAATAAATCAATGCATCACCTGCTATTTCTCCTAATGACTTCCAGGCAGATTTGTCTCATCTTGACCATATTAACCACTTAACCATCTTGACCACTTAATTTCACTGGGCTCATACATTTAGCTAGACACCAAAGCAAAGACAGGCCGTAAAGTGTATATGCACTAGGTAGGCCATCAACGATTGCACCAGTTCCCAGTTCCTGCTATTTTGTCTTTTTACTGTTGCCTAAACACATGGATGTTCTAAGAAGTGATGTTCCTATCATCTCACTAATAGTGTTTATGTAAAGGAAAATGCAAAGGGCTGAATGATAAAGATTTTGTGAATTTTCTCATTTCAAAAAGTGACGTTACTGTTGTACTATGACATTCCATTACTCATAGAAATGGAAATTGTATATAAGTACGAAGCCGAAAATCTGGAATTGTTGGGACCGCGGCGATTCCGGATTTGCAGATTTTCTGGATTTTTCGTTATGCCAAAAAATATAATATTTTAGTTTAAGTACTTGGATAATATGCAAATTCAAGTAAAAAATAATATATTACGATTTTTAAATATATTCTGCATTTATTGTTTTATCAACTTTAACAATAAATAAATAAAATTAAAAATTAAACAGATATATTGAAAACAGTTGCATGCAAAAATTAGTACAAGTTACAATAAAAGAAAATAAATAAGAAAAACATGCCATTTTAAAAACATTTCCGTGATTTTTTTTTTTTTTTTTTTTTTTTTTTTAGTACTTTAGGTTTTTTAATTAAAAGTTTGAATAACATAGAATTTAGTTCTCAATTAAATAAATGTTTAAGAATTGTTACTATTATTATAATCTTCTTCTTCCTCCTCTTTCAGACACTGCAAATGTCGGTTTTGCAGATTACTAAGAAATAATATACTTTTTGGGTTCTTTATTTAGATTTTCTTATAATTAAAAAAAAATCGCTGTTGATCATGATGATTAACGCCGCCGAAATTGTTCGGATTTTTGGCGATTCTGGATTTTTGGAGTCCGGTTTTTCGGCTTCGTACTGTATATAGTGCAGCAAATAAATAATATTAGTAAAATACTTTGTTTGAAATATGCTTAAATCCACGAAAATGATTTAATGATATGTCAGGCTGACTACATCTAATTTTCAATTATCAATTCTTCATTGCGTTTGATTTTCTTCTGTGGGAGCAACATACACTTATTTATTTATTTATTTTTTTAATTGGGAGTTTGATTTTAAGTGTATAAAATCCATTATTTCCGCAATCGTAGCAAGTTTAGATATTCGAATTTTAAAGCAAAAAATATTAAATATGCTAAAGTTTTAAATTAATAATAAAATTTTAAATTTAGGAAATATTTTAAAACATGGTGTTGACAATCGAAATTTTTCCCCTCATTCTTTCACCAGGATTTTTCGGTCGGAAAATTTAGCAGTATGTTTGCACAATCAACTAAGTAAAAAATGTTATACAAATATACTGGTGGAAGAATCGGTGAAAATTTTTCGATTGTCGACAACCTGTAAAAAAAACAAAAAAACAATGTTTTCCCAAATTTTTCTTTTGGAAAGAGTCTATTACAAATAATAAGAATAACTTTTCAAAATTTAACTTTCAATTGAAAATGTAATTTCAGGGTGATAGAGATCTTGAATTTTCCCCTCCTCCCATCCACTTAATGGTATACCAGCAATCGAATATATTTTATTATTTCTTCAAGTTTTTTTTCGATACATTATTATTGATATATTAAGCCGATATAGCGATAGAACCGCATTTTCAGAGCCAGGAACACTTCAGCTTAGGCATCAATTTTCAAGACAAAGTTACATTATAAGTCATCTTCTAATAGCATATTTTCAGCTGCAATGTCAACTCATATATAGAAGGTATATACGTGAAAATATTGCGAACTTTAAATATTTTAAACTTTAGGTGCTCTTTGAAAAGTCACGCAGTTTGCCTATTCGAAAATCATAAAGAACATACCTTAATCATTCGATAATCATGAAAAATGCCTCGCCCCGAGAGAGACATTCTTCAGCGCTCTATTTTTCTTACTACTGACTACATATTGTTTACTACTCACAGGAAAAATTAATATTCTCAATCAAGAAAAGGCATCTATTAAACCAGGATTGTAAAATTATATGCTAGAAAAAATTACCAATTCTTTAAAAACTAAATTAAATTACAAAATGTTCCATGTATTATTAAAATACAAATCTGTGTAATCCGAAAACGGCCAAAACCAGAAGCAAAAACATTCCTAAAAATCTCCCTCCTAAAAGTCGGATCCGTAGAGTTTCAATTGTATCGGAGTTACTTTATCGGACATCGATCATCTAATACCTCTTTCAATAAGCATTCTCTGGCAAACTCTGCAATACACTTTGAGAAAAAAAAAATTCAAATCACAGTTTTGTGGAATAATAAGATAATAAAAATATTTTTTATAGAAAATATTTTCTATAAAAATATATCAAAATTTTTTATAGAACCTTTATAATTTCATAGAAAAATACATTTTTCAAATTGAAGTTATATGTTTGAGATAGTGCTGAAGTTGGATTTTCAGGTATACGTTTAATGAAATTTACCAAAATGCCGCCCCAAAAATCGTGCCGCCCGGGGCGGACCGCCCCCTCCGCCCCACCTTTGTTACGCCACTGGGAGTGGGAATGTCAAGTGGATAATAAACTACAAAAGATCAAACCACACATAACAGTCTGGCCTACACTCTCACCAAGGAAGTACGATGTCATTCTCACCCGTCTCAGAATAGGGCATTCCAGGCTAACACATAAGCACTTACTTCTGGGAGAACAAGAACCTGAATGTCCTAAATGTCATTTTACTTCACTTACCATTCGCCATTTACTTACAGATTGCCCATGCCTTCGTCATTTGTACAGACATTATTTTAAATCATCATCACCAAATCAGACAAGCCTTATAGGTACTAATCCTCATCCTTTACTGACAAACTTTTTAAAAGAGGCTGATTTTTATTACGATATCTGATTTTATTTTTTACACTGTTCATTTTTTTACATCTGTTTTTATTATATACTCAGTTATTTATTTATTTATTTTTTTTTTTACTTCTGGTTTTATTGTATACACTGCTCATTATTTTTACATCATTTCATCTTATACACTGCTCATTATTTTTACATCATTTCATCTTATACACTGTTTGCCCTGTTATCTATTATTTTTGATTTTTTGGCTTCATTATTTTTTAACTTTTTACCCATTTTTGTGTTTTAGTGACCATCGCTATACTTTAATTTCACATATTTGTTTGGCGCAGTATGTCCCATTGTGGACCTTGCGCCATTAAAAGACAACCAACCAACCAACCCAATCTGATTAAGCTGAAAATTTATACACATATTATAGATCACCTTCACACGAACTGTATGATTTTTGGAGAATCTAGTGTTCATATATTTTTTTTTTTATAGGAACACAATGAAAACTTTTATTCATTGCGGCGTATGTGCTCAAATTATTTAAAATGCGATAGCGCTTAAACGTCTCAACCGATTGAGCTGAAAATTTCTGTACATGTTATAGGTCACTGTACAACGATTTTGGTGAGTGTAGCACTTATAAATTTTTACAGGGACTCAACGAAAAATACTTTATCATTATGACATATAGGCTCAAATTATTTGAAGGGCAATAGCGTTACATTGAACACCATACTATACAGAGAAAAATACTCAAATATCCTATAAAAATGTTCTCTTTCTATTTTAACGACTTCTCTTACTTTAATTTATTTATACAACCATTAATTACTTAATGTTATGAAAGTTGAGTGGAGTCGCACCAGATTTTTATTATTTTGCCAGTGACAAAAAAAAAAAAAAAAAAAAAAAAAGAAAAGAAAAGAAAAGAAAACCGCAATAAGCTTCAAAAAAGAAAAAAAAAAATTATACCTTTAAAAAATTAAAGAATATACTTTTATTGACAATTGAACATTTTTCTTTTAATCGTATAACTAACAAAACATGTCGGATTCGTTTGAGTTATACGTATAGTTAGTATTTTATTTTATTTGAAAAATATTTAAAAAATTGCAATTATTAATATATAATTATATTTAGTTTTTAAGATCTTATTTCAAAATGTGAGATAAATAAATATGTATATATATTTTAATTTTTAGTTAAAAATAAAGGTTTTAGACAACAATTACATAATTTTAAATCTTTAATAAATAATTTCGAATTAAACAAAAAACATTTTTAAAAAATCTCCCCTGACTGGGCTCGAACGTTATACCTTTAGGTTCGTAGCCCGGAACTTTACCTCACAGCCACAGCGTTCACGCAGGGAATAGATTTACAATATAGATTTTTACAATATAGATTTTTTGTATGCCCCCAGAGTGGTTACAAACATACAAACAAACATACATACAGGTGAATCTAATAAAAGCGTGTGAAAAAGGAACATATTTTCTTTCTCCAAATCACAGATAGCTTTGGTATGGAAGTGAAGAACCTGTTCTTTCACTGATTTTATTAGAGAAGCATATTTCAATTCAATGTTGAAAGGGGCCAAAACTAGCGTAAGTGGAACATAGGTGAAGTGAATACACGAGCGAAATTTCTGTGTTGATTTTGGTTAACCTTGATTGAAAGATTGTTTCATTCGTTGGGTGTTCAGTATTCTGGATGCGAAACGCTGTTGCAGAAAAACTGTGTTCAAGTTTAACCTTGTACGGATAAACATTTCGTGGATGTCATTCCCAATCTTCATCTTATATAACTTAAAGTGGCATTTTTTTTTCCCTTCAAGACGATAAATAGGCTAAAATCTTAGCACTTCAGAATTTAATTTTCCTTTCGCAGATTATATAACGCGCCTCCTAAGTGCCTCCAGGGCAACTCGTTTCTGTTTTGTTGCTTTTCTTCCTTATACAATTAAAATAAGTTGTCGAAGATTAATAATTTTCGTAACCCTGAAATTGAAATACATAGTTTCAAGGTCAACTTTCCTATATCGTGAATTCTTGTATGTTTTTATTATGCCTCGAGTAGTATCTTATTTCATTTAACAACATTTTTTTGAATTATCAGCTTTATGGATCGAAACTTTTTTCCCAACATTTTTCTCCCATTTATCATTTTCATTGAAAGTTTTTTCCTTATCTACGCACATTCCTAACAAAAAAAAAAAAAAAAAAAGTCTCTAATAAACTAAAAAAGAATTCGAAAAGATACTAGAATGACATGATTTATGAAATATATACACAAATATTACTTTATAAGACAATTTCACCTAAAATAGTGTGCCTTAATTTTCCAATATTCATCATCAACAAAGCGAAAAAGTTTAAATTATTACAAAAATATTTCGGTAAAATTATTCATTTACCTAAATCTTGCATTCACTTAACCGTTTGCGTAAGAAACATAAGAAGATTTCGTCTGAGCAAAAATAAGAAGTCTACCGTTGAGTAACTTTTTTCAATTTTATAAAGTAACTTTGCATTTATTCTCATCTCAACCAACTTCTTTAAGTGCCATAAATTATAGTTGAGTAACTAGACAATTTGTACGTGTCAAATAACTGTCTTCTTACTTCTTACACAACATTTTTATTTTCTCTTACCCATATATACGGTAGAGAAGGTATTGTTTTTGGGTCAAATTTTATAAATTAAGTTTTTTTAATATTTACACGTTTTGAGGCCCTCTGAATCCAAAAATCATGTTTTTAGCGGTTGGTCTGCGTGTGTGTCTATGTGTGTGTGTATTATAAGCATATATCAAGAACAAATAATAGCAGAAAATCCAAACTTGGTATTCTAAATGTGTATCATACAGGGATGCTACACTAAACATTTCATTGCGATCAAGCAAGTAGTTCGTGTACAGGGACACCCAAGAGAATTCAAATACATTACGTCTATGGGGGTGATTGCAGATAAGGAGAGTTTAAACATCTATAGACTGACTGCACTAAACCAAATGAAACGAATTTATATTTTTTTTACGTAAAAAAATTTTTCATGTAGAATATTGTATCAAAATCATTCACTGTTCGTTTACAGGGATACACAAAAGAACTAGATTATAGTGTGACAATACTTTAAATTGATGGAAGTGTATTTCAGGTTGTGCCGTGTGTTATTTATGTAGTATTATATTTATTTGCACATGTGGTGTGCACATAACCTTCAGAAGATATACAGGGTTGCCAATTTTTAAGCCATAACATTATTTTTTATTGTTAGTGGAAGTGCTTTACTATAATATTTTACCATGAGCAGGGAAGCTACTTAGATAGTGAAATTAATTCCTCATTGCCATATGGTAAATAATGTATTTTTTTAAGATAAATATTCATGGCTTGGTTTTTGTATATTTACATGTTTTGAGTTTTCCTGAAGTCAAGTTTTTAATGTTTGATCCTTGTCTGTGTCTCTTAGAGTAAATTAAAAACAAATATTTGCAGGTGATCCAAATGTTGTATTTTGAAGTTAATACGTTTGTTACTAGAAAGGTTTGTTCGAGATTGATAAATTTCAAGGAATGTTGAGTGTGAAAGTTGTCTGAATAATTTTAAATGAAATTTTTAATTTAATAACAGATTTGAATTCTATTTCTATATAAATGTAGGTACAATAGTGAAACGGGAGTGGAGTTTCATAGAATTATTTGTGAATTAAAGCTGTTCCGAAACCTAATTTGAATTGTTTTACCATAGGTTTACATAACAATACTCGTTATCTTACCCCTTAATCTCCAATCTGTATTTATAGTATTAAATTTCAGGGTAAAAGAAATTCATGTGAGTGACACATCAGATTATAATTTTTCTCTTTGTATCCTATAAGCTCATATAAAACCTAAATATTTGTATCACCATTCACTACCCATATACATGGAAAAGAAAGTATTGTTTTTTGGTCAAATTTTCGAAATTTAGTTTTTGCTATATTTACACATTTTGAGGTTCCCTGAATCCGAAAATCATGTTTTTAAGAGTTAGTCTCTCTCTCTGTCTCTCTCTCTCTCTCTCTCTCTCTCTCTGTGCGTGTGTGTCTGTTATCAGCATATCTCAAGAACAAATTATAGCAGGAAGTCCAAACTTGGTATTCTAAATGTGTATCATATAGGGATGCTACATTAAACTTTCCGTTGAGATCAAGCAAATAGTTCGTGTACAAGGACAGCCAAACAATTCAAATACATTATGTCTATGGGGAAATTTATGTTAAGTACAGTGTAATATCTATAGGCTGACTTAAACGAAACAGAAAGCACAAAATTTATTCTATGCATAAAAGCATGTTTTGTGTAGATTGTGGTATGGAAATCTTTCACTGAAAAACTATTTTTAGCAGTTGATCTGTATGTAATCGCCATAACTTAAAAACAAATAACTGCAGGAAATTCGAATTTGGTATTTTGAAGTTCGTATTAGGTTGTTATTTGAAAAAATTGATAATGGTTAGCAAGTTTGAAGGCAAATTGGTAACACCCTTGAAATTTTTTTGATTAAATGAAGCCATTATAATTAAATGGGTCATTGAGCGGTACGGTAGCCCCCGCACACACTCAATTATATGTCAAATAAAACTGTTCCTAAACCTATTTTAGATTATTTTCAAAGTATATTAAATTTTATTATCTTACCTTAAGCATGGTAAGAGAAAATTGTGCGAGTGACACACCAGATTATTTTATTTTTATTTTCTACTCATAAGTCTCATCTATATTAATAAAATCAGACATTTGTCTGTAAATTTGTCGGAATCAAAAAATGTTGCGATATCTTCACGTTTCACACCCCATGAAAGTCGAAAATGACTTCAGAAAATTTTGCCTGTGTGTGTGTGTCATTGTGTCTGTATGTCGCTTTTTTTGTCCAGGCATCACTCGAGAAAGCTGGACGGAATTCAACGGCGCTTGGCAGAAACTTAGGTCTTCACCCAACTTAAAATATATCTATAGAAATTTTCAAAATTTTCATTAGTTTTTGAATTGTGGGTAAAAAACGCCTGCGCATGCGCCATAAATATTTTTTCACTAAAACGCTTTGAATGGAAAAAAATATATATATATAAATGAAAGTTTCTCTGTATGTCCTTTATAAAATCGTAAAAGGCTTGACCGATTTCGATCATTCTTTTTTTGTTTTTTTCCTTATAGGTGGTCAGGGATGATTTAGGGAAAAAAAATTGAAAACATTCGACCCCCAAGGATTGGGGGGGGGGGAGGCAAAACGTAAATTCAAAAAATCCGTCATATCTCAAACAAAAAAAACAGATATCCGTAAAATTTTTCCTTTAACCCCTTAACGCGCGGTGTCCTCGCCACGAGGACGCAAAATTTAAGATCCAGCTGCAAAAATTCATCCCGGAAATATTTTAGCAAAAATTCACGTTTATAACATATCAGAAAAGGCCAGATTTTTAAACATTAAAAATTAAAATTTCTTTTAATTTAATTTAGTTCATGAATTCCGGTGGCAGTATAATTTAAATGTTTCAAATTGTCTTGCGCCGCAAAGGGTTAAAATATATAGCTAATATAAATGTCTAAAAACCAATTTATGGAATTTTAGAAATTCGGTCCCCAACGGGGCGGGGGGGGGGGGGCAAAACGGGATTTCACATGCGTAAAACGCGATTTCGCATAATCCTATATATCTCAAAAAAAAAAAAAAAATCATATACGTGAAATTTTTGCTATAAAATATAGCTAATACAAATATCTAAAAATCAATTTCTGGAATTTTAAAAATTCAGCCCCCAGGTGGGGCAGCAGGGGCAAAAACAATTAGAAATACAGTTAGGCCTTTCAAAATTGGTACAGATAGGTTTCAATAGCCTTCAAGTCGAATGGGGATATTTTCGAAAGTGTAAAGTTATTAGGAGGGGAGAGAAGGGGGGAGGGGAGAGGGGGGGCAAAAAAAAATAGAGTTAGATCGTTCAAATTTGGTATATAGAGGTTTTCGATACTTACAAATCGATTGCGGATATTTTCGAATTTGTAAAATTATTAGGAGGTGCGGGAAGGGGGTGGAGCGGTAAGGGGGGGGCTATGGGCAAAAACAAATAGAAATACAGTTAGGGCATTCAAAATTGGTACAGATAGGTTTTAAAGGCCTGCAAGTCGAATGGGGATATTTTCGAAAGTGTAAAGTTATTAGCAGGGGAGAAGGGGGGAGGGGATGGGGGGGGGGCAAAAAAATAAAAATAGAGTTAGATCGTTCAAAATTGGTACACAAATGGTTTTCGATACTTAAAATCGAATGCGGATATTTTTGAATTTGTAAAATTATTAGGAGGGGCGGTAAGGGGAAGGCTATGCGCAAAAACAAATAGAAATGCAGTTAGGCCGTTCAAAATTGGTACAGATTGGCTTTAGAGGCCTGCGAGTCGAATAGGCATATTTTCGAAAGTGTAACGTTATTAGGAGGGACGGAAAGGGAGGCGGAAAGGCAAAAAAAAATAAAATAGAGTTAGATCATTCAAAATTGGTACATGGAGGTTTTCGATACTTACAAATCGATTGCGGATATTTTCGAATTTTTAAAATTATTGGGAAGGGGGGGGAGAGTGGTGGGGCAAAAAAATAAAAATAGAGATAGACCTTTCAAAATTGGTGCATAGAGGTTTTTGATATTTACAAATCGATTGCGGATATTTTCGAATTTGTAAAATTATTAGGATAGACGGGAGGGGGGGGCGAAGGGGGAAAATAACAGAAATAAGAGTTAGAGCATTTTGGGATTTTTTTTCCGAAGGCAGTGAGAACCCGGTGCGACATTTTTCCTAATCGGATTTTTTTAACTTTTTATTTTTAACGTGATAAAAATTAATGCAATTTTGAGAATTCAGTAATTATAGTGATTCATTTAAAAATAATGACCAGCGAAGCGGGCAAAGCCTGCTAGTCTTCTATATATATATAAATGAATGTTTGTCTGTATGTCCTTTATAAAATCGTAAACGGCTTGACCGATTTCGATCACTCTTTTTTTTGTTTTTTTCCTTATAGGACAGGGATGGCTTAGAAAAAAAAATTGAAAAAATTCGATCCCCAAGGAGGGGGGGAGGGGGCAAAACATGAATTCGAAAAATACTTCATATCTCAAACAAAAAACAGATATCCGTAAAATTTTTGCTTTAAAATATAACTAATATAAATGTCTAAAAACCAATTTCTGGAATTTCCGAAATTCGGTCACCGAGGGGGGGGGGGGGGGCAAAACGGGATTTCACATGCGTAAAACGCGATTTCGCATAATCCTATATATCTCCAACAAAAAAAAAAAACAGATATACGTGAAATTTTTGCTATAAAATATAGCTAATACAAATATCTAAAAACCAATTTCTGGATATTTAAAAATTCAGCCTCCAGGTGGGGCAGCAGGGGCAAAAACAATTAGAAATACAGTTAGGCCTTTCAAAATTGGTACAGATAGGTTTCAATAGCCTGCAAGTCGAATGGGGATATTTCCGAAAGTGTAAAGTTATTAGGAGGGGAGAGAAGAGGGGAGGAGAGAGGGGGGCAAAAAAATAAAAATAGAGTTAGATCGTTCAAATTTGGTATAAAGAGGTTTTCGATACTTACAAATCGATTGCGGATATTTTCGAATTTGTAAAATTATTAGGAGGTGCGGGAAGGGGGTGGAGCGGTAAGGGGGGGGCTATGGGCAAAAACAAATAGAAATATAGTTAGGGCATTCAAAATTGGTACAGATAGGTTTTAAAGGCCAGCAAGTCGAATGGGGATATTTCCGAAAGTGTAAAGTTATTAGGAGGGGCTAGAATGGGGGAGGGGATGGGGGGAGGCAAAAAAATAAAAATAGAGTTAGATCGTTCAAAATTGGTACATAAATGGTTTTCGATACTTAAAATCGAATGCGGATATTTTTGAATTTGTAAAATTATTAGGAGGGGCGGTAAGGGGGGGGGGTGTATGGGCAAAAACAAATAGAAATGCAGTTAGGCCGTTCAAAATTGGTACAGATTGGTTTTTGAGGTCTGCAAGTCGAATGGGGATATTTTCGAAAGTGTAACGTTATTAGGAGGGACGGGAGGGGGGGGGGGCGAAAGGGGAAAATAACAGAAATAAGAGTTAGAGCATTTTGGGAATTTTTTCCGAAGGGAGTGAGAACTCGGTGCGACATTTTTACTAATCAGATTTTGTTTCGCTTTTTTTTTTTTTTTTTTCACGTGATAAAAATTAATGCAATTTTGAGAATTCATTAATTATAGTGATTCATTTAAAAATAGGGTCCAGCGAAGCCTGCTAGTAAAATATAAAAATAAATTTTTAAGTTAAAGACTTTTATTCTCGTGATTCGCACAGCAAATGGACCATATTCCTCCTTTGGTTTCGAGACTATAAAAAATCAGCTGTTTTCGGTAAATAATTCTCAACTCTACCATAGCAAAGCATTGTGGCTTGCAAATTTTTATCCTGCAATATTATTTCTAAGAGTTACAGATTATATGAAATTGAAGTAAGAGTGATATAGTGATAACTTTGTTTTGTTTTTAATCCAGTTTTAGTAATATACTTTAATATTAATCAACATATGTAATATTAAAAGTTGCCGTGTGAACTGTGGCGATGTTAACAAATTTAAATGGATGTTCCATTTAGTAAATTCCTTTATTAAAGTGATTGAAATTCTATTTATTTAAGCTTTGATGTTTATATATATATGTGTGTGTGTATAAAATGTTCTTATTAATCTTTTTTTTCATTATATATATGTATGTATGTGTGTGTGTGTGTGTATACATAAAATGTTCTGCAATTTTACGATATGGAATAGTCTTAACTTTATCATTCGATTCAGTTGTTTACATTTCACTTTTGTTCTTGTTTGAACATTATTATTAAGTTTCACTGCAGAAATATTTAGGAAAATGTTATACGTAACAATAAAATGTCATCTTGAATCTAATTTGTTTACAAAATATCGGCCACGTGTTCGGCGATTTTACCTACGGTGACGTCACAGGAATATTGTCCATTATGAAAAGATTGAAATGAAGTGTTGCCATCTAAGTTTCATACTTTAGTTAATTTTAAAAAATCTAATTGTCGTATCGAAAAACTGTTTACACCTCAGGATTCAGAAAAATCACCCTTTTCATTTGGTTCTGAATTTGTAATGATAGGTCTGATATTTCTAATTTATTTTTCCCTTTTTCCTTTGCCACTTAAATTTCAACCTTTAGTTATTTTTTAAAAATCTAATTGTCGCATCGAAAAACTGTTTGCAACCCAGGATTCAGAAAAATCGCCCCTTTCATTTGGTATCAAATTTATAAATATAGGTCTGATATTTCTAATTTATTTTACCCCTTTTCCGTTTTCAACACAGATTCGGTAGAATGTTTTATATTTATACTAGCAGGCTTTGCCAGCTTCGCTGGACATTAAACTTAAATGAGTTGCCAAAATCCCATATCTTTATTAATAACCTAAGTTCATGCTGTGATTGGTAGAGGTTTTCTCGCTCGCAACGTGAGGAGTCTGGGTCCCCACTGTCTTCGGTACAACTTACCCACTTCTTACTTCCCACTTCTTCGAAGTTTTGCAAAATCCCACTAATGTACATAATGCGTACACTTAATCAATATCCACACACCAAAATTCGCCATTCTAAGATAATTAAAAGGGAATTCAAACGGAAAAACATGTTTTTACACATGTTTATTGCCCTCCGACTCCGAGAGACGGGGGGGGGGGGATTTCGAATTTCGTGAAATCCAGTTACAATAAGTGCCGGATGCATACAAACAATTTACGCACCAAATTTCGTGACCACAGAAGTCTTTAATGGAAAATATTATAAATAAATAAATACAAAAAGCACAGCTTTAGTATGGGAAACCTTTGGTGACTTAAAATATTTTAAGCCATTTTTGCGACGAACTGAATTGGCTATCTCAATTGTGCAATTAAAGATCTTGGCGAGAAACGTCCGAGCTACTTCGGTTCCGAATTTCAAATTTTGCCAAAGGGATCCAATACTAAAGCTGTTCCATACACTAAATAAATAAATAAATAAATAAAATAAAATAAAATAAAATAAAATAAAATAAAATATAACTCTTTTCTGATATTTACAAAATAAAAATCAAAAATCTTAATAAAATCCAAATTATAATCATTTAAAATTAAGGGGAGAACATAAAAGAACCTCATAAGGTACATAATAACAACAAAAAATTTTGTTTTACTGCAGGAAAGAAAAGTACTGTTTAATTAAATAAAAATATTAAACTAATGCCAAATATCGCTATGAAAATATTTATCCAAGTGCGAATTCCTGATTAAAAAAAAAAAAAAAAATTACCAGCTTTTGTAGGTATTTTTCTCTCTAATTTTTATTAATATTCACGTGAAATTAAAAATATTTCATTTTATTTCTAGAAAAAAAAATATATAAAAATGCGTATATATAAATATAAAACCTTCTATCGAATCTGGGTTGAAAAGGGTAAAATAAATTAGAAATATCAGACCTATATTATAAATTTGATACCAAATGAAAGGGGCAATTTTTCTGAATCCAGTGGTGCAAACAGTTTTTCGATGCGACAATTAGATTTTTAAAAAATAACTAAAGTATGAAATTTTAGTGGCAACGGAAAAAAGGAAAAATAAATATGAAATAGAGCATTTCCTCGTGACGTCTGGTGGTTGAACAGGGAGCAGCCCCCGCTCACCGCTCGAAGAGCGGTGTTGAGCGCTTCCAGGAAAATCCACGTGAGCTGCTCCGACATTTATTGAAAAAAAAAAAAATTACATCATGCATCGCCTGGCTTAGCCAGCCCGCGACAAGGGGCGATGCAAATGGGCATGGGTATTTACAAGAGCGGCGCCAGACACAAGTCTACCCGCGACACGGGGCGCCGCTTGATTATAGGAGAGAGGGTGCGAGGCTGTGTGGCCTTCCACGACAAGCGGCACGCTACCAGTTTAGACCCTTGCATTTATGAGGGCTACTGCAGCATTACGGGCACACGGGAAGATAACAGGGAGATAGAAGAATAATGTGTTTAGGAGAAAGAATTTTTCTTTAGTTGTGATTTTAGGTTAGTTTGTTAGATTACATAAATCCATTAGGAATGAGAAAATTTTATTTAATTTATTAATTAAGGGTTTCCTTGTTAAAATGTTGTCCAGCCAATTGATTGGTCTGGGAGAGGGATTTCTAATATGATATAGTGCTGTTAAGGGGCAGTGGAAATAATAGTGTTGCGGAGTTCCCTCCTCGCCGCAGGAACACAGGGGAGAGCGTCGGCAATGAAATTTGTAAAGGTAAGATGGGAAGGGGCCATGACCTGTTAAAAATGCCGTGATAGGTGGAGTTAGGGTCCAGGAATTAATACGAGCCTGTGGGATCAGCGAAAAGGTGTGCCTACCCTTCTCTGAACTATCCCACAGGTTTTGCCATTTGAGATTAATAATTTCTTTGATTCTATTTTTGACATAGGAGGGTGGGGCAGGGATTGTGGAACACTTGGTGGGGAAATCAGTTGCTTCTTTTGCAAGGGAGTCAGCGAGTTCATTGCCGATCACGCCCCTGTGGCCAGAAACGTGTGCCAGGGAGCAAGTTAAGTTAGGATTCGTTAAGAGTTTTTTTATCTGTTGAATTCGTGGGTGTCTGCACCGATGCCGAGCTATT
Organism: Salticus scenicus; assembly: GCA_963930645.1. Classification (NCBI taxonomy): domain Eukaryota; kingdom Metazoa; phylum Arthropoda; class Arachnida; order Araneae; family Salticidae; genus Salticus; species Salticus scenicus. The sequence goes on from OZ005653.1 coordinate 117,843,733, forward strand.
GCCTGAAGGCCCGAGAGACTATCGCTGAAGATGTTAAAGATATCATTCGTGTTCGAGTCGCCAATCCAGCGTATTGCTTTTTCTATGGCATAGATTTCCGCTTGGAAGACTGTATTATAGTCCTCGAGCCTGCAGGCCCACCGATGGGCCACGGTGCCACGGTCCAGCACGCAAAACGCTGCTGCAACCCCGGCGTCCGTTTTGGAACCATCAGTGTAGATCGCCACTGGAGCAGAGGGAGAGAAACTATTTTTAGTGCAATTGGTGATGAGTGGGGCAACATCCTTGCCTGGGTGAATATCCCAGCTGCAGGTCAAAGTTTGTATAGGGGTTTGTGGGAAGATGATGTTTGTTAATTCGGGGTCTTTAAGCTGTAGGATTTGATTTATATATGTTTGCGAGACCTGCAGGTGGGCATGAGGAATCCCAGTGATTACGGTGAGGGCATCAGTGGATATTGTTTTATATCCTCTTGCAATTTGCAAGAGGAAGGGTCTTTGGGCTGAGTTAAGAGAGGTAATGGCATCAGTTCTCAGGTGACCGCCCCAAATGGCGGCTCCGTAGGTTATTATTTTCTCGATGATTGTTTTATACCAGGTTTTTAGGAGAGAGGTGGAGATACCCCACCTCTTTCCCACCATTTTTGCTGAGCTGTGGTATATACTTTGAGTCTTTAGTTTAATTTCTTTTACGTGAGCCAGCCAGTTGAGGTGCCTGTCAAAGGTGATGCCAAGGAGTTTCATGTTTTCGACATGATTGACACTGATGCCGTCTATCCGCATCTTGGGATTCCTAGTTCTTTTAAGGGCTTTAGGGAAGGCGAGAGTTAATGCTTTGGTTTTAGATGGGGATAATTTTAATTCGAATTCTTTCAAAAGTTTACTGAAGTGGGAAAGGGCTTCCTGGGCCTGGTCCTCCAGGTTTTTTCTAGTTCGACCCGAGACAATCAGGGAGAAATCATCCGCATAAGCAAATGTTGTGAAGCCCGCAGAGTTCATGCTTTTGAGTATTATGTCTGCTATCAGATTCCACAGGATAGGACCTAGGCACGAACCCTGTGGCCAGCCTTTAGTTTGGGGATGTTCGGTATTCCCGTCACCCCAGTTGACAATAATTTTCCTATGGGAGAGGTATGAGCGGATGATTCCGGCCAGATTACTCGGGCAGTTAAGGTCTTGTAGGGCGCGTAGAATGTGTGGCCACTCCACATTGTCGAAGGCTCCTTGAATGTCTAGAGAGATGATAGTGGTGTAGTTTGATGCGTTACAGCTGACGGCGCAGGAACTTTTTATGGCTTGTAGTGCTTGGTCACAAGATCTGCCCTCTCTGAACCCAAATTGGTTAGGATGTAGTAGATTGTTTGTTTCGAGGTAAAAGTTTAATCTTGTTACAATTAATTTTTCTAATAGTTTGCCTAAAGTGGGGAGGAGGCAGATCGGTCTGTAGGATGAGGGTTCAGAGGGAAGTTTCCCTTGCTTCAAAAAGTACACCACTTCACCTCTTCTGAGTGTTTCGGGGAAGTATTGGTGTTTGAGACATAGATTGGTCCATTTCTGAAGGATGTGTGGCATTGTGCAGTGTACGTTTCGTAAGATTTTAAAATCTATGTTGTCCGGACATGGAGCCTTTTTGATGTTGAAGCTGTGAAGAGTGGCTTTAACCTCAGACTCCGTGAAGGGAACATCCGAGGGAGCCGAGTAGAGTGGTGCTTGGTGTTGTGGGTAGACGGTTCTTGGGAAAAGAATGTTTGTGAGGTACTCTAGATTGTTACGTTTTGAGGAGAGAGCTGGAGGACGTTCCAGTTTCAGCTGGGGCGGGGTGAAGAATTTTTGACTGTAAAACTTTTGAGCTGTGCCGAATATTTGTGTTTGTGATGTGCAGAATTTCTTCCATGCGTTATGTTTGGCTTCGTTGATGTGTTTTTTGAATATTGCCGAATGGTGTTTTATTTTCTGTCTGTGTTGTTGTAGAAGTGACGGGTCAAGGTATTTTACTTGTCTTCTTAGGGCGGTTAGGTGATTACGCATGGAACGGAGCTGGGGAGACCAGAAGGAGTAGGCGTACTGCGACGTCTGGTGGTTGGCAAAAAAGCGCGCTCGACTTTCCCGCGCCCCGCCCACCATTGCTAACCGCATAGCGATCCGCCATCGCTATGCTTTTCCCAAGCCTTTTTGCCAACCACTCATAAAAGTTGAGATGTTTGTTTACAAACAAGGAACTGCCCTATATCAGACCCATCGTTACAAATTCAGTACCAAATGAAAGTGGTGATTTTTCTTAATACTGGGGTGTAAACAGTTTTTCGATACGACAATTAGATTTTTTAAAATTAACTAAAGTATGAAACTTAGATGGCAACACTTCATTTCAATCTTTTCATAATTTGTAGTGAGAATCACGCGAATAAAAAAATTCTTTAACTTAAAAATTTATTTTTATATTTTATTTTTCCATTCAAAGCGTTTTAGTGAAAAAATATTTATGGCGCATGCGCAGGCGTTTTTTACCCACAATCTAAACGCTAATCATAATTTAAAAAATTTCTATAGATATAATTTTAAGTTGGGTGAAGACCTAAGTTTCTGCCAAGCGCCGTTGAATTCCGTCCAGCCGTTCTCGAGTGATGCCCGGACAAACGTGTTTTTGTCTTTTACCCCCCAAGGGGAATGGGGGGGGAATTTCCGAAAAGTTGATAGATATAATTTTAAGTTGGGTGAAGACGTAAATTCCTGCCAAGCGCCGTTGAATTCAGGGCCCGACTTAGACTACCTCGAGCCCCAGGGCAAGCTTATTCTGGGGAGCCCCCTTGCAGTGGCATAAGAGGTCTTTAGGTTGCAAAATTTCTGCTTATGCCTGTTGGGGGGCCCTTCCAGAAGGAGGGCCCAGGGCAACTGCCCCGCATGCCCTGGCGTTAATCATGGCCTGGTTGAATTCCGCCCAGCCGTTCTCAAGTGATGCCCGGACAAAAAAAGCGACATAAGGACACGATGACACACACACACACACAGGCAAAATTTTCTGAAGTCATTTTTGGCTTTCATGGGGTGTGAAACGTGAAGATATCGCAAAATTTTTCGATTCTGACAAATTTACAGACAAAAGTCTGATTTTATTAATATAGATATACGCACTAGCAGGTTTTGCCCGCTTTGCTGAGCACTATACTTAAATGAGTTGTCAAAATTCCATTACATTATTAATAATCTAAGTTAAAGTTTCCTCTGTATTCTGTTGAGGTTTCTCCCGCTCGCAACATGAGGTTTCCGGATCCACACTGCCTTCGGCAGCAACTTGCCCGCTTCTTACTTCCCCTTCCCCAGCGGCTAAGTTAAAAGTTTTGCGAAATCTCACCAAAGTACATAATGCGTACACCTAATCAACATCCACACACCAAATCGCATCATTCTAAGATAATGTAAAGCGAATTCAAACAGAATAACGTGTTTTTACGTGTGCTTATTGCCACCCACCCCCCGACCCCAAGGAGGTAAGTGGGTGAATTTCGTAAAATCTCGTTACAATAAGTGTCAGATACATAAAAACAATTTACGCACCAAATTTCGTAACCGCAGATCCCATAGCTTTCCCAAGACAAATTTAGCGCTAAAGCCCCCCCCCCCTCAAAACAAAAAATCGAAAATCACAAAAAAACGAAAATAGGTTTTTGAAAATATTCTAAAGAAGACACGTGGCTATTTTCAATACCATTGTAATATCTTTAGTAGAACTCTACTAAAAAATCCGGAATTTCTTAAATTTCCCCCTCGAAAAACGATTTTTCCCCCCTCCTTTAAGAATCAAGAATTCTAAAATCGTACATAATGTTTTATTTATACTCAAGTTTAGTTTCATCATGTGCAATTTCTTCACCATGATGTAATTTGGAGCCGAGTTATGCTTACAAGCGTTTTTTTTTTGCTTCCTGTCCCGCTGGGGGAAGGGGGTATTTCGATAAATCCCGTTTCTTTAGGTGCCGGTTGCATATAGAAAATCCAAGCACCAAACTTCGTGACCGCAGCTCTCATAAATTTTCTAGGACAAATTTAGCCCTAAAAAGGGTGTCTCGAATTTGCCCTTTGTAACACATACCCCCCCCCCCCCCAAAGAAAAAAAAAATAGCAGATCACAAAATATGAAAAATGTGTTTCAGGAAATATCCTAAGAAAGTCGCATAACCTGTTTTCAACATCTTTATTCCATTTTTGGTTGAGTTCGACTCAAATCAGGAATTTTCAAAATTTCCCACCAAAAATCGATTTTCTCCTTTCCATCCTTTAAAAATCGGAAATTCCTAAATCGCAGATGTTTTATTTGTACTCATGTCTAGTCTCCCCATCTGGAATTTCTTTATTGTGAAGTAATTAGGAGCCGAGTTATGCTTACAAACGTGTTTTTGCCTTTTTCTCCCGCAGGGGGGAACGTGGGGGAGAATTTCGGAAAAGTTGATAGATATAATTTTAAGTTGAGTAAAGACCTAAATTCCTTTCAAGCGCCGTTGAATTCCGTCCAGCCGTTCTTAGGTGATACCCGGAGAAACGTGTTTTTGTCTTTTCCCCCCCCTGGGGGGAACGGGGGGGGATTTCTGAAAATTTGATAGATATAATTTTAAGTTGAGTAAAGAACTAAATTCCTTTCAAGCGCCGTTGAATTCCGTTCAGCCGTTCTCAGGTGATACCCGGACAAACGTGCTTTTGTCTTTTCCCCCTGGGGGGAACGGGGGGGGGATATCTGAAAAGTTGATAGGTATAATTTTAAGTTGGATAAAGATCTAAGTTTCTGCCAAGCGCTGTTCAAATCAGTCCAATCGTTCTCAAGTGATGCCCGGACAAACGTGTTTTTGTCTTTTGCCTCCCCAGGGGGGAACGGGGGGAATTTCTGAAAAGTTGATAGATATAATTTTAAGATGGATAAAGATCTAAGTTTCTGCCAAGCACTGTTGAATGCAGTCCAGCCGTTTTCAAGTGATGCCCGGACAACCGTGTTTTTGTCTTTTGCCCCCCAGGGGGGAACGGGGGGAATTTCTGAAAAGTTGATAGATATAATTTTAAGATGGATAAAGATCTAAGTTTCTGCGAAGCACTGTTGAATGCAGTCCAGCCGTTCTCAAGTGATGCCCGGACAAACGTGTTTTTGTCTTTTGCCTCCCAGGGGGGAACGGAGGGGGGAATTTCTGAAAAGTTGATAGATAAAATTTTAAGTTGGGTAAAGTTCTAAGTTTGTGCCAAGCGCCGTTGAATTCCGTCCAGCCGTTCTCAAGTGATGCCCGGACAAAAAAAGCGATGTACAGACACGATGACACACACACACACACACACAGGCAAAATTTTCTGAAGTCATATTCGGCTTTCATGGTGTGTGAAACGTGAAGATATCGCAAAATTTTTCGATTCTGACAAATTTACAGACAAAACTCTGATTTTATTAATGCATCCGGCACTTATTGTAACTGGATTCCCGAAATTCGAAACCCCCCCCACCCCCCACCCCACCCCTTCTCGGAGTCGGAGGGCAATAAAAATGTGTAAAAACACGTTTTTCCATTTGAATTCGCTTTGAATTATCTTAGAATGGCGAATTTTAGTGTGTGGATATTGATTAAGTGTACGCATTATGTACATTAGTGGGATTTTGCAAAACTTCGAACTCACCCGCTGAGGAAGAGGAAGTAAGAAGTGGGTAAGTTGCTACCGAAGGCAGTGGTGACCTAGACTCCTCACGTTGCGAGCGAGAAAAACCTCTACCAATCACAGCGAGAACTTAGGTTATTAATAAAGATATGGGATTTTGACAACTCATTTAAGTTTAATGTCCAGCGAAGCGGGCAAAGCCTGCTAGTTATAATTATAATTTAAAGAAAATTGGGAAGATTAAATAGGCAACAGCGATATCATAAAATGTTTTTATTATAATTTATTATATTTTTAATTATATTTAGCATTTTATTATAAATGGAATGATTTTAGTAAAATGCACCACATTTATTATAAGTAAGTCAAAAATTTGTTTTTCTAATACTTCCTAACATAAAGAAAATCATGTCTTTGTATCATTTGCCTATATACCTCTTGATTTGTTGATTTTGTTCGAGTTGTCACGACACTATTTTATTGAATTAAATTCCTTAATTTTAGTACAGAAAATTGTATGAAAAAATCTATATAATATTTCTCTATGTTAGAGGTCTCCGAATTGATGCGGATGTTATAGGTCACGAACTGTGTAAATTTGGTGAATTATAATTATAGTTTATTTATATATATACATATATTTAACAGGGGCACACGCACAAAAAAAAAAAAAAATATATATATATATATATATATATATATAAATTATACAGACACGACATTATTTCATTATTTAAAGTATGAAAATCTGACATTGACAGATTTTAATTTAGTGCCAGAGGCCTACTGCTAAACTTGTTAATATCGACAAATTCTTCTTTAGTTAATTCGTGACGATCTAAATTCCATGATAAAGTTTTCATTAAATCAAACCAATGTGTTTCAGCTGCAGATATTGTAACAAATAACGTTGGAAGCCCAAACTGTCTTATAGCCGCAAAACAACGTTTTTTCTCTTTTTCCCAATGAGGGGGAGGTGTGTCTTGGGGGGGACTCATGTCAAAGGTGTGCTTTGGGGGGGGACTCATGTCAAAGTTGTACCTTGGGGGGGACTCATGTCAAAGTTGGACCTGGGGGGGGACTCATGTCAAAGTTGTACCTTCGGGGGGGACTCATGTCAAAGTTGGGCCTGGGGGGGACTCATGTCAAAGTTGTGCCTTGGGGGGACTTCATTCAATAAATCCCCATTCAATAAACCGACTGAAATAGGCCCTTAGCACTATTAAGAGTGCATTATAAAAATTCGACAACGCTGTACCGACTGAAATAGGGGTACCTTGGGGGGGGGGACTCATGCCAAAGTTGGGCCTGGGGGGGACTCATGTCAAAGTTGTTCCTTGGGGGGGACTTCATTCAATAAATCCCCATTCAATAAACCGACTGAAATAGGCCCTTAGCACTATTAAGAGTGTATTATAAAAATTCGACAACGCTGTACCGACTGAAATAGGGGTACCTTGGGGGGGACTCATGTCAAAGTTGGGCCTGGGGGGGACTCATGTCAAAGTTGGGCCTTGGGGGGGACTTCATTCAATAAATCCCCATTCAATAAACCGACTGAAATAGGCCTCTAGCACTAATTAAGAGTGACCTATAAAAATTTGACAACTGTACCGACTGAAATAGGCCTCTAGCACTAAAAAAAAAAAAGAAAAAAGAAAAGAAAAACTAGAATATTGGGACCACCACATGAATTTTTTTTAAATTTTCCTATGCAATTTCACCCAGTAAAAATAAATTATTAAAATCATTATTTAATAAAATTACCTTCCATAATAATGCAGTACGATTTCCATATTAGAGAAATAGTATAACACTAAATATCCAAAAAAAAAAAGTTCATTTTGATGTCGATATTACATAAAAAAAAAAAAAAAAAAATGTTAAAAATGAAAAAAAATCGATGATTTTATTTTAAATTATCGCAGAACGATGGTTCAACCATTCATTTTAAAAGTATTGGCGAGATCTTTTGAAAGATACCCATCATGAAAATTTAATTCCCCTCGAGAAAGAGGAAGGGGGGGGGGGGAAGGCGATGCTCCTACATATACAAAAAAAAAAAAAAAAAAAAAAAAAAAATCCCAGTAGACTATCTCTATTATAAATAATTCTTGTAAATTTCATAATGATTATCAAAAAATAATTCTCTTTATGCACATTTATACAAAATTTTGTCCTATGCCACAATATTAAAAATTTAGAAAAAGCGGGATGGCAACGCAACCTATAAGACAATTTTTACGAAAAGTTGGTAGGCATTAATTTAGGTCAATGTGTAACTACATTCCAATTTGTATGAATTTCCGTGCAGTAGTTCCTGAGATACAGTTGTCACAAAATTTTGTCTCTCTCTCTCTCACACACACACACAGAGACAGACATTTTCTAAAAATGGTCAAATCGTGTTCTGCAGCTCTCAAAACGTGTAAATCCATCAAATCCAGTACTTTCTTCTATTGAATATAGAAGAAAGTAAAAATTCCTTATCATTACGGCCTGTAGGCTGAAATTATTTAAAGTGCGATAACGTTTGAATGCCTTATCCGATTGAGCTGAAAATTTATATACATATTGTAGGTCACTGTCGCACGCATTGTGTAGATTTTGGGGAATTTTGCACTTATAGATTTGTAAAGGGATACAACAAAATATTCTTTATTATTATGATGTATGTTCTCAAAGTATATGAAATGCGTTAAACGCCTTATTCGATTGGGCTGAATGTTATCAGACATCTCTTATTTTAATTTATTGGAAAGTCGAGTGGAGTCACCCTAGATTTTTCTTTTCCTCTTGTAATATATATTGCCTCTTAACCCTGATAACATTTTCTGTAGATTTTTAAAAACATAAAATAACTCAAAAACAAAATCGAAATTTAAATTTGGGCATCGTAAATGATCAGTATCGCCCTGATATACCTGTGCAGAAATTTCGGTGGAAGTTCGGAAACTTGATGCCAAACATACCCAATGGCAGTTGTATTTTTTGTATCTGGGAACAAATGTTTACGCGTTTACGGAAGTGTTTTCTACTTTTCATTCTTTTCTTCCACGGAATCTCCTTATATTATTAAAATCTGTGCGCATCTGTCTGTCTGTCTGTCGGTGAGAAATGCCTTGTGACCGCTAAAGCTCCGGCGCTAATGGTCGCAGCGCCTCGAAACTGGTGTCGACAGACACAGAATTTCTTCATCTCGACATCGCGATAATTCGCTAAGCGATGCGACCCTAATTAGTGGAGATATTAGTTAAAACGTCGACCCTTGTCTACCGAAAAATGACCCAGAAAATGCTTCAAAAGCGACATTTTTACGGAAAAAGTGGAAAATAAATTAGAAAGTTGCAGTTCAAATTTCACCAGGTTTCCAGAATAAATAAAAAATGTATAATTTAATTGCAAATTAAATTTCATTCTAATACGCGTATTTCAAATTCTAACTATGATTAAATTATTTTTAATACATTATTCGAAAGATATTTTAAAGTACTTTTATATTATCGAAAGTGGGATTCAGGATTTCGCTTCATTTACACGTTTTGAGGTCTCCTGAATCGGTTTTCTTTTGTATCTCAGCTACTAATTAAAATAATTTCATAAGTAATACATCATTAGATAGCTTTGTTGATTTGGAATCGAATAGTAGATTACAGAAATTTGTACCGCCAGATGGCGCTGTAATATTTTCAAATTTCAATATTTCAATTTCTAATTATGATTAAATTATTTTTAATACATCATTCGAAAGATATTTTAAAGTTTTTTTATATTATCGAAAGTTTTCACCAGATTTACACGTTTTGAGGTGTTCTGAGGTTTTTTTTTTTTTTGCATCTCAGCTAATTCAGTTAGACCGTTCAAAATTGGTATATGTAAGTTAATTGGGAAGGGCTGAAAGGGTGGGGAAGTTATAGGCGTGCACCGCGCGCACGGGACAGCGCTGCCGAAGGCAGTGGGGACCCGGTCCGACTTTTTAACCGATGAGAAATGATTTTTTTTTCATTTTCTTTTCTTAAGAATAAAAATTTGATTTGAGAAGGAATATGTGCGCGTAGCGCGCGTATACCTTCACACGTGCGCGGGCAGCGCGCATGGGTCTGCGCTGCCGAACGCAGTGGGGACACGGTGTGAGTTTTTACTCGATCAGAAATGATTTTTTTCAGGAGGCACGATGGATCAGGAAAGGAATACGCGCGCAGCGCGTGTATTCCTTAACTTGAGCGCGCGCAGCGCTAACGGGACTGCGCTGCCGTTGGCAGTGAGGACCCTCTCCGACTTTGTACCCGATGAGAAATGATTTTTTTAATTTTCTTTTCTTAAGAATAAAAATTTGATTTGAGAAGGAATATGTGCGCGCAGCGCACGTATACCCTCACACGTGGGAGCGTATCGCGCATGGGTCTGCGCTCCCGAAGGCAGTGGAGACCCGGTGTTAGTTTTTACCCGATCAGAATTTTTTTTTGAGGGGGGGGGGGCACGAAGGGTCAGGGAAGGAATACGCGCGCGCAGAGCGCACGGGGCAACGCTGCCGAAGGCAGTGGGGACTCGGGCCGACTTTTTACCCAATCAGAAATGATTTTTTTTTTAATTTCTTTTCTTAACACTAAAAGTTACTGTTAGTGATTCATTAATTTTAGTGATTCATTTGAAAATACTGACCCGCTAGCGGGCGAAGCTCGCTAGTAATAACATTAAAAAGAGATATGAATTTTTCGTGAAGACACAATAAAGGTAACGAGGTATAATTAGCCATTGATTGATTCGGCTTTCAACGCAAGCGGAATCGTAGAATTCAAGGTCTCACACGAAAGGTTATTTCTTTTATTACGGAATACTTACGAAAGATGACTACTCTTTTTAGTGTTTTGTTTCTTAGTTGGTAATTTTTAATAGCATTTATTTTCTTGCTATTATTTTAATAACTCGAGATAATAGCCGTGGAATACCGAAAAACTTTTTAATCCGTGTTGTAAAAGCATTGCATTTTAAAGAACTCGATATTCGTAAAGCAAATTTGATGTCTGCCTGAATAAATTGTTTTTAATCATTCGCAGCTGTAACTAATGAGAAGTATAATGGTGTTTGGTATTCAGATGTTGTTGCTGTACGGTCAGTTTTTGCTTATCAACGCTCATTAGACCGGAACCTACGGATTAAAGGTAATTCCGAAATACTATGAACATCTATACGACTATACACAGGATTCATTGCGTTCCTAAATTATTGCAAGTGTTTTATTATATTGTTACTACTATTTTCAAAAAAAAAAAAAAAAAAAAAAAAAAAAAAAAAAATCTTGAAAATTTTAATATTATTTTTAAAATGAAGTTGTAAGTACTAACAGTTGCAGAAAATTTTTGGAAAATATTACGACCATTTACGAAAATTTAACTTAAGATTTTTTAAGCCATATAGTATTACTTTTTCTCTCCCATATAATGGTAGAGAAAGTACTGCTTTGGAGTCAAATTTTCCAATTTGGGATTTTGCTTTATTGACATGTTTTGAGGTAACGTATATCCAAATTTTTAGCTCTTGGTTTGTATGTCTGTCTATGTTATTTTTATCAGCATATCTCAAAAACAAATAGTAGCAGGAAGATGAAACTCGGTGTTCTAAATTTGTATCATATAGGAATAATACACAAAACTTTTCGTTGAGATCAAGCAAATGATTCGTGTAAAGGGACATCGAAGAAAATTCAAATTCATTACATCGAGTGAAATTTCTGGTGAATACATTTTCCCAAAATTTTATCAAGGCTTTAAAAAATTATGGTAGGCTATTCTACCGATTTATCGATTTATATTTTATGCCTAATCAAGATTTCTCGTAATTTTGTGGCCTGTTAAAGGAATGGCTACAAATAAATTAATTAAATAAATTTCTTCCAATATTTATGAAATAGAGATTAATTAGAAATATTTGTAAAATCGCAGTATTTTAGAAAAATCATAATCATCGTATTTAGAAAATTTCAGAAATGCAATCCAACTGTAGTATGTGATTATGAGGTTCCTTCTTATTCTTTGTAGAAATTTTTATGAGGCTACCACATATATTTATGGAGATATAATAGTTTCTTTAAAAATTTGAAAAAAAAAAAAAAAAAAATCTCACCTTTTAAACTATAGCACTCTTGATATTAAACCCAAAGCAAAGCAATTTTCAGGAAATTTGACACACAACATTAGACGCAACATTATTGAATGAAAAACGATTTCATGTAGCGTCTAGGACCCTAGAGTACATGTTACACCTCATATATTACCTCATATATTATTATTACATGTTACACCTTATATATTATTATACTCTATTAAAATAAAGTAACATTCAAACATTATGATTTCTTTCTATATATTCGATTACAAAAGCTTTTTAATATAATGGGATTTTAATGTTTCGTCGATGCGTAAAATTTCTTTTTAAAAAATCTGACATGAGCACCACCTGACTTCTTATACTTGGAATTTACATATTGTTACGAAAACATTGACATTTACGTGTGATAAGGTAACTGGTTCGTAAATAAACAGGTAGGTTCTATTCCATGAACTTTCGAAAACAAGCCAAGAAGACTATTGTTCCAACCATAAAAGCCATGATAATAGGATTAGACATACCAAAGAACGAATATCACTTGTTCAGGAATAATATTACACAACTTATTACAGAATCTATCATTGTCAAATGCACAGCTTAGAGTTCAATGCAATTTAATCGAGTGTAGATCGTTTGGTTTTGTTCATTTTGGCAAAAATTAGAAGCAAGAAACGATACATTATAACGATTAACTCCTTTAGAAGTTAAAATTGAGAAAAAGTTTACTAATTGTGGCTACCCTAAAATAATTTGACTTTACGTCAAATTTAGTCGCTAAATTCGCCAAGTTCCCACATTTTTCAGCAACGCAAATTTTGGTGTTAGCGTCAATATGGGTGATTTGGCGTCGATTTTGGCAACTTGGTGACCAAATTTGGCGAAACATTAGGGTTGCTAAAGTTTGGAAGCTCTAACTTCATTAAGAACAGAGTTTCAGAATTTTACGAAAAGATTCCCTGGTTTCTAGCGCAGAACTAACTTCTTCGAAAGTTCTATAAATGACTAACAAGACTATAAAAGAAGAAGAGTCACAAAAATGATTGTAGATTAAAACTTGACTCTTTCTTTAAGTGCTATTTTTGAAGCTGTATTACAGTAAAAGCGGAAACAGATGGCAGTTTTTTTTGTTTTCACGAAGGTGCGCGTTGACTTAGAGTCAAATTATGCAATTTAGTATCCAAATTTAGCGGAATGCAATAATTTCAGATTTCAAAAGTTTAGAATCTCTAACTTGAATAGGAGTTGAGTTTTAAAATTTTCCGGAATGATGCATTGTTTTCTAGCACAGAACCACCTTGAAAATTCTATAAACTACTGACAAGACTCTCGATGAATTTAAATTATTTTCAGACTTCGAATTGCGCGGTTGATCATTATTCTTATAATAACGAAATTCTCGCCCTGTTTATTTGACTTCTGTAGTACGAATGACTGTTATTTTCTATTTTTTTTTTTTTTTTTTTAATTGTTTCAAGAATATTGATTTATTATTAAATTTTCTGGTTGAAAAAGTAGTTTTATTTAACTGTTTCCTCAATATTCATTAAATAAAGTACATTCGAGGACTAGAATCTGCTTACGTCTTTGCGAATTCTTTTCTACATGCAGAAATGTCGACACCTTTTATAACAATGTCCTTATGGGTTCTATCGTTAGCTTCTTTTGAAATCTGTATGACTGTAGGTCATATATAATGGCAAAAATCTTCATATTTTTGGTCATTATGAATGTAATTTCCGTAAATATCTTCAAAACCGAAAGTCACAGGAAAACCAAGAGGAAGGGAGAGGGGTTGTTACACAAATAGATGTTTTAAGAAACCTATATATTAATTTGCAACGTTCTATGTCAAACCGTTTTTGAGTTATGCCGGATACACACACACACACAACACTATACAGTCGTTACGGAAAGCGGGGAAAATCCTAGATATCTCTAAAAAATGAGCTCGTGTCAAGACCATAGTTAGAGGTGTACAACTAAACGTCATGACAGTCACAAATATAAATTTACAACATTCTACGATCATTCGTTTGTGAACTATACGAGATACAAAATCAGTTTTACAAATCAGTATTACAATATTTTCTTATACTTTGTGCAAAGAAGTAAAAATATGTAATCTAAGTTTTGCTTTCTATTCAGATTTCTGCATTGGTCAAAGAAATGATAGGGTCACTAGTTCTACTTCTTAATCTTTATTAAAAGTATTTCAGAAAACACATTCATTAGTAATGAGAATCACAATTACACAGAATTGATATTGATCATTATCATTCTAATCAGTGGTTATAAAATATTAACTTTGTTGGAGGCCATCCAGTTTTTTACTTTGAACATGTCTTGAATCGTAATGAGAAGCAATCAGTATCAATAAAATGTTATGCATCTTCAACTTTAGACCTTGAAGATCTTGCTGAGAGAATTTTTTTTTTTTTTTCTGTAGGTCGAAAGTTTGTACGTTAAATAGCTCTTTTCCCTAAATATTTGTTATACGTATATGTATGGCAGAGTAACTTTATCGCTGACATATGATTCTAACTTTATAAATTAATTTGTCAATAAACTGGAATTAGCTGTAGCTTGGGAATAATTACTTTTCTTTGAATACTAAACTACTGTTAGTAATACATAGTTTTATGGACGTCTTTTATTAGAATTTTTATTATCTATATATGTTCAAAACGCAAAATCAATTTTTTAACAGTATGTGAGAGAAAACGATAGTATTAATTTGCATTATTTTCATCTGAAATGAAAGAGGTGTACCATAGGATGTACCAAATTTATTTAGTTTTTATGATCACAGTTACTACTAATTAATTAGTCGTAACTAATAACTAAAAATTGACTTTGCGCATGCGTAATGATCATTCGGGAAGTGGTTTTAAATGAGGGTTCTCAGCAGTCAATTATTTGAATACCTTTATATATATATATATATATAAACAACCTTTGTATTATTCTTTCGAAGGTAAGTACGACAATTGGTTAATTAAGATTACTATTAAAATACTATAAAAATTGCGATTAAATGTTACTATAAAAGATTATTATTTAAAAAAAAATGGTTTTCAAAATAGTGATTGCGAAGAAGCCTGCTTTAAATGCACAGTTTCAATCACAATGTACAGGGCTTCAGTAGGATAAAGGCACATTTAAGGCACTCGAGGGCCGTAGGCTTGGGTAGAGTATCCTCCGTAGGATCTTTCTAAGGGATTTTAGCCCGTATTTAAGTGAGTTTCGGAGAAAATCACCGAAATTTTCGAAAAACTAGACTGACGAGCGCGACCTGGGCATATCTGTCCACCATCTTTAAAAGCAGAATCTCTCAGCCTTTTAAATAGTGTCCATAAATAAACAAAATGCATCACTCTACATCATTAATTTTAAAATAAATACTTTAAACTGCAAAATTATCAAACGGAAATTGGTATCAGAAACATAAACTAATAGAAAAAAATAGTTTATTTATTTATTTATTATTACTATTATTGTTATTATTTTAATCGGTATCGGATATAGCACTCGAATAAATCAGATATAGATAATACATAACCCTATCTCACTGCTGCTTGTAGATAAAATATCTTGGTATATTTATCTAAAATTCTAGGATTTTTAAATAAAAGATATGATGTAGAAATCTGTTGCTTAATATAAAACAAATGCGAAAGACAAAAGCTTAATAGTCTTCTTGTCTGACCCTTATTCCATGAGAATTTATGAAAGAGTCACTGACAAAGTATGAGTGATGGCTTTTATCATTACCTATTAGAAATATACCGTTCATTTCATTTGGTTTAGTGGAATCGAAAGATGTTAAATTATACCTACCAGAAATTTTGCCCATAAACGTACTGCATTTGATTTCTCTAGGATGTCTCCGTACACGAACTATTTGTTTGATTTTTAACAAAACGTTTCAAGTAGCATCTCTATATGACAAAATATTAATATTTAGAATGCCGCGATAAGACTTCCTGCTAATATTTTCTTTTAACCTCTTGAGACTCGAGAAAAAACTAAACATTGTTTTTTAAAAAATTCTAGTATTTTGATTAAATTTCACTTTTAAAAAAGAAAAAAGAGAAAAAATACTTTTCAAAAATTTTAATGAGCTTAAATTAAGTAATTTTGTTTACAATTAACTTAATTGCAAACAAAATATTTTCAACAAAACACAATCAAAAATTCTTAAAATTACTTCTAACAAAATAATTATACATCTCTTAATATAAACTAGTATCGCCCAGTGGTCGAAACTCGACCATTTTTTTTTTTTTTTTTTTTTGCAAAGCGAGGCAAAGCAAAGTTATTGCCTTGTCCTAAAAGGAATGCAATTGCAACACAGCTGCGGCAATTGTTTGCCGATATTCACTCTAACTGAATCAGCAGTGTTTTACTTAATATAACTATTTCTATCTGTAGATGTTATCCTTTCCTGAAATGAGAGAAAATCGCAACGTGAAAACGCCCCTTGTTGTGTGATGCAGCCCAGAAGCTAATATGTACCATGTCAAACCAAGGCCCAACCAAGTATCAAATTCTGTTAAATTAATTCGATTGGTTCATAAAGTATAGTGTTTGAACAAAAAAAAAAAAAAATATTTTTCAAAAATGGTCGAATTGAGTTCGGGAAATTTCAAAACGTGTAACTTTATCGAAAACCGAAAATATAAAACTTTCTGCATCTTATATTTTCTACTTATATATGCAGAGGAAAGAATTATAAATCCACTTTTTAAAAAATAAAAATAAGTAGTCAATTTCACTTAATTAAAATGCAAGGAAATCTCAAAACGTGTAAATTCATCGAAAACCGGAAATCAAAAGTTTTTATGTATCTTCTGCTTGCTTCTTCTACCCACAAAAGCTAGCAATAAAGACATTTTTTTAAAAAATAAGTAGCCAATTTCAGTTAATTGAAACGTAAACAAAGCTCAAAACATGTAAATTCAGCAAAAAAACGGAAATCGGAATTTTTTCCGTATCGTCTACTTATACATGCAGCAGTTAGTAACAAATCCATTTTCCTTTTATTTAGTATATTAGTTGAATATTTATTGTTTAAATATCACCCTTTGAAACGAAATGTTTATGTTTACATTCGAAACTGAAAGTTTGCCATTTTATTTTCTGGAGTTTTGTGATTTTAAATTAAAATTTTATCAATTTTACAGAAAAAATAACTCAATCAAACACAATGTAGACAGTAACTTATATATAACTATACCCAAATATCGGAATTAAAATCGGCAGATAATTTTCGTTATTTTTTTAATAATTTTTTAGAAAAAATCCAATGGACGATTAACATAGAAAATCTTTTTCATGGCTCCATGGACAGACAGTGACGTCATCACTTCGCTTGCTTATATTGATGCTACATTATACAAATTACTGTGTCTATGGTTTTATTTGAGCTTTATGAAATTGCCAGATTTAACAACTTTCTACTTTTAGGTATTTTTTAATGTAAAGAAATACGTGTATAAAAGGGAAAAATGGGGGAAATGCATAAAAAATAAATGTATTTTTAAATACCTTCTTGACATCGTAAGAAAATAATATTTGTATTCGCACCTTCCGGCTAACCATACCTTTCGAATGAAACCATTTTCAACCCTCTACTCCCATAATTAATATATTAAAAAGGAACTACAATTTTTATGCTTGCCTATTAATATATAGATTAAAGTCTAAAATATTCAAATTTCATTTATTTTATTCAAAAACATAAAGACATATTTTTCTTTACTTTTCTCTTTATCGACAAATCAATGTGTTTTGTTTTTACACCACTTAAAGCTATGATGAAGTTGATTACTTCAGAATTTGGTACAGCAATCTCTTGAAAAATTGTCAGAATAGCCTTTTTCCAATTGAATATCATGCATTTGAATGCTAGTAAGCATAATATATTCATTTTACAGGCATTTTGTGAAAGTACCCAATTGGGTACCAAGGGATACAAGAGGTTAAATTATAGTGATGACAGACACACAGACCAACCCTTAGTTTCAGATTCGTGGGACCTCAAAACATGTAAATTATCAAAATCTCAATTTCAAAAATTCAACCAAATAAGAATAATTTCTCTACCATACAGGAATAAGAAAAAATGAAAAAAAAAAAAGAAAAAAAAAAAAAAAAAGTCGTATATGGTAATACATTCGACACTCAAATATGAACTTCTAATGTATGTATATATATATAGTTATGAATTTGTAAATATTAGTAGTTATTACTTTCGCTTACCCATAAAGTAGAGAAAGTATTGTTTTAGGGTCGAATTTTCGAACGTGAGTTTTTGTTATATTTACACATTTTGAGGTCCCCTGAATCCGAAAATCATGTTTTTAGCGAATGGTCTGTGTGTGAGTTATCAGCATAGCTCAAGAACAAATAGTAGCAGGAAGTCCAAACTTGGTATTCTAAATGTGCATGTTATAGGGATGCTACAATAAGCTTTTCGTTGACATGAAGCGAACGTTTCGTGTACAGGGACGCCCAAGAGAATTCAAATAGATTACGTCTATGGGGAAAAGTGTTGGTAATTACAGTTTAACATTTATACACTGCACTAAACCAAATGAAACGGATGTATATTTTTTATATGCGTAAAAACATGTCTCATGTAGAATATGGTAGGGAAATCATTTACTGTTCGTTTACAGGGCTACCCAAAAGAACGAGATAAAAGTGCGACAATAGTTGAAAATTGATGGAAGTGTATTTCAGGCTAGGCCATGTATTATTACTATAGGATTATATTTAGGCGCATCATGTAGTCTGTATATAATCTTCGAAAGATATACAGGGCTACAAATATTTAAGCGATAACATTTTTTTTTTTTTTTTTTTTTGTGGATGTGCTTTATTAATAATATTTTGCCATTTCCAGGAAAGCTGTTCGGGAATTGAAATTTATTCCTCATAGAGGTATGGTAAATAATGTATGTTTTTAAGCTGAATATTCATCGCTTGTTTTTTGGATATTTACACGTTTTGAGGCTTCCTGATTACTGTAGTCAAGTTTTTTAACGTTTGATCTTTGTCTGTATCTCTTTGAGTGACTTAAAAACGAATAATTTTAGGAGATCCAACTGTTGTATTTTGAAGTTAATATAAGTTTATTGCTGGAAAAGTTTGATTAAGATTGATAAGTTTCAAGGAATGTTGTTTGTGAAAATTGTCTGAATAATTTTAAGTGAACTTTTAATTTTACTAACAGATTTAAATTCTATATAAATATAGGTGCATTAATGAAACGTGGGGGTTGAGGGGGGTAGTAGCCCCCCTCACACAGATATAATTATCATATAAAACTCTTCCGAAACCTAATTTGAATTGTTTAACAGAGGTTTACATAACAGTACTCAGGGTAAGAGAAAGTCATGTGAGTGACTATGTAATTTTATTCAAAGAGGCTTGATCAGGTTATAAAATGTCAATTTTCTGCCTTTCTAGCTTGCTTTGGAGTTAAAATATCTCATTTTACTTTAAAATCCTCTTAAAAAGCTTCACCAGGGCAGATAATGGCCTCGGCGGCAAATTTGGCGACCTTGGCTAAAAAATTCTTATTATCGATGTATCGATTATCTAAGCTCTAACTCGTTTATTTCAGAACTTACTAGAAAATTCTGGATTAACAGGAGCCTTTTAAAGGGATCCCGTTTCGAACACTGCAGTCAGTTTTTGTTCAAACATTGCGAAATAAAGAGCTCTGCTTGACCAAGTCTGTGTTGTAGATTGCAGCCTGTTGATGTGTGTTAATGATTTGCTACAATTTATGCTAGGATTTTTATGTTTACATCTATTATTGAGCTGTGTTTTGTGATGAAACTGAAGTTGATACTTTGTTTACGGACCTATAATCTTCTGGATTATTCTGTAAATAAACTTTTAAGCCTCTGCAAGATTTGTCTTTCATTCACAAACAATTCTCGAATCCCGAGTACACAACAATATATATATGATTGAATTTTCTTAAGCGTCTATGTAAAAAAAATTGCTTAAAAAAAATATATATATATATTTGAAAAATGTTATAACTAAACTAAATAAAATGTTTATATTTTAGGCACCGTTTACAAATGTTAGAAACTGACAAAGAAGTCAGCAAATCTAGTTTGTACACATTTTTCATTTGCTAAATCTAATAGTGGTCAGACTCATGTAATTTTTGCTGAATATATAGAATACTAACAGATAGAAAACTAAATTGTGCAGCGATAAATTTTAATGCACATTACATTTTTCAGGTAATACTGATTGACGTGTAAATTACCAATATTAAAATCAAGGGCAGTCAAGCGTCTGCCCTTGAAGCGCTATTAATTTATTTACCTGTAAATCAACTTTCACAGTGAGGAAATAGTTATTGCGGGGAAAATTTATGTTTCATAAATTTTAATACTATTTGTATTTTACATAGCTTTTCTATATTTCTGTTCATTTATATCTATTTCTTTTTTTAAAAGTTGATCAGTACTCTATAGTTATTGCAAAATCACATTTTAACATCATAAAAATATCAAAAGTATTTATGATTTCATTTTGCGTTTATCTATTTTTTTTTTTTTTTCGTTTTTTTTCCCGCAAATATGATTGAATAGAATAATAATAACAATAGATATTCAACTATGGATTATTAGAGCACTTTTTCTAATAAAAATTGGGGACATAGCATTTAGAGTTAATTTATGGGGTAGAATACAGAATTCGGAAAATAATCTGTTTGTCAGCGCAAATATTTTTTTATTTGTATTTCGATCATGTTAAATTGTTGAAAAAGACCGATATTGTATAAGCAGAATATATTCTCTATGGTACATCATCCTTGAAAATGGTATAGTTATAATTGATAGCTTTTTTGAGGAATTAAAAAATGAATTCAAATACAATATAATCTATGAAAATAACTATTTAAATTATATTGATGTCGTTTGAAATTATCTAAAATCAAATTAACTTACAGGGTGTTTATAAAGTCCCGGACCCATTTTGATGTTGAGTAACTCATAAAATAATAAAGATAGATTAAAATTAATAACATAAATGGTTAGACAGACTCAAAAAGTTTCATGATCCTTGTCAATGAACTTCCACGTGTGCCCCCTTCGTCGCAAAGAGAATATCAAGTCAATAGTCAATTTCCTGCACATAATTTGTGGTCTTAAATTTTGTGATTTTTGTACATGTCAGAAGTCAATTACTAATTTTACGTGTATATATACAGGCTATATGCATTTGTTCTTCCAGGAATGCTGTAGAACTATTGCTAGAACTTTGAAAAGTCAGGAAGAAAAATATCTAAAGGTTTCTGAACATTTAAAATGTTAGAAAAGGCTACTTGGTACCAAAATGTTTTCAAAATGGCCACCAGATGCTAAAAAGGATGTTGAAAAAGGACTGCAGGGTTCTAAAATGTGTTTAAAAGGGCAGTAGGGGGGAGCACCCTGTCAAAATTAGCCTAGAGTCAGGGCTAATAGGGAAATGGGTCTGGGACATTATAAACACCCTGTATTATTTTCAGTCGATGTTGTTGAATTTCACTAAAGTATGTGGGAAACAATGAAGAAAACATTTGTAATATTTTACAGGGTCACAAAAATTATGAATATTTGAGATTAGGGATTCAATTTGAGTAAATTATTTGTACGATTTATAATGTAGAGGAGATAATTATTAAAGTAGCACAGCTTAAGATAAGTTATAACGTTTGTACCTAGTGTATATTTATAGTCGCATATAGAAAATAAAGAAATTACATAAGAATATGATGAGTAGATCATTACGTATACATTAAGACCTACCGAAAGCAATTCCCTGTGGTAAAATTTTATAGCTTTTATAGTATTGAAACGTTTAGTTAATTATGTAGAATTTGTTTAATACTCATTTTTTATCACAAATAAAAACAATTGAAAAATAATTTGAAGGATGCTGAAATATATAAATCTAAAATTACAAAATGTACATATGGCACAGTTCTTATGAACAAAAGCTAAATATATATAGTCAACGTAATATTACATTACAGTGTGTTTTATATTTTATGCTGTTTTTCTAGTTTCTTGTTTATAAAATTGAATAAATATCGATACACACACAAATAAAAAATAATCTGGTGTGTCACGCACATGACTTTATCTTACCCTGAAATTTAATAATATGAATACAAATTGGAAATTAAAGGGTAAGATAAATAGTACTGTTATATAAACCTATGTTAAAATAATTCAAATTAGGCATCAGAACAGCATTATTTGACAAATGCTTCTGTGTGAGTGGGGCTACCCCCTGTTTCATTATTGTATATGCGTTTATATAGAATTCAAATCTGTTATTAAATTCAAAAGTTAATTTATAATTATCCACACAACTTTCACATGCAACATTCCTTGAAACTTATCAATCTTGATCAAACTTTTCTAGTAACAAACGTATTAACTTCAAAATACAACATTTGGATCGCCTGCAAATATTTGTTTTTAATTTACTCCAAGAGACACAGACAAGGATCAAACATTAAAAACTTGGCTTCGGTATTCAGGAAACCTCAAAACGTGTAAATATACAAAAACCAAGCCATGAATATTTAGCTTAAAAAAAAAATACATTATTTACCATATGGCTATGAGGAATAAATTTCAATTTCTGAGCAGCTTTCCTAGACATGGGGAAATATTATAGAAAATATTTCCACTAACAATAAAAAAGAATGTCAGAGCTTAAATATTGGCAGCCCTGTGTATCTCCTGAAGGTTATGTGCACACCGCATGGTGAAAATAAATATAATCCTATATTGAAAACACACGGAACAACCTGAAATACACATCCATCAATTTTCAAGTCGCGCTATAATATAGTTCTTTTGTGTTGCCCTATAAACGAACAGTGAATATTTTCTATACCATATTCTACATGAAACATGCTTTTACGCATATAAAATATATATATTCGTTTCATTTGGTTTAGTGTAGTCAATAGATGTTAATTTCTATTTACCTTCAATTTCCCCCATAGACACAATGCATTTGAAGTCTCTTGGGTGTCCCTGTACACGAACCATTTGCTTCATCTCAGCGAAAAAGTTAGCATAGCATCCCTATATGATACGCATTTAGAATGCCAAGTTTGGACTTCTTGCTATTATTTGTTCGTGAGATATGCTGATGACAGACAGACACACACATAGACCAACCGCTAAAAATATGTTTTTTGGATTCAGAGGACCTCAAAACGTGTAAATATAACAAAAACTCAATTTCGAAAATTTGACCCAAATACAATATTTTCTCTAACGTATATGTGGGTAAGAGAAAGTAAAAAGGCACCAAAAATAAAATAATTATTCATTTACAGTTCTCAGTTTTATTGTCATATACGTATATGTAATCGCAAAATATATTAGTTTTATAAATTACGAACGTGTAACTTTTTCTGTCTCTGAAACTCACAACGATATTAAAAATCAACATATTATGTAATTCCCATAACTTGTATATGACCTCGGAAGAATTCATTCTGAAAGGAGACAGTAGAATCACGGGCGCAATTCATCGTAGCAACACCAAATATTTGTAACTGAGGTGTCCGAATTTGAGTGGCTAATATGCCAAATTTTCGAAGTAGGACTACATTTAAATTTTAAATATAAATAAATGAAATAACTTATTGTTTTTATTTTTTAAACTTACACCTAATAAAGTTTTCAAAAATTTAAAAATACATTTAGAAATGACAAAGTAAAAAATAGAATTTGAGTATTTTTAGAGTAAAAATCACCCATTTGCCATGCAAGCAATTTCTCTGACATAATAAAAAATAAAAATAAACAAATAATAATTAAAAAAAAAAAAATACTCAATATTTTAAAAGTGTGTTTAAAAAGTAAGTTCATAAAAGTAAAATAAAATAAAAACGAATGACTCTAACAGACATTTCGAATATTTTGTTCTAAAAAAACCTAAAAACCGACTCTTTTAATTTGAAAAAGATCACATAATAAAGACCGCATTCGAAAGTTTATATAAATTAAAAACATAACTATAAAGGAATGCTTGAATGCCAAATTAGTCAGCCAATTTTACCAAAAATATCCAGTTCTTCGAACAATCTATATTAACATAACTATTACATTTGACCTTTGTTGAAATCATCTTGTTGTGTGGAGAGACGCTTTGTGATCTTTCACAGATGCAAACACACACACATACAGCATTTTAAAATTACCAAACACTGACTCAGAAAATAGACTGGGAATGAAAAAACATAGATTCAAATATTAAATAATCACTGAAAACATTTCCATGCAAAAGAAAGTACAAACTTTTTAGATGAAACAGTCAATCGACTTTCGTTTAAAAACTATAAATTCAAAAATGTCAAAGAATTTGGATTAATTTTGAGAAACTTATGAAAACTTTTATAATATATATATATACAATATACAGAAAGTTAATAAATAAACTAATCTTTTCTCTGACATGTTTAATCTTTATCATGCTTATAACAAACGAAGCAGTTTCTGATTTCAATAATAATGATAAGAAGACATGTATGTGCATAAAATTTCTAATGAATGTAATCTCTTGTCTACCTTGCAATAAATAAAGCACCGAATATACACAGAATTAAAATCAAAATATACAAATAATAATAATAATGTTAACAATAATAATAATGTTAACAATAATAATAATAAGCGCCGTAAGTACAGTTGGCTTTATATAGAATAACAAACTTTTTTCTTAATTAAGATTACAATACCTTCCTTACACATGAAATAAAAAATAAAAATATTGAAAAAATATTTCTACTCTCTACAAGTTTTCTACTCTCTTCTCTAGTTTTCTTCTAGTGTTTTTCTTTTCTTTTTTACACAAAATATTTCACTTTCTAGTGCGTGGAAATAAAGAAGACATAAAGTAACTAAACGAAATGTATAGTTTGAGACTAAAGGTAGCCGTCAAACACTAAATTCTTCTTGTTTATTTTTTAACAGATAAGTTTTAGACGAGAAGGAAATACAGTTTCTGTATTTCTTTTAAATGCTTTATTTACTAATATACTTGACTGGTTTTTATTTTAATTATCGAGTATTCATTTTAAAGAAATTAAATGTAAACAATAAAAACATACATTTGAAATAGCACTTTTAAAACTTTTAACATTCACGCTGTAGAATGCACATGCGTACAGTCGGTAACAAAAATGTCCGAACACTAGCAAAAATTCCTATGTAAAAAAAGTATACTTCATACGGTTTTGTTAAATAAATCCTTGTCGAATCCTGCTCTTAGTCAGTCTAAGAACAGGATTCGATAAGGATTTATTTAACAAAACCGTATGAAGTGTACTTTTTTTACATAGGAATTTTTGCTAGTGTTCGGACACTTTTGTTACCGACTGTAACAGTTAGAAAGATAAATAAATAAGGTATGCAATAACTAGATAAATAAACAAGAATGAATTTTGAATAGGAAGTGCATGTAAATTATATATATATGTATAAACTTTTCGGAAACGTAACTTAAATTTTCTTTTTTGTTCTTTCTTTTCTTTAATATATAAACATTTTTATTTCCATTTATTAATTTAAAAGAATATTAATTTTAATTTACATAGATATTTTTTCCCTATATCTAAAATTCCAGTTCATTTTAATAAAAATAAATTAATTAATAAATAAAACTGAAAAAACAAATCTAAGTTTCTCCTTTTATCAAACGTGGGGGGAAACTGTCTCTTATATAATAAAGGTTGTCTGCGAAATTATTCGAATGCTTTTAAGATCTAAGATGTAAAGTAACATTTTAAGATCGTGAATTTTAAAGTGCACTTTCCACTTTTTTCATTCCTGCTAAACCTGAATGTACTGGAACCAATGTCTGGTAGAAGAATTTTTTTTTTTTTTTTTTTTTTTTTTTTCAATTATATAAGATAATCTAGGAGATTATATAATATTAAAAACTTTGTGACGTTTTCTAGGCTTTTCAGAAATTAAAAATTGTGGATGAAAGTGATTTCAGAGGAGTAAGGATTCTTATTGGTCGATGTGAAATCTCAGCAGCTCATTGGCTGTTAAAGTGGTGTGGTTGAAACTGCTTTAATTCAACGTTTTTTATGGACGAAATTATGAAAGAAATAATTTGGTAATTTCATATGAGAGAACAGTTTATTACAAATCATTTTCTGCTAAATGTTTAAAAGGATATATCGGGTACGTATAGTGAAATTGAAATATGTATTTTATTGCTATTTAATATAAACTATAAACTTTTAAGATTTTTTTCAGACAAAGTTCTCTTTCTCTCTCTCTTTTTTTTTTTTTTTTTTTTTTTTTAGTCTAGTATTTCTGAATAGTAAAGATAGCATTTTATATTAGTAAACTATTACAAAAATTTAGTATGCAGAATTAGTGGTTTTAAAAAAAAGGAGAGTACAGCCTGGTAATTATGAAAATATATATGTATTTATTAAGTACTTAAAAAAAAAATTGTATTTTCGAAAAAAATATTTGTTTTAGTATTGCCAATAAACGTTTTCAACGCAATATGGTTTGGTTGGATGGGTTTTACGTCTCACTAGTGCTTCGCAGATGGGCAATTGGCGACGGTCTGGGACTCACCCCTAGAGGTGGTCCGGAGACATGCCATCGCACTTTTTATCCTCCATGGAAGCAACGCAATATGGGAAATGAATTAAAGAGCAACTATCGCAAAAATATCGATTAATTACAAAAGTATTTTTGATTACGTATTCTTATTCATATTTGATAATTTTATTTTTAAATTAAATAAATTATGTTATAGTTTGTGATGAAATTTTTTGAGCCTATTTTTAATCTAAAAATGACGTTATTGGGGATTGTCTCACATTTTATAACGATTTATTTACATAAATTTGCTTAAAATAATAATTTATTTTAATGAAAGCTAAGGTATTATAGTATTTAAAAACATACACACACACACACACATATTTATATATATTTCTGAAGAAATATACGTTCACTGACGAAAAACTTCTTCAGTTTTTGTACGTTTCTCAACTTTTAATTAGATTTATGTTCCTTTTTTGTTGTAACAAAAAAAAAAAAAAAAAAAAAAAAAAAATTGGTTTGCATGAACATTCTTATTTACTTTCAATTTGTTATTTTTAATCAGTTTCTTTTTGAGGAATACGGGTGTTTAGGGTTCATTATAATGTGAATTTTGCAGATTTTTTCATAATTCTCATTAAATTATTACTGGATACCTCGATTTTTCGTTTTTTTGGATAATTTTGGCATTTGTTAGTCAGTTTTTCTTGCACTCTACAATGTTGTAATGTTATATATATATATATATATATATATATATATATACTCTTAATCAAACACTAAATTAAAGCTTTAGCATTGGTCATAATTGTGTTCTGTGATTAGTCATTTTAGAATGAAACCTATGGAATTTTTCCCCCATTCAAATTATGAGTAATAGTGAAAATTTTTGAGCCATCTACTACTCTCTTTTCCTATTTCTCCCCCTCTCTCTAGCCCCCCTCCCCCCCCCCCTTAAGTTAATAGTTAAAAAATTTCATGGTTTTCCATGGAGAAATGAAGGGTAAGAAGAACAAGTTTGTAGAAGAGGTTTGTACACGCGGATTGTTTCCTCGTTTGAAAATTGTACACTTGATACGGCTGACGTATTTATTTTATTTTATTTATTTATTAGATTAATAGAAATTACTAAAGCGTTTTTGCATGTTAATTTGTTCAGCTGAAAATTTCCCAAATCAAACTTAATCATGTATTTCAGTTTTTTGTGTGTGTGTGTGTGTGTGTGTGTGTGCGTGTAATGCACTAGAGCCTTCATTATTCCATATTCGATTACTGATTTTTTTTGTGTTGGCGATAATTGAAACAAGCAGACTGTATTTATTTATTTATTATTTATTATGTTTATTTTTATTCATTACTTTATTATTTTGTTTTCTCTGTTTATTTATTTATTTTTAGGTTTTTATTTGTTTTATTTTTTGATTTAATTTAATTTAATTTTTTAATTTATTTTTAATTTGTTATATATTTTTTTAATTAATTTTTTATTTATATGTTTATGATTTTAATTAATTTTTTATATTATTTTTTTTAATTTATTTACTAATTTAATTTAATTTAATTTAATTTATTATCGTGTAAAAAATGTAAGAAGAGTTGTATTTCGGCAAAGAAAACAGAAAAGAGTCAGAATAAAACTCCCTGCTAAAGCAAGAATTTCAGAGAAATATAAAAATATCATGAAGAATATTTATATATATACAGTCTCAATGCATAATTTTAAAAACATATTCAATTATATTTCCAAATTACATAATTGTATTATCTTATCTGTGACATTATCCTAAAGGGCTTATGTGTTGACTTATTTCAATTTTTATTATATCTGTTCTATTTAATTATCTAATTTGCGTTATCTAAGTTTTTCTTCATTAATTTTATTGAAAACACTTTAAGTTTTCTTTATCTTAACTATCTATCTATCTTTATTTATTTATTTGTTTATATATTTTTCTGTAATCATACAAAATAGCATAATTTTATTTTTTATGCAATATTTTTACATTTAACTCTAACCGTTAGTATTTTGGAATGGGTTTAGATAATTCTATCAATGTATGGTACTATTTTATTTATTGTTTTCCTTTATGTTACACAATTCGAGGTCTGTTATTTGCTTTCTTCCAGATAGAATTTTCGCAAGAATAAAGCATAATTATTGTTATTGAGATACTTTTTAGAGACTAGCTTACACCACTTTTCCTCATATTGATAAATTGCTGATTTTACGTATTCTAAGTTCTTCAGACTCACAAACTCTTTTCATATATATGTATATATATTTTTTAACTGATAAATAAGATACTAATAGATGGCATTTCATTATTTACCGTAAAATCCCGAAAGTAACCCCCCCCCATCGAATATAACCCCCCCCCCTCCCTTTTCTCGCTGAAAGTGAAATGTCTCCGTTATCCTGAAAGCAACCCCCCCCCCTTTTTATTTTCTCCATCCAACAAAGCTACATCCAATCTTCGGACGCACTTACGGTACGTCGGCATTGCAAGTTAAGTTTGGCATTGGATTAAGTTTTAATATTTATATATTATTTCTAATTTAACTAATTTTTCATAAAGTGCCGGGTGCATGTTATCAATGGAATCATTACACAGTTTTTTTAAAACTTTAATGTAAGAAATTACCTTTTAAGTAAGTACCGTAAAACCCCGAAAGTACCCCCTCCATCGAATATAACATCCCATCCCTTTTCTTCATTTTTTTTAAAGAATCTTGATTATAACCCCCCCACCTGAAATTTATCCGTTTTGCTTTTCAAAAAGGGGGGGGGGGGGAGGGGGTTACTTTCGGGATTTTACGGTATTGAGTGTTTTTTTTTTTTTTTTTTTTTTTTTTCCCTCGAGAGAAAAAAAAAAATAGTGGACAAAGTTTGAATTTTGAAGTGCAGTTTTCCATATATATATATTTTTTTAATTATTCTAAAAAAAGAAAACATCAACACTTTATTATATTTAGTGAGCTTGTAAATTTTGCGGATTACTGTATTTATTTTTGCCGTAATTGTAGGCTGAAGTTATAAAAATTAATCTTTTTCATTTTTATACCATAGTTACGCCTATAATGTAAAATCGTATTTCACTTGCATTATTAATGACGATTAATGCAATCATTTTAGTTTTAATTTTTACTTACTGTATATCGACTTAACAAATAAAAAATACGTTTTTATCCAATTAAAATTGAATTTAAAATGTTACAATTTATTACACAAATAAACAATAAATTTCAAAGCATTAAATATATTTCAAAAAGTATAAAGCAGAAAGATCCTAAAAATACACGGCAATATTCCTTTTTAACAAATGTAAATTGGTTAAATAATCAAAG
The DNA here is from genome assembly GCA_963930645.1 of Salticus scenicus. NCBI lineage: Eukaryota > Metazoa > Arthropoda > Arachnida > Araneae > Salticidae > Salticus > Salticus scenicus. Next base: position 117,873,428 of record OZ005653.1, read on the forward strand.
TTGACTGTGCATTTAAAATTCGTATCAACATTTTAAAATTATAATCTAAAGAAAAATACTTTAATATTTTTAGTAAAAATTATCTCTCTTTTTTTTTTTTTTTTTTTAAAGAATGAAAACTTTTTTTGTGAAAAACTTTCCTATCTTCGGTTTAATTTAATAGTTATTTATTTATAATTTATGTATACGTACTTCAAATTTACAAAAATTTAATTTATTCTACTTTTTATCAGCATGAAGTTAAATAATTAAAGAAAAAAAATCTGTTACAAAATAAATTCGTTATAACTTCAACAAGAAAAATTAAACACTTAATTTAAAACAAATAAATATTACAGATATATGCGCGTATATGTATAAATAATGTATTCGTTCATAAACAGATTTGTCATACGAAATATCAAACCATCCTAATCTCTAAAAAGTATTCTCAATAATTTTTCAGCTTAGAGATTACCTTACGATGTGCAACCAAAACAAACCTGGAGTGAACGGAGCTCATTTCTTAACTCAGGTCGTCTTTACTCTCGCTTGGCGTTAAAACTGAAAGTAGAAACTAAACTTTATCCTTGAGCTACTTCCAGGTGATAAGATGAAAATGAGTAACTCTTAATGGAATATTATTTTTTCCTTTTTATTCAATTCAATCACATTGAAAGTGCAATGCACTTTTGAAAAAAACAAGGATGTTGAAATGACGACAGTAAATTCAAAAAGACATCAGTAAAGTTTTTAATGTTATTATTATTATTTCTTAAAGGAAAATTTAATAAATACATTTATTTATCGTTATTTCTATTTTTATTAAAAAATGCTTCTTAACATTTATCTCAGCGTTTATTGTTTAACTTGTCCCAATGATACCAAACATATCAGCTATTCATCAGTTTTTACTTTCTCTTACCCATAAGGTAGAGAAAGTATTGTTTTGGGGTCAAATTTTCGAACGCGAGATTTTGTTATATTTACACGTTTTGAGGTCCCCTGAATACGAAAATCATGTTTTTAGCAAATGGTCTGTGTGTATGTCTGTGTGTCTGTCTGTCTGTGTGTATGTCTGTCTGTGTGTATGTCTGTGTGTGTGTGTGTGTGTCTGTTATCAGCATATCTCAAGAACAAATAGTAGCAGACATTCCAAACTTGGTATTCTAAATGTGTATCATATATAGATGCTACAGTAAGCTTTTCGTTAAGATCAAGCAAATGGTTCGTGTACAGGGACAATCAAGAGAATTCTAATACATTACGTCTATGGGGGAAATTGCAGGTAAGTAGAGTTTAACGTCTATAGACTGCACTAAACCAAATGAAACGAATATATATATTTTGTAATAGAGATAGTCAACTGGGAAAAAAATTTTGTGTATGTAGGAGCCTCGCCACCCCCCCTGGGGGGGAAGTCCCCCCTCGAGGGGAGTAAATTTTCATGATGGGTATCTTTCAAAAGAGCTCGCCAATACCTTTAAAACGAATGGTTGAACCATCGATCTGCGATAATTTAAAACAAAGTTATCGATTTTTTTTTTCACTTTTAACAAAAAAAAAAAAAAAAAAAAAAAAATAGAAAAAAAAATCGTATTTATTTATTTATTTATTTATTTATTTTAATATTGAGAATAAAATTGACTTTTTTTTTTTATATTTAGTGTTATACTACTTCTATAATATGGAAATCGTCTGCATTATCATAAAAGATAATCTTTTTAAATAATAATTTTAATAAATTATTTTTTAAAAACAGAATTATTTTTTAATAACCGAATTAAATTTTATATAAATCTAGGTGCATTAATGAAACGGGAGGGTTCACAGAATTAATTATTATATAAAACTCTTCCGAAGCCTAATTTGAATTGTTTAACATAGGTTTACATAACATCGTTATCTTACCTCTTAATCCCCAACCTGTATTTATAGTATTAAATTTCAGGGTAAGAGAAAGTCGTGTGAGTGGCACACCAGATTATTTTCCGTGTCATTTTGCATGGTTACAATATTTCTTTTTCAAAAGAATAAATTGACTCCTGGTAACTTTGTAATTAACAGATTACAACAAAGAGATTGATATATTAATTATTTATTGGCTCGAAGTGTACATGCTCCTCTCTCTGTGATCGTCCTATATTTCAGTTTGTTTCTTTTTTGTTTGTTTTAAGCGATAAGCTTGCACAAGTAGCTTGAGCAAGACACGATTACTACTGCTGATTAATTTCGAAATTACTGGCAGAAAATTGCAAAATATTGTATAAAATAATTTTGTGGTTCTCTAATTCTCTCCTCTCTTCACTTTTTTATTTATTTATTTTTGTATGTGCGAGTATTGGTGTAAATTAATTTTTATGAATAAAAATTTGCTCCCATTTTAATTGACAGACAGTCTTTTACCTATATTATACACTTTGCATTTAAGGAACTCTACTTCTCTGCCAAATGATTTTTTTTTTTTTTTTTAGAAGGTTTTTAATTGAAATTGAGTTGGTCATCGTGTCTTCGTGTCACGCTAGTAAACAAGGCGCCTTCATTTTAAAGTAAATATAAGCTACATCGTTTGTCGTTCTGTGGCTCGGTTGGTAAGAGCGTCCCGTTAGTACCACGGTGGTCATGAGTTCGGTCCCCGGAAGGACCAGCATGTTAATTTTTGCAGATAATTAGTAGAAAAGGTGTCAACTGATACAAGAAAATTTTTCGTTGCTTACACTAAGAATTTTTTGAGGAGTTTTTTTAAGAAGCATTTTTTATTTATTTATTTATTTAGATATTGGGAAAACACAAAATATTTTAGATATTAAAAAAGCACAGAATAAAATGTTTTAAGTAAAAAATACATAAAAAAAATATTTTTAAGAGCTTTATATGTATATATGTATACTATATATTACTATTATATGAAATTGGATTTGTCATCGGCTTTTTGTCAAGTTAAAAAACCAAGACGCTTCCATTAAAAAGTTATATAAAAAAAAATAAATAAATAAATTGTAAGCATCTCATTGTATCTTTTAATAAATCAGCTGGTTACAGCGTCATGTTGATAGTGCGAGAGTCGTGTGTTCGATACTCGCCGGGATGAGGTGTTATTTTTTGCAAATAATTAATAGAAAAAGTGTCAATTGATAAAAGAAACTATTCCGTTGTGTACACAGTATCCTAATAATGTTTGAAGATTTCATTTAAATAGCTTTTTATCTAGTAACTAAAAAACACAAAAGAAAAATTTAAAGAAAAATAAAGAAATAAAGAAAAAAAATTTTAGAAGTTTTTTATTGAAATTGTATTTTGTTATCGCGTCTTCATGTCACGCTAATAAATAAGGCACCTCAACTTTAAAGTAAATATCTGCAGTCTTTATAGTCACTCGTTGGCTCAGTTGGTTAGAGCGTCAAGTTGCTAATACGATGGTGGTGAGTTCCATCCCCGAAGGATCTATGTGCTAAATTTTACAGATGAAATGTGTAATAGAAAATATGCCAATTGATAAAAGAAAATTTTTTATTGTCTACACTGTATTCTAAGAATTTTTGAAGAGTTTTTTTAAAGAAGCCTTTTTTTAGATACTAAAAAACACAAAATACAAAGTTATACATATATATATATATTCTCTCAGAAGCTTTTTACTGAAATTGGATTTTTATGATCGTGTCTTTGTGTCATTCTAAAAAAGAAGGCGCCTCCACTTTAACGTAAATTTAAACAACCTTTTTCGTCGCTTGTTAGCGTATTTAGTTAGAGCGTCATGTTGGTTAGAGCGTCGTGGGTTCGATCCTCGCAAGCCGATGTGTTACTTTTTCGCAGATAATTAATAGAAACTCTGTCAATTGATAAAAGAAAATCATTCGTTGCCTACACAGTGTCCTAAGGAATTTTCATAGTTTTTTAAAGAAACTTCTTTTTGAGTTACTAAACGCACAAAATAAAAATTTCAGTAAAAATAAAAATAAAAATAAATAATTAAATAAAAATATAAGTAAGTAAATAAATAAATAAAAATAACAATGGAAGTTTTTATTATTGTGAAGCCCTAAAAAGCCTAAAATTAAAATTTATTCTTGCAGAGACATGCTATAAAATCATAAAAGTTTCAACAACAAGAAACTTTCAAAGAAAAATATAGATATTTCACTTTTGCAAAACATTAAACATTTTAAATATTCCAAATAATTTTAAAAAGCATTCGAGGACAATATTCCTTTTGTATAAGTTTTGTTAGATTTTTCTAGAATGTTCAATGATTTTTCTTGACAGTTCTTAGACTTTTGTTTAGAGCGTCATGCTGATAACGCGATGGTCCCGGATTCGGTCCTTGAAAGACGATATTGTACTTTTTTTGCAGATAAATAATAGGGAAAAAAATGTCAATTGATAAACGAAAATCTTCCGTTGTCTACAAAATATCCTAAGAAATTTTAATTAGTTTTCTTAAGAAGTTTTTTCTTTTTTTGTAACTAAAAAGCACAAAATAAAATTATGCAAAAAATCATTTTTTAAAGTAAGAAGCTTTTTATTGTGAAGCCCTAAAAAGCATAAAATAAAATGTATTCTGGCAAAGACATGCTGCAAAGAAATGAAAGTTTCAACACTAAGAAAATTTTAGAGAAAAATATAGGTACTTTCCTTTTGCAAGAGATGAAAATTTTTTAATGTTCAAAATATTTTAAAAAGCTTTCGAGACATTTGAGATTTCTGGCCTAATGAACGATATTACAAAAACTAATAACTAAGAATATTGGTCTCGAAAGCTTTTTAAAATATTTTGAACATTAAAAAATTTTCATCTCTTGCAAAAGGAAAGTACCTATATTTTTCTCTAAAATTTTCTTAGTGTTGAAACTTTCATTTCTTTGCAGCATGTCTTTGCCAGAATACATTTTATTTTATGCTTTTTAGGGCTTCACAATAAAAAGCTTCTTACTTTAAAAAATGATTTTTTGCATAATTTTATTTTTTATGCTTTAAAAAGATTTTTTTTTTTTTTTTTGCACATTTTTTCTTGTCTGTTTGAAATCTCTTTAGCTGAAAATATTTCGAATATTGTATTAAATTGGGTAAAGTTATATTTTATTTAACATACTTAAGCATTTTTTTTTTTCGATTGTTAGTATTCGGATTAATACAATGTCAATGCAAAGCTTTTAAAACAAATGCAGTAATCATAATAATGTTTTTTTTTTTTTTCTTTTCTTTTTTTTTTTTTTTTTTTTTTTTTATGATTATTTAAATTAAAGTTAATTCATTTAGAATTAGCTTAATATTTATGGATAGATACGTGTCAGTATAAGTAAAACATTACTGTAATAATTCCACGAAATTTTAACAAACAATTTTAGTCAATCATTTAAAGGAGTAATAGCAGCCGTAATTTTAAATATGTAATTCTTCATTATTTTTAATAAACAAGACAAATTTTAATTAACTTCTGTTATTAATCATTTTTTCAGTAAAATTACGTTATTAATTTATTAATTTATCATATATATATATTAAGAACTTATATCGCTACCCCGGAGCCAGGAGTTAAAGGACACCATATCCATTTTGTGGAAAAACTTAGCACCATTTTCCTTATGTGCATTTTTTCATTTATATAGAGGCATTAAGCACTAATAAGAGCGTGGGAAAAAAATCCATCTTTTTTTTATTATTATTCATTACAAATGTATTTTATTGTAGTATATCAGAGACATGGAGTGTAACTCATTTCACAATATATATATATATATATATATATATTGTAAATTACTCAAAAACTTTATGGAGAGTAAAAAATTGTAAAAAAAATTCAAATGTGACAACGTTGTGCCTTTACAAAATTGTTATGCTAAAAAAGTGCTATAATTCAAATAAATGTCACCATTTTCTTGATATAATGTTTAAATATATAGATATTAATTAGCCTAAGAGGAATGAATTCCAATGATTAAAATACATATTTAATACTCATATCAGGATCAATGCTTAGGTTAATTATTCTCCTAAGTCAGTGCCGTTGCTAGATCTGAATAAGAAATTACAGTTATTTCAGTCTCTCAACAAATGACGTTATATTTATATAAATTCTTTATCATTATCATTATTTACTCTTAGCTATTATAAATTTTGCTTTAAGTCAATTGCAATTTTTTTATTTGATTTCATAAGTTAACATGCTGATTGATAAAGATTGCAAAATATTTTTTAAAGATGACCAAAAATTAAAACGGAAATCGACATTAACAAACCAAACTAAAACCAAATTTCCTTAAACAAACGCAAGAAATTTACATCCTTTTTCTTTGCAAACATTCTTAAAGCTCTGTGACTTTTGAACAGAAATCAAGTCTTCAAATTGTTAGAACTTTACTAATGTTTTAGTAATTTATACTATTTTTTCAGATTTCATAAAGGCAATGTTTATGGCTCACGGAAAGGATGGAATATTGTCAGTTGAGGAAGATCCTGAAAAGATACATTTGTTGGATCCCCAGCCCGCCTCCTCAATCTACGAATATGAAAAGGTTTCACCTGTGAGAAAGTATTTAAGAGGAGAACTGAAAATACCCAAAACTCAGGCTATTGCAGGAGTTCTGTTAGGGTAAGAATTTAGCAATTACAATTTAATTTGCAAAACAGGTAAAACTGGAACTATCGGTGAAATGCTGTTGTGTTTTTTACGCACTTTATTATCGTTATTATTATTATTGTTTACATAATAATATTGTATCTATAACTAATATTATTATTTTATGTTACAAGCAGTTTTATACACTGTGAAATCCAATTAACCCTGCAAAGACTTGTATACCTAAAATAGAATTAAATGAGAACAAATATTTATTACCCCCCCCCCCATATCTGTATAGAAAATAATGGCATGATCATTGAAATTGTTGACATTGAAATTTTTGACATTCAAAATTTTCAGTCTAATTTATAGTTAGACTGAACTACATTGATTGTGCTAGAAAAAGCAACTTTAGAAACTATTCAGCGTAAAGTGTATTTTCAACAAATGAATGGTATGCATTAAATACAAATTAGTTTTTATATGAAATACTTTTCTAACGTTTTAAATTAAAAGCATACATTAAAATAGTTATCTGAATTTTACCTATAGAAAATTAATGAGCCATTTTAAACATTTATCTGATTGGAGTTTCATATAATTAGTATAGAAAACCCTAAAAATATCATCCAAACAAACATTTGCATTTAAACTTCTGCATCTTAAAAGTTTCCATGGTATTATCGCGCTATCACCATTTATAATAATAATAAAAATATTTGTAAAGGGCAATGATATATGTGATACGAAGAGTACGTATATGCACATCATAAGTACTTAATGGCAACGCTAATCTTTAAAGTGTGAATATATAACACTCACGTGTAAAAGGTCTATATTTGAAAGACTTTTAGCCTAAGTGGCAGAATTCTCACTGAGAATTTTTCCACTCAAAATGGTCATGTTTTACCATGAGATTTTTTTTCTTTTTTTTTTTTTTTTTTTTTTTTTTCTTTATCATTTTTTAGGACAGAAGACTATTAGTCTCAATCTGCAGATTTTTATGATACCAGTTTTACGATATTTAAACATTTGTCGAAATCTAAAATTTATCGAAAATATAATTGAATAATTTGAAAGCAATGTTATAATTTGGAAAAAAAAAAAATAATAATAATGGTTTTCCGTTCTAAACTAAATTCTGCTTTTGCCAAAATTTCATAAAAATCTTTTTTTTTTTTTTTTTTTTTTTTTTTGAAAGAAAAATAAAATAAAATAAAATAAATAATAATCAGTATCGAAACAAACGTTATCGAAAAAGTTTTGTTTCTTTCTTTCTTTCTTTCTTTTTTTTTTTTTTTAAATAATTTTGAATTAGGAAATAAAAAGAGCTCGTGCAAAATGAAAGGAAAAAAAGAAACAAGACAATTATGTTTGAATTTGAGTTGGTAATTTAAGGATGCCATTGATATAGTAATTTTTTACTTTTTTTTTAATTTAGACATTAAAAACTATTAAAACTACAAATATCAATTTGAAAAATGGGAAAGAATATTCTTACTTTGAGAAATAAAATTTCCTCTTATTTCAGAAGTTATTTTTTTATATTTCTTCTCTTTTACCACATTTACCCTTATGAATAAAAGGGTTGTAAAATAGTTATTAAAAATTCCCTTTAGGTAAAAATTATTGAGTAGCAATTTATCCTTTTACTATCTAGATTAAGAAGAAATTGGATATTTTCAATATTTTTAACGAAGATTCGATTGAATATCGAAGTATTTTCGATATTCAATCTTGGGAAATTTGAATTGACGAAGAATGTTTAAATTGTTGACCGCCATTAACATCTGAGGTTATTTACCGTTTATACTTTTGCTGGACTTTACTGTAAATTTATTCAGTACTTATTCTTTACTGTAAATTTATTTCAGTATTCAATTATCTTACTTTATTATTTTATTTATTATTTGTAGTCTTCTACTCTTGGCGATGATTTTAATGCTTGTAGCAGAAGCAATTCGTGAAACTGATAGACCTAATCCTTTCTTGCTAAATTCTGGGAGGAGATCACCTCCAGGTAAGATAACAAATAATTGAAGAGACAAAGGTATATTTTCATCTGATCTTTTAAATATGTTTTCATTAATTTTTGTAATAAAAAAAATAATACTTCAATTAATAGCATAAATTAATATAATAATTTTCGAAGCAATTAAAAAATATATTAATTAAGAATTTTATTCTGTAGTAACTATCAGTCTGTTGGGACAAAATTTTGCTGATGCTTGGGTGCAAGGAGAAGGTTTGGCAGCCTACCGAAAAAATTTAGAATTGATGCTTTTCGAAAATGGTAAGTTGGTGATCATATTGTAAAAGTTCGATATACATCACAAAATATTTTATTTGCTATACCAGCTGAAATATGTCAGTGAGCAAGATTTATTTTTTAAAATGCATGTGTAATTTCTTAGGAATAATACCCCAAAAGGGAACTCCTTCTTCCTTATTGCAACGTTTCCAGAGGGGTAATGTTGACGTAGAAAATATGATGGATTGTGCAATAATTGTGGAACATATGAAACGAGTCTTAGGAGGATGGTAGGCATGATCATTTATTTATGATTTCTCATTTATTTTATCATGGATTTATGATTATTATAATAGTGTATGAGACGGTTTGCAGATTTTGTGAACTTTTGCTAAAAATATGTAGTTTAACAAAAAAAAAAAAAAAAAAAAAAAAAAAAAAACATGCATCTGAAAGTTATTTTTTAAATATGAATAAAGGAACACCAATTAAATATCTCTAAACAAGTACTAAGAAATATTTCTGCTTCCCAAAATTTACGTTATAAATAATTTTTACTATCGATAAATTATCAATAGTAATAATTTTATTGTTTTCACCTTCTTTTATATAAAATTTATAACTCGAGAGTTATTTTTTACAAAATGGTAAACTCTCGCAATTACCTTCAACTGTATATTAACACAGCGCCATTGTACAATGGTATCTTAACTAAATTCATTATGATGACAAACTTTTCATAATAGAAAAGACAATATTTCTGTTAACCTGTCTTTCTTTAGTATATCATTTAACTGGAGTTTCTCGTTTATATAATTATTCTTTTTGGATAAATTTTAAATTACTCGTGAGAGTAATTTAAAATTTATTAAAATTCCTAAACTGTTACTTAAGTATATTTTATTAATATCATTGTTTAATTTAATTTTCAATTATTTAATCAACCTATATAATCAGTTACCATAGGACAAATTACTTATAACCAGAAATTTGTAATTTGCTGAATGTACCTCAAAGTTAATCAAGGAAGGATTCGATCTTAATGTAATACACTTATGTCACAAATTTCATTCATAATGCAATATAATCTTATCTCTTCCTTTATATAGATTCATGCATACTTCATTCAATATATTTACTTAAATTTCATTTATATTTATTAATAAAAAGAAAACGTAGATAAATTTTCGTAAATTTCAGCATTGATTCTGCCTTACTGCCAGATTACTGCAAACCAAGTACTCCAAATAATTGTAGTTCAACTTATCCATACAGAAGTTTCAATGGTAGCTGTAACAACTTAGAACATGCTGATTGGGGTATGGCCCTTACAGCCTTTAAGAGACTGAGAAGGCCTATTTATGCGGATGGTAAGTTGATTTATGTAATTTCTTCCATAGAGTTAATTATCCACTTGATAACATTTCCCACTTTTGTATTACAATAAACTGAAGGAATGACATAAAGGTATTATCATTGTTCTAGAAATCGCATTGATTAAAAAAAAAAAGAAGAAGAAGAAAGAAAGGAAAAGAAAAAAGAAAGAAAAGAAAAAGAAAAAAGAAAGAAAATTTACAATATAATAATGTAATACACAGAGTAGAAAATTTAAGTTTTGTACCCTTATTATGAACAAATATAAAAAGAACCTTAAACAACTGTGTAAAACTCAACTATATGACGGTGATATTATAGAATATTGACTCACAGCACATTTTTGGACCAAATGGTTTTATAAAATTGCAAATTTTTCTATCAGCTGAAATATATATTGCTCAGTAATCTCTTTACATCTCCAAAATCTATCACCATTAAGTTAATCTTCAAAATTCTTATTGATTATACAGTGAAGCTTGAATAATTCGAACTTGCTTAATTCGAAATTCTGGATAATTCGAATTTTTTACTCGGTCCCTTGAATTTTGTTTTAAAATAATGTTAAAAAATCATGGATAATTCGAATTCTATTTTGGATAATTCGAATTTTTCATACGATTACCTTTAAAATATTACAGTAAAATTTGTTCCCGGAATTTTTCTCAGCTAAAGTGCATTATTTTTTTAATAGTCTTTCAAAAGAAGGATAATGAAATACAAGAGAAGCCCCTATCTATTGCATCAGAAGATATGGTTCATATACATGAACTTCCAGGTTTTTTTAAATTGAAAATCATGTCTAATGTAGAAGATTCTATTTTTGTACTAATTGATAGGTTGAAGTCATATGCTAATGACACAAAGGTTGTACTTAAAGAAGCAATCAAAAATATCTGATTATTTTTTAAAAAATTGTTGAATAAGGAAGCTCGTAAAAAATATTGATTTAATGGGGGGGGGGGGGGAGATGTAGCAGTATTCTTAGATATAAAGTTTATGCGTTAAATCTTTGATCATAGAATTTCAATTTTTAAATTTATGTCTTCTTTTTGACAAAATAGTATATGTAATTCGAATTTTTGGATATTTCAATTTTTTTTTCTGGTCCCTTCAACTTCGAATTATCAAAGTTCTACTGTATATGTATTTAGAAATTAGATGCATGAAATTTATCCCAGAATCTCATTTTATCGAGAAAAGAATTTTATCAATGAAGCCAACATATATAATTTACACGAACTCTTTTTGAGATCATCATGGAATAGTTTTGTTTAGTTTAGTATGGTGGCGCTACCATCACTTTTTCCAGTCACGAGATCTTGAAAACAAATTGTGGGCCAAGGGAAACAGACCAGCTGCTTGAAATGCGGATAAAGATGTTATCAAAACAAATGTAAATGGATGCATGAAGCGCATTTGTACAAAAAGACCAAACGTGGACAATCATCTGTGGTTAAATGATTGCATACATGATATTTGGTGTCAACCGATAAGAAATTTTCAAGTTAATTCTAATCAAGACAGTATTCTTGTTATAAATCATTGGTATATTGGTACATGGAATGTTTTTCGCTCACGTAGACCTGTGCAATATGTGGAATATTCCGGTGATATAATGATTAATTCATGGATTCGCAACAGCGTTGCCAGATTGGGGACTTTTTTTATTCAACTATCACCAATAATTTAGGGAAGTGATATTTGATATACATAATAGACGATTTATCTTCGAAGTGATTAAGCAACTGTTACAATTAAAATTTAGTGGTGGATATTGAATAAAAAAATAGTCCTCAATCTGGCAACACTGATTCGCAAGCTTTGAAACAAAGCAAAAGAATTGCCATTCAAAGTAATATTTGTACTCTTTTAAGATTTCTTGATGAATATTCAAGCTTACTCAATAACTTTGAATTATAGTTCGTTCAGTTGACAGATCCGTATTTCATGAATGGTGTGGAGATTACATGAAATATTATTAATTGTAATAAGGACATATACATGCCAGACGTAGTAACTTTCAACATATGTGGAAAGCATTGTGGTGAGAACTTCAGAAAGCATGCAGTGTTCTAAAAGTGTAGAAAACTGTACGCTGATTGAAAAATTTTTAAATGAAAAAATCTTTAACATAGCAATAAAATCAACAACAAAAAGTCCAGAAAACAGAACAGTTACCGAAGAAAAAATATTTAACATTTTCGTGTCTTTATTTGAAAAAATTTCAAAAATTTCCATAAGCACCTTTTATAGGCAACATTTACTTGCTTAATGTTTAGTCTGTATGTCACACAAATTATAACGAAGGATTTTTGCCAGATGTAGAGTTTAAGTTACTTTCAGTGATACTTCAGAAATCCACACAAAAATAAAACGGTAATTTTTATTTGTTTATTTATTTTAGGTTTAAGTCTTTTTAGCAACTTTCAATTCTAAAAAATGACTTTCAATTATAAAATATTGTGTGATTGATGGACAGAAATACTGCTGTGCAGTGCAGTAAAAATTTGAAATTTTAATTTTTTTTTTCCAGCACTTTAATGAAAAAGCATTATTATTATCACGCTAGAATTATTAACAAGATTTTTTTTTTAGGTATTTCTACTCCCCGTATATCTATATCTGGTGCAGAATTGCCCAATGCTAGATATTTAAGTAATGAACTGTATACTCATCATTCCCGACCACGAAGTAATTGCACAGTGCTTACATTATATCTTGGACTTTTTATGGACCACGATATCATTCGAATAGGAAGTAAAACAGGTAAGTTTGAATTAATGATTTGAATTTTAGAACTCTTTTCAATCAAAAATATTATTATGAATTATAATTACAGTACACATACTTGCCAACCATCTCATTAATAATCGTAACATTGTTCCGCCCCTTTAAAACACACCCCTTTTTCCACACCACTTTATTTTTAGAGCAAATTTCTCTTAATGTAGTTGCGATTGAATATGTTTAAAATTACTCTAAAAAAATACTGGTGTGAAAAAAAAGGTGGGTACTAAAAATGTTAGGATTCATAATGAGATGGTTGGCAGGTAGGATTTAATTATCTTATCCATTATTTTACGTACTATATTATTGATACATATAAACAACATACCCCCCCCCCGCTCCCTCGCATACATGCATAGTAAAGTTTTATAGCATTTTGACTTGCTCTGTAAAGAAAAATGTTGTGAATATCAAAAAATGTTATGTAAATATTTTTGTTTATAAAATGCGTCAAATAAAAAGTATTTTTTACAACGCACACAAAAATATCTTTTGAAAAAGTTACTTCGTTTCAAATTGTGAAAAGTTTTTAAAAAGGTCACTCGCGCAGTTTGCCATAGTAATAGAGGAAAAACCATAGCCGAAAAAACTATGAAGAAACAGAGAGACATTCTAATACTGAATTCTAACTCCAGTAGAAAAAAAAAACTGATAATTCAGTTTTTACCGTACTAAACAGAAATCACTTTCATGTGATTCACAACAAAGAACATTTTACTAAATTACACTAATGAATTTTAACACTTTTAAATAGTTTTCCATCATAATACAGTAGGCAGCAAAATTATTGAAACACATCCACATTTTTCATGTTTTTTTTTTTTTTTTTTTTTTTTTTAGCTTGTTCACTAATTTTTATTACCAACTTAGCTCTTTTTTTTTATAAACAACATAAGACTAAGTAAGATCATGACTCGACAAACATTTACTTAACAAAACAGTATTAGATGTACGAAACTGACCTACGAATTATTGCTAGTGCTTCAATAATTTTGCTGCCGACTGTACAATGCTATGATTAACGATTAATAATAAAATCACTTGTAGTAACTGACATAGAATTTGAAATAATATTATTAGAAAAAGTCGTTTAATTTGTTATACGAATAAAAATTACGTATTTTGCAGTAATATAACAGTTGATTTATGATTCAATAGGAAGTCCTCAAGGAAGTCGTTTGTTAATCTCTTAAAATAAATAAAATCACTTTTAAAAAATTGAATACACATAATGTGATCAATTATACGTGTTTTATTTATAGAAAAAAAAAAATTGGCCTAAATTAAAAAAAAAAAAAAAAAAAAAAAAAAAAAAACAAGTATTTTACAAAAGAAACATGTGAAAAAGTTTGTTTTACCTTGCAATGTTGTTACAGTAAGTTATAATTTGAAAAAACTTTATTAAGTAAACTATATATATTTAAGATAAAAAAAAAAATAATAATAATCTGAATTTTGCGGATATTATATAAATCAGCAACTTTCATAACTGCATCCCTTTTTCGAAACTTATGTACATTGCTCTTTTCTATTTTATGTATGGATAGTAAGCCATACATCCTAGGTACTTCTTAGTTTCATTTTCATTTACTTCGATTTTCCTTCAACTTTATACACAATTCATTCTTCAAGTACTATACATTTCCTTCCATTTTAAACAGTCTTTAAGTTATTTAAACATTCTGTTTTAGTTTTAAATTACAAGTCTTTTATTTTACTTAATGTGTTTAAAAACTATTTTTATTTATTTATTTATTTATTTATTTATTTGTTAGTATCAGTAAGATTTTTTACGTTGTAAATATAAGTTTAAACAAATTTATGCAGTAAGAAGATTCTTTTAGGGATAATTAGTTAAAGTAAAGTAGCAAAAACATATTAAATATGATTTTTATAAAAATAACACAATCAACTGTGGAAAAAAATCATATTTATTGAAATTTCATTTTTCTGACTGAGTGAAAATAATGCACTCAGTCGGAAAAATAAAATTTCATATTAAATATGTTTCAGGATTATTTTTTTACATTCGAATGTGTAATCTAGCTGTACCTGTACCTTTTTTTTTAACATAAAACGAGACTTTAATTTATCATTTTATTTCTAGGTCACAAAGGCGCATCCATATCTTGCTGCGATCCTCAAGTATTAAATAACCCTGCTCTATTGCACCCGGAATGCATGCCAATACGTGTACCAGAAAACGATTCTTTTTATAGACCCCTTGGTGTCAAGTGTCTCGATTTTGTCAGATCTGCTCCGGTGCCTGGAGAATGCCCAGGTAAGCATTTTATTCTTTGATTTATGAACATCTTTAAAGATATTTCACAACCGTACATACGTAGAGTGTGTATCTTTTGCATTGGAGGTATCTTCGTCTGTCAAATATTAGAAATGCAACGGGAAAAAATGATGTGTTTATTTGCTAGAACTGCATGTTCAAAATATAAGGTGTAAGCTAACACCAAAATTAGAATAAAAAGCATAAATGATGCTCTCTTTTTTCATTTTCTCAAAGTAAAATTTCTTTCATCCATGTTATATATATTTGAAATAAAATTCATTAAATAATTATTTCTTCATTTACCATAATCTCATTTCCTCTGTAAAATTTAATATTCTTTGGTTTCTTTGGTTTCATAATGCTTTAAATAAAGAGTGGTATATCGCTGGTAAATTGCCAATGATATTGTTTGCTAATTCATAATGTTATTCCCAAACGGCTTACCTCAGGTATAAGCATATGAATTTTGTCAGTAATTTGTTTTCAAATCAAAACTCATCGGTTATGATGGTACTTATTAGATAGCCTTCCTTAAGCAGCTAACAACTTACTTGACAATTAAAAACTCTATGAGAATGCATTAGCATTTTGTACTAGAATCCACCCTTTTTTTTCCCCCGAAGGATGAAAATTCCTTAGAATTTTTGCCCTGGGAGAAAATGTAACAAACATTTGTATTAATTTATAAGCATATTCACTAATTGAATATAATATCCATACTTTCCTTTTTCTTATTAATAAGAAGTATTAATTTTGACCTCAAAGTTCATTTGCTTGGTTCTGGCACACCATTCCAAATATGATCGCTTGTAAAGTCCCCTCCCCCTTCATGACAGATGAAATCGGTCTCCATTCTGTAGATATCTTCATATTGTTATAAAAATTGCTGACAAATCTAATACGAAGTAATTCTTTGTTGTCCAGCTCCTGAAATATTGTTTAAAATGTTCATGTTTCATTGTAACTTTTTAAAATGAACGTTCAGAAAAATGCATTATTGCCAAAACCTTTTTCTGACATTAATAAATTTTTTTGGCATGATAATAATAATAATAATAATAATAATAACATGATTGCTAGTTTAAGGTACACTTATATCTACCAATAAGTATTTGGACACTTTAGAATTTAGACGTTTTGTCAAATATCTAGAAACATTCTGGGCGAATCACATTGAAAATTTGGGAGTATAAAGAACATGTTATACCTCATATATTTCAGAAAATGTTTTGTCCTGAAGAAGGAAAGGGGCTAGTAAAAAATTAAGGAATAATCAAAGTTTTTTTTATCACTCTGTAAAAAGTAATGCTTCAAATGCATTTTGACTGTAGCATGTGATTATGAGGATTATTCTAATTATCTGTGTAAATTTTTATGAGGATACCACATATATTCATTGAGATATAACGGTTTCCTTAAAAAATTGCAAAAAAAAAACTTTTTTAATTATAACGCTTAGGGTATTAGACCCAGTGCAAATATATTTTTGGAAAATTTGGTATTCTACATTAAACACAGCATACTGACCAGAATGAAATTTTTTTCAATATCTTACAAAATAGCAGCATTTTTATTAAATAATTTTTAACTACAAATGCGCTAGCTAAAAAAGAAAAAAAAATCATTTGCATAATTTAATAGACAAAAATTTTCAGCCCCTTATACGAAAACTTCAAACAAATATCAGTTAAATTAAAATATATATATATATATATATATATATATATATATATGAAAGATAGAATGAACAGAATTTCAGTTCTGTCAGAATAAAAACTAAATTATAAGGGGGTTTTACACACATTTTTATTCTGATTCAATCAATGCTCAATGGTTATAGAGTGTTCGTTGGTTGTAGATATTAATAAAATCCCCCACCCCCCTCCTCTCTCTCTCTCTCTCTTTCTCTCCCTCTCTTTTTTTTTTTTTTTTTTTAATAATTGAAATTCTGTTTATTCAATCTCTCATATATATATTTTTTTTAATTTGCACAGTATTTATTTGCAGCTTTAATATAAATAGCTCAATACTTTTGGTTATCAAATTATGCAAATGAATTTCTTTAAAAACTTGCGCCATGTCTAGTTAAGAAATTATTTAGTAAAAATGTTCATATTTCGTAAGATATTTAACATTTTTGCATTCTGACTGCAGTATGATGTGTCTAATGTAGTATGCCAAGTTTCCAGAAAATGGCTTTGCAATGGGTCTCCTACGTGTTATAATTAAAAAAAAAAAAAATGGCTTTTTTTTTTTTTCAACTTTGTAAAGAAACTGTTACATCTCCATGAACATATGTGATAGCCGGATAACAACTTATACAGATAATCAGAAGAATCCTCATAATCACATGCTACAGCCAAAACGCATTCCAAGCATTCATTTTTATAGGGTAATGCAAAACAATTTAATTTCTGTTTACATTTTACTGGTTCTCTTTTCCTCTTCAGGACAAAACTTTTGCTGACATATATGGGATGTAATACGTTCTTTATACTCCCAAAGTTTCAAGATGATTCTTAAAGAAATTTTCTAGATATTTGACAAAACATTTAAATTCGGAGGTTTGCAAATACTTATTGGTAGATAATGTATCATGCATCTAAACATTAATAAAAATGAAATTCAAATTGAAGATAACGTGGAAACAACCACTTGATATCAGAATTTCTAAGAACGCAGGTGTATGTTCTTTTAAAAAAGTAAAGGCACAGACTTATATCGTTCATTCAAACGATTGAACTTTAGTCTGTTTTAGTACTTTCCATGGTACTGATCAGTGTAAGCCTCTATAACTTCACAAACAATGTGTAGTAAAATTCTTATATGTATGGCCTTAAATTTGCCCACATATACTAAATAATAAAAAAAAAGTTTCGAAATTCACAACTTGAATTAAAATTGCAGTTTTTATTTACTTTTTCTTTTTTTTTTTTTCTTTTTTTTTTTTTTTCTTTCTTTTTTTTTTTTTTTTTTTTTTTTAATATTCTTTATATTTAGTACTTGTTTATTTCTAAATAGCAGACATGCTTTTAAATTTTATTATCATTTATTTTTCAGGACAACGAGAACAAATGAATTTAGTTACATCATTTCTAGACGCTTCAGGAGTATATGGCTCATTTGATTCTGATAATAAAGTTCTCAGATCCTTTAAGAACGGTATAATTTTTGTTTGCTAAGTATTTGCGAAATAAAATAAAATATGTAAAATTGTGAAATATAAAAAATGTACATTAAACATTCTATATTAAGATACAATAATTATATTGAATGTTCTTCTTTTAGGACTTCTGAATGTTTGTTGGATTAATAACACTGCTATGTTGCCACAGGGGCACCATATTAGTTATGAATGCGGTTTTCCCAATAAAAATTTATATTGCTTCAGAGCTGGTAAGAACAAACTGTTATTTTTCCATTAAATCTCTGTTTAAAATACTTTAATATAAATCTAAAACAAGCATTATTTTTTTTTCTTCTAACTGAAATAAATGTTCAATATGTAGTGATTTTTCTTTCGTATAGTGTGAAAAAGAGTTTTTATTCATTAGGCTTTCAAAAATTTGACTTTTGGCGCTAGCAAACGAAATTAAATTCATAACCAAAATCTAAAAAATGAATCGGAAATTAGTGGGATGAAGAAAATGAAAACAAGTTTTAAAATGAGGAGGAAAAAATGTCGTCATATTGAAGAACTTAACACAGTTCGTAGCTTAACTTAACGAAATAGTTACGATCAGAATCCTAAAACATTTTAAAATAACATATACCTAAATATAAATATATAAATATAAATATTTAAATTATATACATTAAAATTTATATTTTTGATAAATATTAATGCTTCTGCGCACTTTTAACTGCAAATATTCACCCATAGTTTCTACTGCTGGAAGTTACTTCAACTTTATAAAAGTAAAAAAATTAAGTGTTTAAAAATTTAATGAAATATATGTACTTTTAGATTTTAATTTAGTACGGGTTTCTTGCAGTCATATATATGTTAATGGGTGTGAAATTGCATGTTTCTCTTCCATAGCAGTATTAATATTTATTTGTTTATTGAAATGACTTGCCTCTTCCATTGTTTTAACTCATACTCACGAAACTTAAACCTTTTAAAAAATCTTCATATAGGTGATATGCGTGTGAATGAACAAGTGGAACTAACTGCTATCCATACTATATGGATGCGTGAGCATAACCGAATTGCTGTTCGCTTACATTCCATCAATCCACAATGGGACGATGAGAAATTATTTCAAGAAAGTCGACGCATAGTCATAGCAGAATTGCAACATATAGCCTATAATGAATTCCTTCCTGTTCTTCTGGGTAACTATTATATTCTTAATGAAAAATTAATTATTAGTCATAAAATATCATATTTCACTACGATGTATTGCATTCATTTGTTATTTAATTTCATAAAATTAAATATGTTAAATATTACAGTGAAATTTAAAATATTTTCAAAATTTTTTACGCTTAAAATGTGTTTAGATTCATATTTCTTATTTATTTATTTATTTTTAATTGTAGGTGAAGAAGTTATTAGACAATACAATCTGACCGTTGATCCTCAAAGAGGTTATGAAGGATATGATCCTAATGCTGATCCTAGTATTTACAATGTATTTGGTGCAGCCGCATTCCGAGTTGGACATAGTCTTATTGAAGTAATTTATACATATTTTTCTTGTGAAATTTTTTTTTCAACTCTCGGAAAAAAAAAAAAAAAAAGAAGTGTTTATAATTTTTGTTTATCTATGTCTGTGTGCCTGAGTGGGGATCTGTCTGCGATATTGTAACTCTCAAACGAATGAACCGATATAATTGAGATTTTTAAAAAGTCTAAACAGAAAGCTGGTTTAATCAGAATGGTTCTTAGATTTGTTTCAAGAAAATTTTATAATTTTTTTAGAAAATGAAAAAAAAAAAAGGGGGGGGGGCATTTTACACTGCTATTTTAAAATTTGAGAGTTTTAAGTCTACAAAGCTTCTTACATGATAAGTCACGTGGTATTTGGATAAGAACTTTAAAAAAAAAACTTTTTGAAAAATCGCGATTTTTCAACCGATTTTAATGAAAATTAAAAACTGGTTCTAAATAGTAGTTAGGAATGCACAGTCTAGAAATCTTTCAATTCGATTGAAAATTACAAATTTTATTTTTTTTTTAAAAAGTAATATTTAATTAAACTGAAGGTCACCTATACGTTAACATTTTGTAATTTGCAAGCTAGCATTCTTCCAATAGAAAAGTCTAGATTTTTATAGACAAATTATATTTCAAATCAATGCCAGCTCTACACTACCTTTTGTAATTTGCAATCATGTGTTCCTTGAATTGAAAATTACATATTTTATAGCAAAATAATATTTAATTAAAATCAAGGTAGAGAATTTTTATTAAATTATCTTTACACTTATTTGTTTATAAAACGAACAAATAAATAAAATCTAACCATCATATGGAATTTTTGGTTGTAGCAATAAAATGTATCTGACTTTTCATTCATTTTTTATTTTATTTTATTATTTTTATTTATTTTTTTATTTTGTTTTGTTTTGTTTTGTTTTGTTTTAGGGAACACTAGAATTGATTGGAACTGGCTACTCTACAGAAAGGCAAATTCCTTTGCACACAGTTTTCTTAAACCCCCATATATTTTATGAAAAGGGTTTTGATTTGCTGTTGAGAGGCCTAGTGAGAGAGAAAGCTCAGTCAGTAGATAGTTACATTACAGATGAAGTAAGTTACATATATTTTATTATTATTATTATTATTTGATTATTTACTTTAAGCAAAACTTTGAGGAATCTATTAATTTTAGACTAGAATCTCAGGAGTAGTAAATAAATTAATAAAATTAACCATTCAGTTTTAAATAAAGTTAATAATACATTAAAATATTTGGGGGAAAATATCTTATATGGCTGTGTAGTAAGATAGATTTTAATTAGCCTCTGTAGCATCTTTTAATTCATTATTTGCAAATAAGTCAGTAAAAAAGTAAGTAAGTAAATAAATAAAACACATTTTTTCCTATGCACAACAGCACAAGTGTTGTTTTCTACGTGAAACGTATCATAAATAAATAAAAAAAAAAAAGAAAAAGAAAGAACAAGAAAGAAAAATCATGCAGTACGCATTGATTAGTAACACTTTCCAACTGTACGTAATTGTTGTATCGTATAACATTTAATATTCTTTGCCTACGTTATCATACAACAGACAGAAGGACTGAAAAATATATACTTAGATAGTCTAATTGATTTAAAATCATTCTTAGGCATTTTGGAAAGTGTTAAAAAGGCTTAACGCAAAAGAAAATGCAGCCATTAGATTAAAATCACAGCTTTTAATTTATCTGAATATTTTAGTGTAGCCCAGTAAATCTGAAAGTTAATCATATTATATTTTATACAGAACATTATTTTAGAATATTAACAATACATGTCAATGTTTTTATGATTTTTACAGTAGAAAGTTTTTTAGATATAACTTTAAAAATGTCTTTCCTAAAAACGTAATGCATTGGCATTTTTTTTTTTTTTTTACCCTGTACACAAACTAGATGTACAGGACCTATTAATGTCATTTTAAATAGGGAACATACCATAGTGAACTTGTGTGGCCCTGTAAATCTAATGCTAATCATACTATATTATATAGAAGGCATTCTTTTGTGCATACGAATAATATATTTCAATTGCATTAAGCTTATTGCACAGTAAAATTATTAAAATTTGGTTTATAAAAATAACTCTCACAGAACGAATGCTTTGGAATACCTTCAAGTGTCCCTGTACACAAACCATTTAGAAATGTACCATATTTTGCATAGGAAACTTTAGTAACACACTAAAATTTCTTTAAAGTTTCTGTACATTAAAATATGGTTTATTGAAACGCCTCTTATAGAACACAATGCTTTCGAATACTTCTGGGTGTCCCTGTACAGTACACAAACCATTATAGCGGTATTTACTCCCTTTCCAGTAGGAAACATCTTATAGTGAACTTCAATAAAATATATCAGTTTGAAGAAATTCCATAACTATTTACGGGAATTAGAGCGAAGAAAAACAGACAGGCAGACAGACGGACAGAAGAACAGTCAAACAGATACACAAATTGAAATCATATTCACGTTCAAAAAATGTTAGAACGTGTTAAAAACGCTTAATGCAAACGAAACAACAATTTTAGCAAATTTTATTACTAGCTCTTAATATAACTCAATATTTTTGTGGCACCCTGTAAATCTAATCCTAAACATGCTATATTCCATGCAAAGCATTCTTTTGCGCATATAAATAACATATTTCAATTTCATAAATTTTCGTGTAAAGCTATTAAAATTTGGTTTATAGAAATCTCTCTCATAAAACGCAATGCTTTGGAATACTTTTGAGTGTCCCTGTACATAAACCAGTTGTGGTATTTACTCCATTTTATACAAGAAACATTTGATAATGAACTTGAATAACATATTCCAATTTCATTAAGATTTGTGTACAGTAAGGGTACGAAAATAGGGTTTATAGAAATAGCTCTCTTAGAACACAATGCTTTGAAATATTTTCAGGTGTCTCTGTACACAAACCAGATGAGGTATAAACTCCATTTTCAATAGGGAACATCCGACAGTGAACTTGAATAACATATATCAGTTACAAGAAATTCCATAAATATTTACGGGAGTTAGAGTGCGGACAGACAGACAAACCGAAGTCATTAACACTTTTCAACCTTGTTGGAAAGTGTTAAAAATAACGTTAATGTATCTTGTGGCTTAGTGCCTATGCTGCATTTTCGTTTTAGAGAAGACCGTGAGAAAATTATCAGGCATGGCAACAGAATTGGATGGATTTTACGCTTACTAAAATGCCACGTGATTTAAGGCAAACTACTAGAGACACGGAATCTAGACAGTGTTGCCATCTCCTAGGGATATTTTTATTTAATAATTACTACTACTATTTTTGAAGAATAGTTTTTGATACATGTGATAGTTGACCAGACTAACATATAATTAGATAAAAATTACCATCAAAAAACCAGTGGGGGATATTGAATATAAAAATCCCTATAAGGAGATGACTGTAGATGTCTTTTCCAAAGGAATCCTTATATCTAAAATGTACATT
Organism: Salticus scenicus; assembly: GCA_963930645.1. Taxonomy (NCBI): domain Eukaryota; kingdom Metazoa; phylum Arthropoda; class Arachnida; order Araneae; family Salticidae; genus Salticus; species Salticus scenicus. The sequence continues at coordinate 117,896,825 of OZ005653.1, forward strand.
AAAAGTTACTGAAGGCATTTATATAATGTTCCAATCAGCAAATTATTAATAAGTCGTTGACCCTATCTCACTTCATTTATTCTGTTTGGATAACCTATAGATTTAGCGTCATACAAAGATTTTCCAGTATATTGAAAATAATTTAAAAATCGCATTATTACTATAAGCAACTAAAGATTTTGAATTTAATATGCAAACAGATATCCCGCGTCCACAACATTTGAAACCTTCTCTAACTTTCATCAACTTAACCTCCTTTAAAATAGCAGATATCCATCATCTCTTCCAACATGTAAAGAAAAATCATTCCCGATATTGTCTGACTAATCTTGCGTTCATCAAATTGTTAAGCATAGGGAAACTTGGAAAACATGTCTACAATTCATACGTACAAATAGCTAGCAAAATACTGTTCAACAGATAAATTCCATTATTCTAGAGATGACATAACTTTTAGCAACGCAGCAAACACAACAAAAATATATCTTTTACCAATACAACAGAATTTGGAAGTTATGACTCTTATGCTTTATATTACATCAGCTAGATGCCATATGACTGTAAGATGAAATGTAATTCTATGTAACCATTTACAGCTAGACAATAACTTTCTGATATCTCCAATTTAATTTATAATTAATAACTTATTTGATATGCCTCCAATTTTTCAATCTCTCCAAAAGTGTGTGGCTATTTATATGTGCTCTGTTAACAATTATTTATTCTAATTTTAGGTAAGAAATCGACTTTTTCAACCTCATAATGGACGATATGGAATGGATCTTTCAGCAATAGGTATTCAGAGGGGTCGAGATCAAGGTATTCCAGGGTATGTTGAGTGGAGGAGATTTTGCAATCTCGTAGAAGTTAATACTTGGGAAGACCTTTTTAAGTTTATGGATTCAGCTCATGTTCAACGCCTGAGTAAAGTGTACAAGTAAGTGTCCTTTAAATACTATGTTGGGAGAAATACTTAAGGTTTTTGGTTTCCTGGAACAGCTGAACAAGCACTAATTGAGAATGAGCATTTTGTATCAGATAAAAAATAATCTGGTGGGGTACTCATGCTATTTTCTCTTAACCTACATTTTAATTGAAAATAATAATAATAATAATGAAGGGAATTAACTGCCCAACATTCATATTAACTTTGTTGTCTGACAAAAACTCTTTTATTGTTAGATTTCCTAGACATGGTATAATTTAGTAAATAATTTTTATTAATTGTGTCCAATAAAAAATAATGTATTGGACTAATTGTATGTAGACTTATAAATTGTGTACGTACCACTAATAATGAACTTAAATTTAACACAATTAAAGAAAAACGTATAATACAATTTGAAATGCACCTCAAACAATTTGTAACTATAGCATTTAATTCATCCGAATTATATTTCTAACCACGTAAACAAATGAGGGATGCTTTTCATATCCCATTCCATAGGAAACATGTTGTTATATTTTTAACTATATATGCTAATATCATTATATTTAATGCAACCTAAATTTACTAAAATCCCTATATTTTCTAATTTTTCTAATCCTTAAATGAACTATTTTCTGATTATTTTGTTAATTCACCATTTAGAGAATAACTTAAATGACGCATACTAATGTAACACTTAATATTCTACTGGGTTTAAATTTAAAAAATAAACCTTATCAATGTAAGAGTACAATAAAAAAAAAATAAAAAAAAACATATAGCAGGTGGGTTTTTTTTTAGTTATGTGAGACTTCTGCTAAATTATAAGGGAAATATTATGCATTACGATTATAGTTTAAAAGTTTCACAAAATAAATAAATTATAAGACAAGCTTTGTTTGAAAGAATTTTCTGTACTTAACTAGATAAATAAAGGGCAACATTTAGAAATGAAGTTAACACTTTGAGGTCCAAGCCCGAGCGTCACTCGGGTTTCCGTTTAAGGGGAAGCGAACTAAGCCCGAGATTCTCACGGGGTCAACTTTTAACTCTCTGAGCTATCGAAGTACCGACTAAATTCGTTCGCCGACTTTTCAGGTATCATCTACGAGCCTTTTAGTTCCAAAAGAATATATATATATATATATATGTGTGTGTGTGTGTGTGTGTGTGTGTGTGTGTGTGTGTGTGTGTGTGTGCGTGTGTGTGTGTGTGTATATATATATATATATATATATATATATAAATGGCAGCACTAAACCGAAGTTATTATTATTTAACGATCTAGAATCAGAGTTACTTCATTGTACAAATCCATGCTTTGAAATGTACCATGCAAAAGCAAATTTTACTAAATAATGTTTATTTACCAAATAAAACCTATTTTCAGGCATTTGTACAACATTTGGGTAAGTTTTTATTCAAGTCTATGTAAAATTTTATGTTAAAAAATGATGTTTTCTTATGTGGAACCTTTTTTTTTTTTTTTTTTTTTTTTTTTATACTTTAAAACATATTTTTTTCAACAATTTCTCATTAAATATTAATTCTTAGCATATTTAAATAGTTCCTTCATTATGAATAAGAACATTCAGAAGTTTATAATAAAAAAAATATATATTAAAATACATATCTGCCAGGTATTTTTAAAAAAATCATGAAAAGTACCAAAAACCCTCAGTCCACAAGGAGATGGGTGGTCGAAATAACTCAGACCTGAAAGTGTTAAATACATAGTGAATAATGCTCCTAACATCAAATTTCTGTTTAAAAAAAAAAAAATCCTTTAAAAATCTTATTTAGAAAAAGGTCTCTTCTTTTAGAGTCTTTTTATATATTTCATGCAGCATTGTCAAATTTCTTAGACATGAATCTACCCACTGTGCACAGAGAATATACAAACCACTTTTTTCATTATTACAGATTTTTTTAATATTTTTTCAAGACACTATGTTGTACCAATGTGTTTTTCTATCTTTTTAGTGTAACTGCATTCATTGTATTTGTAATATTAAATAAATTTTCTTTTCTTTTTTTAGTTTTATTGAAGATATTGATTTAATACCAGCTGCTCTATCTGAAAATCATCTGCCAGGAGCTTTAGTTGGACCTACTCATGCATGCCTTATTGCTAGACAGTTTCACCAAATGCGTATAGGAGATAGATTCTGGTTTGAAGTTCAAAATCAACCAGGATCTTTTACACCAGGTATAAACAATCTCCCCCCCCCCCTTTTTTTTTTTTTTTTTTTTTTTTTAAGATTCTTAAAATATTGTTAAAATGTAAATTTTTTGTTTCATTTTATCATTATAAGATATGTACAAGATTTTCTTGCATAATTTTAAAACCAATATAGATTGAAATTGAAGGATTTGTTCCTTAGAGAATGTACATGACTCAGTTATGATGAAGAATACATTTTATCGTCAAAACTGGATTTTCACGGTTATTTTGTGAGCATTACAAAAAGCTTAATGATATCAAATTACTAAAGATCCGGGGGAAACGATGTTCTGTTTTAAAAACCGTTAAACAAAGCATGCTTAAATATTAATAGGTTTTACATTGATGTCATCAAACAGTTTTAAAGTAGCTCTAAGTTTATCACGTGATCTGATAATTTTTATTTACTTATTTATTTTTGTTTACTTGCAGTTTTCAGTGCGTTAACGTAATATTTCATGTATTGAAAGTCTTTTGGCGCGTTATTAAATATTTTATAAATAGCTTCAATATCAATTCCTAACTATTCAATATGTAAAATTAAACATAATTTCGAAAACATTAATAATAATAAAAGTAAAATAAAGTAAAATCCACTTAAAATTTATCTACCTTATATGTTACCTACATACATCGTTGAACTTTTACTACTCATGCTTTTTTTTCTTCAGTTTGCAAAAACTAAATCTTATCAAGGGTCATTAACTTATTTACATAACTAAATATTGAATAAAATAAATAAATAACATTAATTTTTTTTTATTTATTTACTTACTTTTTAAATTCTTAAAAGGAGAGTGCTTAAAAATTTGAATTTCTTTTTTCTATTTCAGGACAACTAGAGCAGATTTACAAATCAAATCTGGCTCGTTTACTCTGTGATAATTCTGATGACATAGAAGAAATTCAGAGGGTGGCTTTAAGACCTGTCAGTTCCACGTAAGTGTTGTTTTAAATTATTACTTATTAAACACAAAATAATTCTGATTTATTCGGCTGCACATTTCATAGAGAAAGCAGTGTAACGAAATCCATAATTAATTTTTAAATAAAATTGGTAATTTATTTAATTAGTCCTTTCTGATTAAATGTGACTGCAATTTCTATTTTTTAAAAATCTGGTGTGAAACAGCCACACGATTTCCATTACCCACTATTACACGTATTATATGCATTTTTGAGAGATAATGTGATCAGAAAACATAAAAGTGACCTAAAGAGAAAATCGTTAGAGCCGTTTTTGAGATACCAACTTTTACAAAAAATCAATAATTGACCGGAAAACAATAATTATATGCAAACGGATATTTAAAAGTGAGTTAATAAACAGTACAGCCGTTTTTAAAGGAACGCGCTTGCAAGACCTGAAATTGAGCTATTTATGCAGGACGCCTATCAATTTTTCTGAACTAACCAACTATATCATTCGAAAGGACATCTAATAGAGTGTTTATATAGCAAATTTAAAGAAAATCGTTCGAGCCGTTTTTGAGATATGGTCTTCCGGTCCCACTTCCGGTCTCCGATATCCTACTTCCGGTTTATCAATTTTCACCAAAATTGGAAAAATTCATCTGTACACCACACCTGTCTTAATTCTGAAGTTTTGTAGTTCTATCTTTATTAGTTTCGGAGATACGATAGCCAAAAGATTCCCCACATACATACACACATACACTGACCAATTGCCAAAAACTAATTTTTTGGACCCAGTGGGCCTTAAACGTGTAAATCAGGTGAACTCTCGATATCGAATTTTTAGACCAAATACAATACTTCCATTACCTACGGTAGTAGGGTAATGGAAGTAATAACAATAAAATTCCACTTTTAAATATTGGCTTAAATCATCTGTTTTTAAATATTGGTTTTAATTATTTAAGTATAATGGTCTTCATTCTCGATTAAATAAAGTATTTTCAAATTTAGAAATTTTTTTTTCCTTCACACAATCTAATAAAAAGAATTTAATTTTGTATTTCTTGATCAAAAATATTTCTTCGCTTAAACGAGTATATTCGTAAACATGTTTTTATGTTGCTCATGTATCTATAGCTCGAAAACAAGTATATGTATCACAATGGTTATAGCTCTAAAATCATTTCAACAAGAAGGTTTTTCATTTGTTTATAACTAACTAAATAAATGAACGACATTATTCTTTGACGTCATTCGACCTCAGGATGACTTGACGATTTCTTTCATTTAACCTTTTCATTATTAGTAGTCTTAATTTAACCCGCAAACAGTGGAACATAACCAACCATAGCACAGCTTTTCCCCACAAACAGAGGAAGCTCTGCCTTGTTCTAGTCGTTTATTGTTGTACATATACTATTTAGTACTCCTAAAACAAACATTTGAACTCTTTCAGTTATTTATAGTATTTCTTATTTAAATAAATAAATTTCTATCTCATTTCAAGTGTTACAGCTATTGGAAATATATACCTATGACTATGATATTTATTGTTAGTTACAGAGAAAAAATATTAAAAGATATTTTGTGTAATTCCAGTCTCAACTGATAAATATAATAATGAATACAAAATAAATACTGATTTACGACTAAAGCATATGGATTGTTTCACTTAAAATATCATGTAATCTGAACATTTTCACCCTTCAATCTGATACTTTCATTGCTTTTTTAAAGAATTTTTATGTTTTTTTTTTTTTTTTTTTTTTTTGGTAATACTTCTCATCACTTTTGTTTTTCACATTGTTCCTGTGACTCTACTATAAATATTTACCAATAGTTAAAAAAAAAATCTGCTAAAAAGTAATTTTTAAATTATTTAAAATATATCCTTATTATTTTTATTAATATTATTTTCTTCAGACTTGTACAGGATATTCATAAAGTCGTTTTATAATAATTTATTGCAAAAAGAAATGAAAAGACAGTGTTTTTCTTTTTCTTTTTCTATTTATTAAATTTCTACATTAGTATCATTTGTTGCAAAAAGGGCATCTAGACTGAACTTGATTTCTTACAATGTTTGCTTTAGTATACGCTCATCATTATGGTCAATCGCACCAAATATCCTCTGCTTTTAATGACTGATGGCCCGTATCTTTGCTGCTCTATACACTATGTCTGTAACATAAATTTACAAAATATGGCTATGAAACTTCAGAGAGCCCAAAGATAAATATGGCAAGGGTTGGAATCCTACGCAAAACATGTGTCCGTTTATTATTATTATTATTTTCGACAAGACATCAATTGGTGTTTGATGAATTGGTCTAATTAATTTTTCAAGCGCGAAAAACGACCAGACCAGAATTCGAATCAGAATTTTCAAATGCCCCATCACTTTATCAAATGAGCTATTCCGGCAAATATCTGACCCACACTGTTAATAGTTCAGTTGTAGAGCGTTGACGTGTTAACCCAAAAGTTCCAGGTTAAATTTTGGCTTAGTCAGTTTTCGCTCTTATAAAATCTTAATTCGGCTAATTCATAAAAAGGACAGAGGCTATTATGTAAATGGTAGAATTTATTATCCTAATGAGACATCAGTTATTGCAAATGTTTACCCTTTTTTTTTTTTTTTTTTTACTGACTGCAGAAATACAGCCAATCATCCTTTCTTAGCAAGTTTTGCCTCATCAGTATCAGAGAGGTTTTCTTTTTTAAGTTCGTAGACGTGATATGCTGGGTTAAAACCAAATTCGTGCTCATCAGTATTTTCTTTCGGAGTTTTCAGTGTTTTTTTTTTCGCCTAAAATCGTGTTAAAATGCACCTTATAAATACCCCCTTCCTCTGTCACTGAGGGCACTTCATTTAGGCTTAAGATTTTTGCTTATGCAATAAACCTTATTCCAAAACACTCGAACACCCAACAAGTTGGTGTAGCAACATTTTGATGCAATTCATGCATCTATTATTTGTGCATATTTATAGAATTGTATTAAACGAGGAAAAAAGAAAAATTAAATATATACGTCTCATTTTGCAATAAGTTCTATTTATCTGTCTTGTTATTTTACTTTGTGGTATGTTTTTAAAATTTAAAACAGACTTTATGGACTCCATGTAAAAAATGTTATTTATAACATAATAATTTTCTGAAACTTCTTTGTGCAGGAATCCAACCGTGAACTGCTCTGAAATTCCAATGGTCGATCTGAAAGTGTGGACAGTGTCATGATTTCCTAATCATTACCAAACTCCTGGAACAATGAATATGCTTTAATATCTGTAATGCCTTTTTGTATGAGAATAAGAAATGGATGCAGAAGTGAATATAGAAATGGATAGAGAAGGATTTTCATTTGGAAAACTATGTGTTCATTCTGTGATCATTACTAACTAACCAAAATATCAAATACTAGGAGTTTTAGTCAAGAAATATTTACTTCATTTCTATGTACAAAGTACTTTTTGTTTAAATGCGTGTTGAATGTATGTAGAAACAAGTTCATCATTTATTATTAGTCATTCTCTAAGTATTACATTATACAATTATATATTTTATGAAATCGTTAGGACTCTCCAAGGCATTATGATTAAAAGAATTATAAATTTTATGCAACCAGTCAAAAAGGAGAAACAAAAAATGCTCCCTTTTTCAATTGCATGAATCCCAGCTATTGCCATCATAAAATCTACTAAGAAATTTGAACGGACTATTTCATATTGTGTTAAAATTGCAACTTAAAGAAAATTTCTTAACACTGAATTATAATTAATTTCTTTTTATTAATATGCATCTAATAATTTCTGATGCTACATCAAATCTGAAATAAAATAAAAAATTAATTATTATTATATTTTTTTTTTGAATGAAAAGCATTTATAATATTTATTTCTACAAAACAAGACATTTAAATATTTTAAATAATTTACATTATATAAAGGATGATATTCTAAAATATGAAATAACGAATAACAATTACTCTAAGAATATATTAAATTATAAATATATGTCTGTCTCTTTTTTACGTTATCCTAAGACTTATTTATATACACTTATTAATATTATACTTTTTCTTATTATCCATACTTAATTATGAATATATTCCTATAACTGAGCTCGTACTTATAGAATAGTAACTAATTGTGATTATGACTTAATAAATTGTACTTAGGGGATGTCGTAATGTTTTAAGATTTTAAAAAAAGCAATCGAGATAGAAACTAAATTTTTATTTGTTATTCTTAAAACTACTTTAAATTAATCAACATCCAGAGTTAGCAACTCTTCCAGCGTTGCTTGACATTTTGAATGTTGGCATTTTACAGAGTGATCATAAAATAACATTCTTGTCTGTAGACATCTGCAGCTAAAATTAGTGAACGCGAAAGAAATCAAATTCAATATACAGACTGTGGAAGAGACTGTGAAATTATTTCTGAAAAAAAAAAAAAAAAAAAAAAAAATGTTAGACCAAAGTCGCTGTGAGGAGATATTTTGGCTCTGCTCTCTCGTACGTAGTATGAGATTTGCATAATCGAGTTGGTTTATACAATTGCTTTAGTGTATAAATAGTATATTCTAGTGTACGATTTTAGAGTTGTTGGGAAAAAATCAATACTGAGTATATGTATATTTACGTCGCACTAGTGCTATGGACAATTGACGATAGTCTGGGACTCTAAGGGTGGTCCAGAGACATGCTATCACAATTTTGATCCTTCACTGAGGTAGTTGCTCTCCGATTTCGGCGACCCCAGAGTATTATTTGGGAAAGAAATATAGAGGATATTGTGGCCACTACGGAGTTTACGTGCACCAGCCGTCATTAGGTCTTCGACCGGCTCGAGTACCGAACACTACTGACCACGAATGCCCGAAAATAGATTATGTAAGGCTTCATTAATCTTCGAAGAAAAGCGCATTTGCAAAATTGTGAAGGACATACAGTATTAAATTCCCCTACAGTATATTAATCTACTTCAGTTGTGCAGATTTGCACCAGTTGCACGTGGTCCTGGGACTCGCATGTTGATTAATAAAAGAATATTTTTTGTAAGTTCAATATTATGCATCATTTATTTCTGCATGTGCATTTATATTTAAGCATTAATGAAACTCTATATAATCCATTTTCCATTTATTTATTGCATTGACTGTTTTCATTTACAACTCCAAAATCCCGTATGGATTAGGAAAGTTTCATAATCTACCTCGATTGGGCAAATTTTACAGCGCGTACGTGATAGAAGTGTAAAATTCTCTCCTAGCAGTGACTTTTGGAATATTTTTTTCTTTTTTCCACTTGCGGAAATCATCTTCCCATGTCTTCCACGGTCTTCATATGAATTTTGGTTTCATTACGTAGTTTTAGCTGCAGATGCCCTCAAATACGAAAAGTTATTTTATGGCCATCCTATAGAATGGGACGGACATGAATTACAATCTACGCCTGAAAATAATATGTACTCAAAGCCTACTAAACTATAGATGCCTTCCGACAGCGGGGAATTTACTAAACAAAACAAATCAACATTAAGTTGTACACTCGAACCTCTCATTAAGGGACACCCATGAGACCAGACATTTTGTCCCTTAAATAGAGGTGTCCCTTATTCAGAGGGTCAATGAAATTTTTTTAAATAGACTTTACACTCAGTTACACATCAATTAATCAATGCACTTTGGCAATGCAAATTACACACTAATAAAGTCAAGTCTTTTTAAAAAGAAAATTACTTTCATGATATAGTTAATTATTATATTAGGACCAATTTTACTGAACTTGCCTATGCACATAAATTTCTAATTCAAATTATAAAATTACAAAGCAAATGCATAGCTCAAGACTACTACAGATTTTTAATATCACTATTTTTTAGTGCAAATTTTTGTCATATTTAAACACAGAAAATTTAAGGAAATGTACTAGAAATTTATTATGAATAATACTTTTATAAAAAACGAAGAAAAATGGTAGAGAAAAAATGCAGTAGTTGGCAGCTATGCAAATGCATACTAAATACAGAATTAAAAAAATTAAATTAAATTAAAAAAACAGAAACTTACGTGCCTGTAAAATATAACTGATTTTTATTTCATATTAGTTACACTTAAAATATTCCTAAATAAGTGTTTGAAATGACAGGGAGAAATTTTAGAAGAAAGAATAAAACAAATGTCAATGTTTTGCACAGATTGAAGTCTTCCCCCTTTAAAATCATTCATAGTGTCAACCTAATCTCAACCCAACAATAGTGTATTATCTGTGTTATAAAATTTACAGCAAAATTAAAAAAATTATAAATAATACAAATTGATTTTTTTTTCTTTTTTTTTTGCAAATTTTGATGTTCCTTAAACAGAGTATCCCTTCTACGGAGGTGAATACATTAACATCCCTATTCCTAGGGACTGGGACCAGAGAATTTGTCCCTTAAATAGAGGTGTCCCTTATTCGGAGGTGTCCCTTATGGGAGGTTCGAGTGTAGATGTCAATTAATATTTCAATTTTTAATTTTATGATTTAATTTAATTTAATTTTTATTTATATTCTTATTCTTATTTTATTTATTTATTTATTTATTTTTTTAGTAATGATTAAAATTTTACGAAACCCCATCATATATTGCTCAATCCAGCAGTGAAAAAAGTCTATGTTGAAATGAAAAAATAAACTATCATCATTCTCTCTACGACACGTTTCTGAAATTGTCATATTAAAAATTTTATTTTTAAACCTCAAGAATGTTATCTTTTTTTAACTCTTTATCTACTGACAAAATTTTGAAGTTAAAAAGCGGATGAAGTCGAATTAACGGAAGAAATATCAAAGGTATTTACAAGAATCGGATGTATATAGTTTATTCTCATTCTATGTACTAGGTTATACATGATGATGAAGCCGTTTCAGTTCAAGAAAGGGTTTACAGCGTGCTGTCACTGTTTCTCACTGCCATTTTTCATTATCTTCACCTGTGTTATGATTAACTTATACATTACCTAAAGAATCTATTATCAGTTTCAAATAAAATATAAAGGTGATAAAAAATAAATACTTTTTTACATCTTTTATTGATATCTGTGTACCAATGGTAGACTACCCCATTAAAAAAATCAATATGGTTACTAACCTATAAACTACCTGGTTTTAATGGTTACTACCCTATTAAAAAATCATTAATTACTACACTGGCGTGCAACTTATTTTCTAGTTTTCTTCTTTTACGCAGATTTTTTAAACAAATAAAAATATGAACAATAATTTGGATGGCATATTCGTTATAAAATCATTATTATAGAATTTTATAGGACTTCTGCGTAAATAATAACTTTAAAACTTTCAGACTTTCTCAGATATGTGTTTTGGAAGAAATAAAAATTATTTTAATTTTAGAAAAGAAAACTTATTAAGATGTGGGTGTTTAGGAGGCATTGCAAATAGGTAAAGATGCACATACATTAATGTATTAGATTAAAACTAGATTTTTCTTCCTGTGTTGACTTTTCAATTGCTTTATTTCTTTATTTCTTTCTTTTCTTTTTTTTTTTTTTTTTCGTGTGTGAATAGCTTTTTAAAGAATGTACAAACGAACATAAAAATTAAATGAGATGTTCGTTATAAAATTATTTATTGACATTATTATTATCCGCGTAATGCTCAATGTTTACAAAAAGACTAATTATATTTTTTCAAAAAGTCCGTTTTGGAAGGGGGAGAAAAGTGAATACAGGAAGGAAATCCGGTTTTAGTTTAATATTTTAATAATATAAGGGATTTGGAGGCATGTGTACCGTTACCTATCTGTAACGTATCCTTAACACTCTTTCTTATTAGGTTGATTTCTTTAGAAATCGACCTATTGCAATCACTTCGTTTATCTATCTATCTATCAATCTATAATGAAAATTTTGTCATCACGATAACTCCCAAAATAGTACTCCAAATCGAACCAAATTTGGACAGTGAACTGATCTTATAAATATCTTGGATGAGTTCGTTAACCAAGTTGCTCCGACTTTTTGTTTTCAAGTGGCAGCCGCTTGAAAATTTCAAACCCACAATGTAAAAAGCAGATTTAAAGCAAGATTTGCTTGAATTTTGATGTAAATACAGGCCACATAAAGGTCTCAATAAAGTTTATTAATAAAGTTTATCTGCCATTTTTAATCAAGTGGCAGATATTTTAAGTTAAGCGGGGCCACTTGAAATCAGGCTACCACTTGAAAATTTAAAACCATGATAACTTCCGAAATAATACTCCAAATGGAACTAAATTTGAACAATGTCTTTACTTTTCTTATAAATATCTTAGATGAGTTTGTTAACCAAGTTGCTCCGCTATTTTTGATTTCAAGTGGAGACCACTTGAAAATTTAAACTGTAAAAAGTGTATTCCGAATTTGTTTGAATTTTGATGTAAATACAGACCACATAAGGATCTCAATGAAGTTTATTAATGAACTATATCCGCCATTTTTAATAAAGTGGCAAATATCTTAAGTTAAGCGGGGCCACTTGAAATCAGGCTACCACTTGAAAATTTAAAATCATGATAACTTCCGAAATAATGCTCAAATCAAACGAAATTTGGACAGTGAAATTATAAATATTTTGGATGAGTTTGCCAATCACGTTGCTCTGCCATTTTGTTTTCAAGTGGAGACCACTTGAAAATTTCAAATTCACATTGTAAAAAGCGTATTCCGAATTTGTTTGAATTTTGATGCATACACAGATCATATAAGGGTCTCTACCAAGTTTATTTTAACAGCCACTTTTTCGAAAGTACCGGATATCTTATACTAAGCGGGCCACTTGAAATCAGGCTCCCACTTGAAAATTTAAAATCACGATAACTTCTGAAATAATACTCTAAATCGAACCAAATTTGACAGTGATATTATCATATAATTATCTTGAATGTGTTCACTGGGCAACTTGTCCCGACATCTTGTTTCTAAGTTACAGCCACTTGAAATCACACTGCCACTTGAAAATATGCCATCATGATAACTTTTAAAATACTAAACTGATTCAAATAAAAGGTGAATAGTGAACTTATGGTTCAAATATCTAGGACAAGTTCACTTGGTGACTTGATCCGCAGTTTTCTTTCCAAGTGGCGGCCACTTGAAAATTTATCATTATGGTAACTTTAGTAATACTGAATCAATTCGCATCAAATTTGGGTAATGGACTTATTCTTCAAATATCTCAGATAAGTTCGCTGGGCATCTTACTACGCTTTTTTTTCCAAGTGGTGCCACCTGAAAATTTCTTATGACGATAATTTTTGAAATACTGATTTAATTTAAACTAGAACTGGACAATGAACTTATCATACAAATATATTGGATGATTTCGCTGGGCAAGTTGTTTCGCTATTTTGTTTCCTAATCGCAGCCACTTATACTGCCACTTGAAAATTTGCCATAATGATAACTTTTGAAACACGGCACTAATTTGCACCACAGTTGGACAGTGAAACTATGCCTCAAATATCTTGGATGTGTTTGCTGGGCAACTTGTTCCACTGTATTGTTTCCAAGTGGCGGCCACTTGAAAATTTGTTATCACGGTAACTTTTGAAATACTTAATTAATTCAAATCAAAGTTGAAAAATGGATTTATTTTTCAAATTACAAAAATCTAGAAATTTCACGTACCTCGTGAACCAATCTAGTTATTGCGTCCATCTTTGGTATATCGATAATAAGTATTTTCGCGCCAAAAACTCCAGAAATGTCGCCATGAGGGAAAAGTCACCAAATTTGGCGCCAATTCCATTACCTGCCTTATTGGATCTTTTTAATGGGTTTTTAAGAAAAAATTATGCTATTTTAATGCTAAAACAAACTAGAAATGCAGAAAACTAACATTTTATCAATTTATTAAGCCTCTTTGAAAGAATTTCTACAAAAAAAAAAAAAAATATATATATATATATATTTTTTCAAATTTGTAACAATATCTTAGATGAGCAACTTTCTCTGTCATTTTGATCCAAGTGGCAGCCACTTAATTTTTCAACACGGTGACTTTTGAGATTTTGAATTAATTCGAACTATACGTGTACAGTAGACTTATCTCACAAATGCATTTGATATATTTGTCAACTTAACCCACCATTTTGTTTCCAAGCGCCGGCCACTTGAAATTTTAATATTCACATAAAAAGGTATTTATGAACCGATTTGCTTAAAACTCCATATGTGCATAGCCTACATCAATATTTCTACCAAGTCCATTAATAATTTGTAGCCGCCATTTTGAAACAAAATGACGGCTACTTGGTAAGAAAAAAGAAATCAACCTACCCTTCCGAATAAGCCGGAAGGTCTTGTTTATTTTTCTTTTCTAAAATTGATTAAATTTTCCATTTCTTCTAAAGATTTTTTTTTTCCGAACTTTGAATTAATATCAGTTTAAAAATTATTATTTATGTTAGAGTTATATAAAATTCGATTAAGTATTTTATAACAAATATATGCCTTCCAAATTTTATGCTCGTACGTTTATTTGTTTAAAATTATGCGAAAAAAGAAAAAAAGAAAGAAAAAAGAAAGAAAGAAAAAGAAAATGGGAGAGCAGGCTGTTCTTTTAATTTTGCACTCCAGTGTATTGTGTTTTATGCACAATTTTTATTGCTTACATCTTTAAAAATTACTCTTAAGAAATTCAGATACATATATCAAATATATATAATTCGAAATACTTTTATTTATTTTTTATTTTTTCCCATAATGTGGTAAATAAAGGTTTAACTATATTCATTTAAAGAGAAATCAAAACCATATCAATTTAAACCTGATTAATGCTTGTAAATCTTTTTATTTGCCAATAAACAATAATAATTGTTTACTAGAAAATACAACCTTGTTGATTCTCATTCATTACATATGTTCTATACTGGGTGCAAAGTGTTATCATTAGACAACCTTTATTTTTGCAGTCGTTCATCAAAAGGGCATACTTCGAATTGCAAAAATGTTTTAATTGGAGTGTAACTGTGTCACACCGAGGAAAAGTTCACAAAAATTTAAATTTTGAAAAATTTGTAAAACTATTTATTTATTTCAGTACTTAGGTCTCTAATATAATGGGCGTAGTAAGAAGTTGCAAAGCAAGTTTTGTCTATTGCGAAACTGCATACCAATTACTAACTGCATACAAATTGCTAACTGCATTTGTGACAGAAAACGGTTCAGAGTTACTATTAAGCCCATGTAGATGCTAAGTGAAAAGAGAAAGTAAAGTTGAAATTTAAAAAGTGAAAGATGTCATATAATAAATCATTAAAAATTATGCTATTAGGTCGTTGCAAAAGTTCGTGCTGACGCGGATCATTTTATTGCCTCCAAAGACGAGAGCTTCTATCGCCGTGGTATACATTTGTTACCCGAAAAATGGGCAAAGGTTGTAGAAAGTAATGGAGAGTATTTTGATTAAAAATTATCATTTGATTTGATGTATTTTTATGAAATGAAGCAATAAAAAACCGCACGAATTTATGCAAAGACTTAATATATCATTACAGTCGTTACGAATTCCACAAAAGAAGAGGAAAAAAACATAGTTTTAAAACATTTAAACACCTCCTCAATACATTTATAAAAGTCTTCAACAGGTCAAGCATATTTATAAAAAAGCATATTTATAAATGAAATCTAATTTTATCGTTACAGGTAATTTACTGGCCTGTTGAAGACTGTTATAAATGGAAAGTGAAGATTGTTTAAATGTTTTTAATATATATATTTATTTTACCGGGTGTCCCATAAGTCTGTAGACATTTTCAAAATTCATAAAAATTGATGGAAATGGTAGAATTGTACGCGCTTTGGATAAAGATATTCTCGTGAAGGGGAATTTTTTTTATTTTGGTTAAGAAAAAGAAAAAAAAAAGTTAATTTTTTCGTCAATAGAGGGCGCTGCACGGATATGCAAACCAAAGTCCTATAAATTGCACAATTTTACGATTAGAACAGATAATTTCTTATTTTGCGTCCTACTTGCGCATACATGAAGTTTTAATTACGATGCCGACTTAGGGCATAAAGCGTTATTGGTGAAGATGTTTTCCCTCAGGTAAGATCCGCTGACTGAAGCTACAGTTAGCAGTGTTGCACCTCGTTTGCAAACTGTAATTTGTGGTGATGACGGACACGTAGAATAGGATTTATATGCCTGTTAACATTTGCATGCAAATAAACCAAGTGTTCATGGAAATGCGTGATTTCCTCACACACAGCTCCTTCTATCGACGTATATTTTAACTAATATATATATATATATATATATTTTTTTTTTTTTTTTTTTTTTTTTTTTTTTTTTTTAGTAACAGAAAATCCCCTTTTACGAGAATAACTTTTTCGCAAACCATGTCCAATTCTACAAATTCCTTCAATTTTTATGAATTTTTAAAATGTCTCCGGACTTATGGGACACCCAGTATTTTTATGTATTACTTAAAAAAAAAAAAAAAAAAGAGGAATAAAAATAAACTTGCTAATTTATTGAATAGCAATAAGAAATAAAACATATATAGATTACATTATTTCAAACATGTTGAAATACTTCTTTTTTGCGAGAAACCACTTGTCTTATAACTCTAATAAAATTTATTTATTTATTAAGATTTCTACGTTCATAGGGGGTTTTCACAAAAAAGAACTATTGGAACGTGAGTAAAGTAATCGAATCTCCAAATTAAATACGTGGCATGTGAAAAACCCCTTACGAAATTTCAATTCCGAAAAATATCTTAAATCTTGCCCATTCTTCTACTGATAATTTGCTTAATTCCTATTTTATTCGAAACTTTCCCAATTTATCTAGCTTTCAACGTATTAAAAAAAAAAAAAAAAAAAAATCTATCTTTTATATATGCGCAGTAAAAAGAAAAGAATATTTACTTCAAATATTTTGACTTCCGATTTCCGATAGATTTACACGCTCTGAGAGGTCTAGAACACGATTTGACCATTTTTAGAAAATGTCTGTCTGTGTGTGTATGTGACAAAAATTTTGTGCTGACTGCATCTCAGGAATTACTGCATAGAATTGCATATAAATTTATATGTAGACCTGAACATAAATTTGTAGCTATCAACTTTTGGTGCCAATCGTTCAACAGGTGGTGCTGCTACACAGCAATTTCTGCAATTCAATCGAAGGCTGTATTTTGAGTTATATTGCGTATAATCAAACAAAACTTGATATGTGAGTAGGCCAATATATATGCTGAGCTATACTGCAATTTTTCTCGAGAATGGGGAGGCTTTATCTCATATTCTACTATATATAATTCCACAAAACTTGGTATATGAGTAAACCATTATGAAACACTATAATGACTTGATTTGGGTGTATATTGGCCAACAGGTGGCGCTATTGCGCTGCAAAGTACTTCTAACACAGGAAAAAGCCAAATCTCAACTTATATGGCATATGACTGCACGAAACTTGAAATGTGAGATAGTCATTATGAAAACAAATGCTGACTTAATTTAGATGTTTACCGGGCCAATAGTTTGAGCTGCTATTTTGATATTGCACATGACTACATCTCACTCTCGTTGATTAAAATTGCACCAAACTCACATGTAAATATTTTATTGTGTGAAGCTATGGTTAAACTTTTTTTATACATGTTAAACAGTTATTCGCTCTGTTATATAGAAAGATATAGAAGAAAGTTTTGTGATGGCCACAACATATTATTTTCTTTGGGGTTTGGGTTAAGGGTATCACTTTATAGTTTTTTTTTCCTTCTTCCTATGTTAAGGTTCAGACCAGTAGCTACGGTTTGAAATGGGTTTTGAACCACTACGGACATCCATGTCTGAACCAAGATTTCAATCCAGCATCTGCCATCTGAAGGCCAGAGTGCAAATCGTTCGGTTACCAGATAGGCTTTACTTAGAAAAATCAGGGAAAGATTATTAGTAGTATCGTGTAGGAAACTAGCAATCAGACATAATTAACTCATTCATTTTTAAAGATGTTATTTATAGAGAATAAAACTGTCTTTCTTTGGATATTTAGTGTTAGTTTTCCCTAAGATGAAAATCGTCTGCATTCATCGTGGTAGATAATTTTAATAGATAATATTTTCAATAAATTATTTGTACCGAGTTGAATTTGTATAGGAAAATAGAGAAGAAAGTCTTGTGGTGGTCATAACATATTAAGTTTTCCTTTTCACTGAAGGAAAGGAACGTTAAACTTGGCTAACCACAAAAATTTTTAAATGAAATAGTACTACTGCATATTCATTGGTTTTGATACTGTTTGAAAAAATTTCAACAATGGTTTTCGGGGATAAAATACTTTTTGTGGAGAAGGATTGTCCTCTCACATCATTCACTGCTTTGATTAAATCATCAGAGCTGTAGTTAATAGATTTTTTCTTAATTTCTGTTATGTATATCTGAATTAGAAAAAAATTAATAGAATAGTATACAGAAAAAAAAGCCTACTTATAACATAGAATAGATTAGGCCTAATTACTATGGAAAATTATAAAATGGAATGAAATATAACATTCGTGTTAAAATTATAATGCAATTTAGTATTAAAATAAAAACATAAGATGCATTCATACTAAGTTGTGTTACTGAGGAATTGATGTTTACAATTACCCCAAAACAAGATTTTTCTTGGGTAATTGTAAACAAGCAATAACTAAAGTTTAGTTATGAATTTCAAGGAAAAATCATTATAATAAACTAAATTAAAATGTTTAAAACTATTTTAAAGAAAATGAATTAATGTTTCACCCTTTCGTATGATTTAGAGTATTTTTAATCAATCCTTGCAATTCTGTATTTCACTTTTTTCACAGACCAAAACAAAACTGCATAAACAAAATGGTGCTTCACAACAAAAGTGATTTATTAACAATGAACATCTGGTCCTTGAAGGTATGAAGATGTGCTGGCATCTGCATTCTGAAATTTGAACTAGCAAAAAAAAATAAGGGGTGTGTTTACAATAACCCCATGTTTATAATTACCCCCAACCTACCCTAAAAGAAAATATTATGTGCACCACGTTTAGTGTTGTTCATGTGTAACTGGGATTCAAATATAAAAGGGATACATTTTTTTTCGATACTATCTATTTTGAAACTGTTTTCTAATAAGTACCTAAATGGAAGCCCATTGGTAAACTAATGTCGCAGGTAATAGGGAACAGGCGCACGAGTTTTAGCGGATGACCAAATCGTTGCCGAAAGCTGCAGGGATCCGAAGCAAGCTTTTGAGCAATTTCAGTATTTTGTTTTATTTTATTTTTATAAAGCTATATAGAAAGAGTTTCCTTGAAATTTAGTGACCAGCGAAGCGGGCAAAGCCTGCTAGTAAAAAATATAATCAAAATAGGAATTATTTTATTTTATTTATTTATTTATTTAAAAAAAAGTATCAAAATTAATATAAAGTCATCGCAAACATGACGACAAAAATTTAAAAGGCGTCGTGGGAGTCCTATATTAAAATTGTATTGCCTGTGGAAGTATGAAAATTGGGTCGTGAACCATGATTTTTATTTGGAAACCTTTCTTTGAATGATTTTGGTTTCACTATTGTACAATATTAATTTGGTTTTATTAATAATTTGGCTTCTGGTAAATTAAAATTTTAATTAGGTGGTGAAATTGTATAACATATATGAGTTTCAAATTTTAAAGGTAAATCAGAAAAGAAATAAAATGCGAATATTTCGCACGGGTTTGCTAGTCTATATAATATTTAGTTAACGTGGACCAATTACGATTATTTTTGTCGAAACGATATGATAGTGATGTAATTAATAAAATACGTGAGGATAAAAAATAATATTTATAAATGGACACTATTTATGCACGCGGACTCAGCTCAATGATCTAATAAGAAAAAATGACGACATTTCTCTGATAAGAGTATTTATGAAAAATGTATTTTGAAAAGTTGAATCAATCTTTGAAAGCGTCATTTTACATCTAGCAATACATGAAATATATATATGGAATATGTATTATTATCATAAACTAACTAAAAAACAGATCATAAAAAGTATAATCAAAATAGGAATTAGTTTTTCTTTTTCTTTCTTTCTTTTTTTTTTTTTAATTATACCAAAATAAATAAAGTCGTGGCCAACATAGAGAAAAAAATTTAAAATTTGATCATGGGGGTCCTAGGGTTCCTATACTAAAACAGTATTCGTTGCGGAAGTATAAAAACTGGGTCGTAAATTATGAATTTTATTTCGAAAACTATCTTTGTATGATTTTAGTTCACTATTGCACAATATTAATTTGGTTCTAATAATAATTTCGCCACAGGGGAATTAAAATTTTAATTACGTGGTGAAATTCATATAATATTTAAGAGTTTCAAATTTTAAAGGTGAATAAGAAAAAAATAAAATGCAAAGATTTCGCATGGGTTTGATATTAATAAATAAAAAAATCTGGAGTGACTCCACTCGACTTTCCGAACATTGAGTAATTAACGGTTTTGTAGATAAAATAAAGTGAGAGGAGTTGTTAAATAAACAAAAGAGAGAAAATTATAATAGGGTGTTTGAGTATTTTTCTCCATATACTACACGATGTTGAATTTAACGCTACTGAACTTTGAGACCATAGATTTTATAACGATAAAGAATTTTTCGTTGTGTCCCTGTAAAAACCTATAAATGCTAGATTCATTAAAATGCTTATAGTTAGTGCAACAGGGACTTATAATATTCATATAAATTTTCAGCTATATTGAATAAGGCGTTTAGACGCTATCGCATTTTTAAAAATTTAGTCCCATAGGCCATAATGGTAAAGAATTTTTCTTTATGTCCCTGTAAAAAAATTGTAAGTGCTAAATTTACCAAAATCTATACAGCTCGTGCAACTGTGACCTATAATATGTGTATAAATTTTTCGATT
This sequence comes from Salticus scenicus, assembly GCA_963930645.1. Classification (NCBI taxonomy): domain Eukaryota; kingdom Metazoa; phylum Arthropoda; class Arachnida; order Araneae; family Salticidae; genus Salticus; species Salticus scenicus. Next base: position 117,917,831 of record OZ005653.1, read on the forward strand.
AGTTTAATAAGGCGTTTAGACGCTATCACACTTTTAAAAATTTGGCCCCATAGGCATGATGATAAAGAATTTTTCTTTGTGTCCCTGTAAAAAAAACCCTAAGTGCTAAATTCACCAAAATCTATACAGATCGTGCAACAGTGACCTATAACATGTGTATAAATTTTTTGCTCAGTTTAATAAGGCGTTTAGACGCTATCACACTTTTAAAAATTTGGTCCCATAGGCCATAATGATAAAGAAGTTTTCTTGGTGTTCCTGCAAAGAAACTATAAGTGCTAGATTCACCAAAATCAATAGGGTTCGTGCTGCGGTGACGTATAACATACGTACCAACTTTCAGCTCATTCGAGCAAAGCGTTTAGACGCTCACTCACACACATACATACATACATACATCATCGTAAAAATAATGGAAATGGACTCAGGGGACCTCAAAACGTATAGAAACATCAAAATCTCAAATTCGGATTTTTGTCATGATTACAATACTTTCCTCGCTATAGTGTTCGAAAAGTAAAAAGAATACGGAGATTATTTATTATGGTATTACTAGAGGTTATCTCAAAATTATCATGATGAGGTCGGGAGGTGTTTAATATTTTATGATAATATGAGTTACGTATTATGGCGTAATTGTTCGGTGATTTATGGATATATGTAATTACAAAATCTTGTTATAGTGGTTATTTTCTGAAATAGTTGTGTTTTATTAAAAGACACATATATTATTTATATATATATACATTAAATATCAAAACTGTTTAACAATAATTAAGATTATTATTAGTTCAAACAGTTAATAGGATCAATCCCATAAGCTACTAAAATCAAACCAAAATTAAAATAAGTAGTTAAAGCCCAAAATGATCATAAAACTGTAAAGCAATGCCGGTTAATAATTAATGTTAATTTTATTTAACAGTAAATTTGATTATTAATAACGTTAAACAGTTTGTTTACATGCTTCTATATTCCATACAAGACATTACTGAATTCATGAAATTTTTTTAATTTAGAATTAGAGGGACATTATAAATAGAACATTTTTTAGACTATCCTGCACATCATTTTATTATCTTTACGACCTGCATTCCATGGACAAAAGTGTTGAGTCACTTTCTCATTTAGACATTTTGTCGAATATCTAAAAAATAGATGATGGATTTGCATGGAATTTGAAGGGTGTAAAGAAGGTAGTACACTTCATATAGTTTTGCAAAAGCAAAAACAGGAAAATAACAAATTGAAGGAAAAAAAAAGTTCGGAATCACCCTGTGCCTGTAAAAAAATAAATTAAATGCGATACATCTGTAACACATGATTATGATGGCTTCTTTAAATTATTTATATCTATTTGTATGATGATAGAGCACACACATTCATGAGAATATAAAAGTTTCTAATACAACATAGAAAAATAAATCGTACTTTTTTTTTTTTTTAATAACATGCACAGTATTCAAACCAATATCATGTCATTTTCAGAAAACTGGATGCACTACAGTAGAAACAACATGCTACAATCAGAATATTAAATACGTGATGAAATATGAAAATATTTTACTGAACAATGTTTGACTGCTCATGCGCAAGCGTTAATAAACATTTCTGAGTAATTTATCTGCCAATGGTTAGAGTTATTTGTGTAAAAAAACTCAAACAAACGTCATGAAAATTCCAAAAGGTATCATCGATAGAATGAATTGGATTTCAGTTGCTCTCAAAAGAAAGTAAAACAAGAAAGAAAAATCATGCAGTACGCATTGATTAGTAACACCTTTCCAACTGTACGCAATTGTGTATCGAATAACTATTAATATTCTTTGCGTACGTTATCGCACAACAGACAGAAGGACTGAAAAACATACAGATAGACTAATTGATTTTAAAATTATTCTTAGGCATTTTGAAAAGTGTTAAAAAGGCTTAACGCAAAAGAAAATGCAGTCGTTAGATTATAATTACAGCTTTTAAACTCTCTGAATATTTTACTGTAGCCCTGTAAGTCTGAAAGTTAATCATATCATATTCTATACAAAACAACATTTTAGAATATTAATAATACATGTCAATGTTTTTAAGATTTTTGTAGTAGAAAGTTTTTTAAATATAACTTTTAAAAAATTCTGTCCTAAAACGTAATACATTGGCTTTTTTTGTATTGTTGTTGTCCCTATAAACAAACTAGTTGTACAGGACCTATTAATGACATTTTAAATAGGCAACATTCCATAGGGAACTTGAGTGTATAATTTTTAAAAAATTCTCAAAATATTCACGGATGATAGGAACCGGAAACAAACAGATAGAAAGGTAGACAATCGGACAGCCAGATGCACAAATTGAAATCATATTCCCACTAAAATTATACGAAAGTGTTAAAACGCTCATGTAAACAAATGTGCAATTCCAGCAAATTTTTATTAATATTTCTTAATGTAACTGATTATTTTTGTGTAGCCCTGTAAATCTAATGCTAACCACACTATATTACATAGAAGGCACACTCTTTTGTGCATACGAATAATATATTTCAATTGCATTAAGCTTTGTGGAAAATAAAATTATTAACCCTTTCCTTCCCCGTGATTCCAATTGGAATCATAACATTTCAGATTTTCTTTCTTACCATCTAACACTCCCGCTGATTCAAAATGAACAATATTAAAATCTATATACATTTTCCCTTCGAAAAATACCTATTTTGGATGACTTCACTATCTTTGTTGATAATTTAAAGTATATTTTACGCTGTTCTGATAATAATATCGGAATCAGTTTCCTGTTTTGGGCAATTTAAGTAAATTAACTGTTTGAAATATTTATTTTTTAATTCTTTAATGTTGATAATATGTATTTTAATTAATTACAATATGTTATTCTCCAAAATTTTGATATTTTTATTTATTGAAAAGTTATGATTTTTAATGGCATCAGTGATTATATTAAACATAAATAAACATCTATCAGTTGCTTTGTTAGCTATATTAATTCGTACTCTGCTATTACTCCTATTTAAAAAAAAAAAAAATTATATACATTACGTTTGAAATAAAGTTATGACTAAATATAAGATTTATTGTTTTATGGAGGGAAAAAGTTGGGAATGAAAGGGTTAAAATCTGGTTTATAAAAATAACTCCCATACAACACAATTCTTTGAAATACTTTCAAGTGCCCCTGTGCACAAACCAGTTAGAAATGTACTCTATTTTACATAGGAAACATCTGATAGGGAATTGAATAACATATTAAAATTTCATTGAAGTTTCTATACATTAAAGGATGTATAGAAAATGAGAATACATATATGATGTATAGAAATTCCTCTCATAGAAAACAATGCTTTCGAAAACTTTTGGGTGTCCCTGTACACAAACCAGAAGAGGTATCCATTCCATTTTCAATAGGGAACATCCGATAGTGAACTTCAATAAAATATATCGGTTTAAAGAAATTCCATAAATATTTACGGGAATTAGAGCGCAGAAAACCAGACTGAGAGACAGACGGGCAGAAGAACAGTCAGACATATACACAAATTGAAATTATATTCACACTAAAAAAATGATAGAAAGTGTCAAAAACGCTTAATGTAAACGAAAGTACAATTCTAGCAATTTTTTATTAATAGCTCTTAATATAACTGAATATTTTTGTGTCACCCTGAACTGCTATATCCTATGTAAAGCATTCTTTTGTGCATATAAATAACACATATCAATTTCCTAAAACTTCGTGGAAAGTAATGTTATTAAAATTTGATTTATAGAAATATCTCAAAAAGAACGCAATGCTTTAGAGTACTTTTGAGTGTCCCTGTACATAAACTAGTGGTGGTATGTAATCTATTTTATATAGGAAACATCCAATAGTGAACTTGAATAACATATTTCAATTTCATGAAGATATTGTACAGTAAGGGTATGAAAATATAGTTTGTAGTAATACCTCTCATAGAACACAATTCTTTGAAATACTTTCGGGTGTCCCTGTACACAAACCAGTTGAGGTATAAACTCCATTTTCAATAGGAAACATTCGATAGTGAACTTGAATAACATATATCAGTTTGAAAAAATTCCATAAATATTTACGGGTGTTAGAGCGCGGGCAGACAGACAGATGGACAGATACACATATTGGTATCATATTCACACTTAAAAAAATGTTAGGAAGTGTTAAAAACGCTTAATGTAAACGAAAGTAGAATTCTAGCATATTTTTAATAATAGCTCTTAATATATCAGAATATTTTTGTGCCACCTTGTAAGTCTAAAGCTAATCATGCTATATTCTATATAAAGCATAAAAAATTCCACAAATATTTACGGGAATTAGAGCGCGGAGAGACAGAGAGACGGACAGACAGACAGACAAACCGAAATCATTAACACTTTTCAACCTTGTTGGGAAGTATTAAAAATGTTAGAATGTGTTAAAAACGCTTAATGTAAACGTAAGTACACTTTTAGCAAATATTTATTAATAGCTCTTTATATAACTGAATATTTTTGTGTCACCCTGTAAATCTAATGCTAATCATGCTATATTCTATGCAGAGCATTTTCTTTTGTGCTTATAAATAACACATTTCAGTTTCATAAATCTTCGTACAAAGTAAAGTTATTAAAATTTAGTTTATAGAAATATCTCTCATAAAACGCAATGCTTTGGAATACTTTTGGGTGTCACTGTACACAAATCAGTGGTCGTATTTACTCCATTTTATACAGGAAACATCCGATAGTGAACGTGAATAACATATTTCAATTTCATTAAGATTTGTGTACAGTAAGCGTATTTAAATATGGTTTATAGAAATGCTTCTCATAGAACACAATGCTTTGAAATAGTTTCGAGGGTCCCTGTACACAAACCAGTAGAGGTATACATTCCATTTTCAATAGGGAACATCTGATAGTGAATTTGTATAACATATTTCAATTTCATTAAGACTTTTGTACAGTAAGGGTACGAAAATATGGTTTATAGAAACGCCTCTCATAGAGCACAATGCTTTGAAATATTTTCGAGGGTCCCTGTGCACAAACCACTAGAGGTATAAACTCCATTTTCAATAGGGAACATCCGATAGTGAACCTGTATAACATATTTCAATTCCATTAAGATTTTTGTACAGTAAGGATATGAAAATATGGTTTATAGAAATGCCTCTCATAGAACACAATGCTTTGAAATATTTTCGGGGGTCCCTGTACACAAACCAGTAGAGGTATAAACTCCATTTTCAATAAGGAATATCCGATAGTGAACTTGAATAATATATATCAGTTTCAAGAAATTCCATAAATATTTACGGAAATTAGAGCGCGGACAGACAGACAAACCCAAATCATAAACACTTTTCAACGTTGTTGGAAAGTGTTAAAAATAAAGGATTTTATCTTTTTTTTCCCCCGAATTAATTAATGATAATACACTACTGGACATTAAAATTGCTTCACCAAAAAGGAATGTTAATAACGGAATGAAATTTGTTGGATACATACATTATAGCAGGAAGAACAATTGATTAAAATTTCAGGAAATTTGGAGTTATATGTACTGAGAAAACAGTACATAAAGCAGCGACCTCTGTGAGCAATAACAGCACATATCTGCCTAGGCATTGAATCGAACAGCGACTGGATGACATGTACGGGTAGAGCACTTCATGAATTTTTAACACGATGCCACAATTCATCGATCGAAGTTACTGGTAAGTGGTGGGGGGCCAGTCGCTTTTCAGCGATTAAATAGTCATTTTCATTGGTGCGAGATCAAGAGAACGCGCTGGCCAGAGCAACAGTCGAACACATTCTGTATCAAAGAAGGTCCGGACAATACAATTAACTTGCGATCGTGCATTGTCCTGCTTAAATGTTGCGCTTCGGAGGCCTTGAACATAGGGCAGAGCGATGGGCCTTAATTCGTTAGAAATGTAATGGATGGTATTCAGAGTGGCGGGAATGAAAACAAGAGGTGACCGGGACGTGTATCCAATGGTACCACATACCATCAATCCAGGTGGTGACTCAGTATGCGGCTACCAAAATTCTGATTACCCTCAAAACTGCATCACTGATATGGGCGCCATTAATGTATGATCAACGATGAACCTGGACGCAGGAATGGCGTGAAGTCACTTTTCAGACAAATCACAATCCTGTTTACAGCATCAGGATTGCCTTATCCGTATTTAACGGCATTATGAATAATGCACATGCCAGCTGGGATTCGACATCATCATACTGTCCATCATTTGCAATGATGTTATGGGTTCCCACTGGATACCCGTCTCGATTACGGAGGAAAAATTTAAGCAAGATAATGCAAGACCGCAAGTTGTTTGTGTTGCCCGTACTTTCTTTGATACAGAATGTGTTCGACTGTTGCTCTGGCCAGCGCGTTCTCCTGATCTCGCACCAATGAAAATGACTGTTTAATCGTTGAAAAGCGACTGGCCCTCCACCACTCACCAGTAACTTCGATCGATGAATTGTGGCATCGTGTTAAAACTTCATGAAGTGCTCTACCCGTACATGTCATCCAATCACTGTTCGATTCAATGCCTAGGCAGATATGTGCTGTTATTGCTCACAGAGGTCGCTGCTTTATGTACTGTTTCCTCAGTACATATTACTCCAAATTTCCTGAAATTTTAATCAATTGTTCTTCCTACTATAATGCATGTGTCCAACAAATTTCATTCCGTTATTATTATTCCTTCTTGGTGTAACAATTTTAATGGCCAGTAGTATATAATGTACGATGATACAAAATAAAATGTAGGATAAAACTCCTTATCGATTAGTTTCTCTTTGAAAGTACCTGAAACAGAATATTCGACAAAACGTCTAAATTTGAAAATACAGGGTGACAAGAAATAACTTGGACGAAGTTTCAAGCGAAATATCTGTAACTACCGGACTACCGCTAATGTTATAAATTTATTTCATTAAGTATTGATCCTAGAAAGCAACTAAACAGGTGTAAGTAGGTTAATTGTGATAACCATTATGGTTAACAAACGATCTGCCATACTTGAATTACATAAGCAAGGAAAAAAACAATGTGAAATTGTTCAACTATTGAAAGTGCCTAAGCAGACGGTTTTATACACAATCAAAAGGTTTAAAGAACTCGGACATGATGGTGACTCGTCAGGAAAAGGAAGAAAGCGCACAGTTAACACATCAAGAAACCGGAAAGTTATCAAAAACCGAGTTCAACGAAATCCTAGGATTTCAATGAGAAAGGTTGCTAGAGAGATGAAGATCAACAGAGAAACCGCACTTTTGACGACAAGAGTAGAGCATGGTCTTCACCCTTACAAAATGAAAGAGGCTCAAAAGCTAACAGCAGAGAACAAACGCACAAGACTTCAAAGGTGTAAAGAACTGTTAAAGCGGGCCGCAGATGATCGATGACAAACATTTGTCTTCACAGATGAGAAACTGTTCTCGATTCAATAAGCTCACTATAGCCATTATGATAGAGTTTGGTCAGCAGAAGCACCTAGACCTTCTTGCATTGTTGAACGGCCTCAACGACCAAAATCTGTAATGATTTGGAGTGGGATATGCGCTGGTGGGAAAACACCACTTGTTTTTGTTGATCAAGGGATAGAGATTAATCAACAAACATATCGCAAACTCATTTTGGAACATGTTGTCTTACCTTGGTCGCAAAAGTTCTTTGGAAACAAAAAGGGACCTTCCAACAGGATTCCGCACCTGCACACAGAGCTAAACGCACTCAAGATTGGTGCAAGACAAATTTTCCTGACTTTATTGGAGCTCAAGAATGGCCACCGTATTCCGCAGATTTGAACCCAATGGATTATTCTGTTTGTCCATCTTGAAGACAAAGGTCTGTGCTAAACCTCATAAAACTTTGGCAACCCTAAAGAAATTAGTGGTGGGAATCGATTAAGAGTTTTAACTGGGTTAATCGTAGATCATTAATCGATTAATCGGATTTTTAATCGGTTTTCATATTTCTTTATATAATTTTATTGTAATGATGAATAAACTCTCATATTGTGCATATATATATTATTCATAAGTTTGACTGATTTATTTATTTATTTTACTTTATCTTTTTTTTTTTTTTTTTTTTTTTTTTTTCAAAAATTTTTGTCTAGTCAATTATATTTGTTTCATAACTGAAATTTAAATCAATTTTCAAAGTAATAATTGGTGACTTTAAGTGTTAATTTTATATAAATATTTTCACTTATTCAATTTTATTTATTTATTATTATTTTTTTTAAATAAATTAATTTTTCTTGTTCATCTCACTTGTCACTATTTTTAAATGAATTCTCAAAATTCCATATCGTTATCATAAAAATCTCAAATTCTTATATTTTAGTTCTTCTTCGTCACTTCGGACTAGAACACAGAATGTTATTTTCTGTTTCTACTTCAATAGTTGCTATCAGCAATTGTGAACAGACAATAAACGCTTGAAGATACTGTGGAACTCTGTTGACATTCTCCCCATCAGAGGAATAGTGAAAATCTCAATCCCTTCTTCTTCTTTTTTTCCCCTTAATCTTTAGCATTTCTATTTTCTGAAAGCTTCTTGTTTCTGAGAATACTATTACCCTAGCCAACACTTTCTGTAGAAGGCTACAGACAGGTAGTGTTGCTCCAGCATGCACATGCAGCGGCATTTTGTTTAATAACTGTCCTCCCCCTTTTTCTCTATCAACAAAAGTGCAACAACTTCTTTTGAAAGGTTTTATTTTTATTTATTTATTTATTTTATTTTATTTTATTTTATTTTTTGCTTTTTCATTATTTGATGGATGTTTCTTAGAATGCTTGTTGCAAAATATGTGAAAAAATATTTTGTAGGCAGAACAATATTTTTACTTTAATTCGTAGTTTGAAAATTTTAATCGGATTTTGAAAATTTTTAATCGAATTAATCGATTCCATTAACTCGATTAAAAAAATTGATCGGGACTAAGCATTCATCGATTAACCGAACCGATTAATCGGCACAGCCCTAAAAGAAATCCTTATGCAAGTATGGGATAAAATATCAGTAAATGAGTTGAGGCCCATAGCAAAAACTTTTGTGACGCGTTTAAAGCTCTGTATTAAGTCTAAAGGTAGCCACTTTGAAAATTTGTAAATATATTAGACAAAATAATGTATTCATATTTATTTTGAAGTTTGGTCGTAATATTTTCATTAGCATTAAAGTTATAGTGTATCATGTGAGTCCAAGTTATTTCTTGTCACTCTGTATGCCTTATTTATGTCCATGACTGTCTGGTGATGTTGTCTTTAAATTTTCACGGAACTACATAGCAGTAGCACAACGAGCTCAAAACGCAAACAAGTAACTCGTTTGAAAAGAGAAGTAACAAAATATATGTATATCCTCAATGTGCGGATGTATTCTGTATACAACTTTATCTCATTTGTATTATGGTGTAAACATAGTGCAAAAGAAGAAGACGCCGACAACAAACAAAAGTGAATCTTTAATCTCAAATTTAAGGGTTTAGGGCAGTGATGCCAACTTGTATGAACACAGGGGCGGACTGGGCCGCCGGCCCACCGGCCTTCGAGCCGATGCGCCCTCGTAGGCAATAGGCTGGTGTGCCCTCATGGGAAATTTTTTATTGATTTTTTTTTTTAGAGTTTTTTTGCGCTTTAGGTGAAGATGAATGAGTGTTCAATGCGCCCTGGTTATACCCCATGTGCTAACCTATTGCCAAGTAAATGCCCTCTTAGTCTTACAATTAATGATACTAGAAAATGTTTGTACAAATAATAAAGACATTATTTTATGAAGTCAATAGAAATATGGGTAACACGACGGGACTTGTAGAAATGGATGGATTAGTCAGCACCCTCTTTGTATTACTGAGTTTTCCTTTTCAATTAATTATTATTATTATTTTTTTTTAATGCAGAAAATAAACAAAGCCATGACATCTGTTTTATTGTTGCTCTTAATGCCAGAATTTGTCATTTTTAATATTAAAAAAAAAAAAAAAAAAAAAAAAATAGTTTAGGGAGATCAGAGTTGCCATTTATTGGAATAGAGAGTTTGTGATAAAAATAAATGGAGGAGAGTGACGAATTCAAAAGTCGTTATTGGTTATTTGCCTGTTTCCCGTGGCGTATGTATGGCTGGAATGACCCCTACCTCTGGCTTCCGCAGGATCCATGCACACGATTCCTTTATAGTTGTCTAATCTCATTGTTTCAGTGCGTGATTTAAAACAATTTCACTTTATTAGCCTAATAATATTGTTAATTTTTCGTTTAAGAAAACTACAGGAAAGATTTCATCTTGTGTTATTTTTCAAAGGTAAATACAAAATGTTTGATGGATTGAGTTTTACGATGCTGCGCAGTGGTCTGGAACTCATCCCCTAGAGGTGGTCCGGAGACATGCCATCACAATTTTAATCCTACACGAAGAGGATGGCTCCCCCGCTTCGGTAATCCCCAGAGATATAATTTTGATGGGAACATGGAGGACACTGCGGCCACGACAGATTTTACGTGCACCAGCCACCATTAGTGTACCCAACGGTCATTGACCGGCTCGAGTACCGAACCTGCAATCTTCCAATTACAAGCTCGGTGCTCTATCGACTTGGCTACCGTGGCTATAAATACAAAATATATACTGTACAGTAGAAATCTTTCCATATATATAAAGAAACAGAGTTTGTTTGTTTTACGCTTTGTAAAAATTTTTAATTTTATGCATTTTAATAACTCAATTTTCCTTGTTGGCGGAAAACTATGTTTGGATTTATACATAGGTAAAGTAGTACTTTTTGGGAAGTGGCAATTTTTCAGAAATCAAATACTCGATCGATTAACTATGATCAATTAAACACAATCGTTCAAAGAATCGTAGTGCACAAAGAAAAAAAAATATATATATATATATATATATATTTGGAGTGGGGGTGGGGGGGGGGATTTATCATTGCATATGAGGGGCAAATCCGCGCCTTTGTGAAAACAACCGTAATGCATACGTTATTGCATGAAAATGCATAACTAAGAAAGGAAACATTGCTTATTTAGTGCGTGGGGTCGCCCCGAAAAGAGATTTTGTGGCGGAGGGGGGGATGGGGTAGTACACAGGCTTTAAAGATATGCCTTTAAACTTAGCACGATTTCTATCCCATAAGTAAAGAATGGTGAAGTGCACAAGAGTTTACATCTGAGTGTCGAACCCGTGGCATCAATCAAACGAAATTTTTATAAACAGCATTATTGGAAATATTGAAATAAGACAAATTTTAACAGAAGATTGGGGTGAGTGATTGAACTAATTAAAATCGGAAATACAAAGGAATTTCGGAAATGGCCTAGTATAATTAAGCGAAATAACTGAATTGAAACTAACAACACATTTAGCACTAGCCCGTTTAGCACACCCTGCCAAATTAGAAATCGGCGCTCTCATTCTCGCTTAAATTTCTGAAGTTGTGCGTTTGTTCTCTCCGCATTCCTTTATCCATTGAGATATCGGTTCCAAATCTTGCACACACACTACCTAATAGGCAAGACACAGAATGATATTTAAGTTTCCTTGTTAATGAAGCTATAAATTCATATATATGTGACGTATTCTTTTTACTCCGTATCACATAATATCTCTAATGAAAGGCTTTCACTCAGTAACGAGTACAAGGAGTATAGACAGTCGTTTATTGACCCATCTTGAACATCTTACAGGTTATGGTCCATGATTTAGTTCTGAGCAGGTGGAATTGAGTGCACCGGAGCCGAGAACGACGGCAGCCCGCGATTACATCGCGTTACCTCCCGGGGCCGTTATTTTGACGTGATTTTACCAAGCAAGAACACACAGGAAGAGAGGTCTCAAACCCCGCGCGTTTTTTCTTAAATATCAGTATTTTTGGCGCGAAACTTCACCCCTCTTTCGTCTAATCATTGGCTATTAACTTACTGATTGACAGCTTAGTTGAGGTCCAGATCGCCGGGATTAATTAATATTCATCATCTAATCACAAGAAACTGCAAGTTGCGTTTGTTCAGCACTTTATTATCCTGAAATTCGTTCACTTTTATGACTGTCGAGTTATGATCGTGCATTGTAATAAAACTTACTTTACAGGGGAAACTTTAGAATTAATTTCAAGTTAAGAGTTTCTAGTGAGATTTTCTTTAAATTATTATTCACTATTAATTTAAAATAATAAAATAATAATTTAAAATCTTACCTCTCTTTATCCTTTCATATATAATAATTAAAAACCTTACTTCAGCTTCACCACTTGGTGATTTTTTAGTGGTGAAGTACTTTCAGGTAGGGGGATCTCCCTCATCATCGGCACCAGTCACTTCGGCAGTGTTGTTCTTTCGTGAAAATTTTGAACTGTTGTGCTTCGTTCTTCCATCAAGTAGGTGACGCCAGTTGGCATCTATCCCTGTTTTGAATTCTTCATGGTTGCATGCAAATGGTTGATTCAATATTTCAACTGCTTCTTTGAATAAGGCATATTGTTTGCTATTGTAATTCGAAATTTTCCTAACGCGACTAAAATCGATTTCTATATTTCCGTTTTTGTTTGTTTGGGCTAGCGTGGTGGTGTATTTTCCGAATTTTATATCATTATGGTGTTCTTTTATACGGGTTTTAATTTTTCTCTTTGTCATTCGTATATAGTAACCTTTACTATTGTCTTCGTATTGGAATGGGATTTCGTAAACACCTACGGTTTCGAGAGGGAAAATTTCATCTTTATCGTTACGGATTATTTGATCTATATTGGGGTTTGGTTTAATTGGGATGTTAACGTTTAATTTTCTAGCAATATTTCCTATTTTAACGGCGGCACTTTGATTGTATGGGATGCCGTTAGTATATTTTATGTGTGGATTTTGGTAGCTGAGAATATGGTTTAATTGTTTTAGACGCTTTTTATAAAGTTTATCTACTAAATTCTTGGGATAGTTTGTTTGCGTGGTTAAATTCTTTATATATTTAATTTCTGTTTTAAGATCTTCAGGTGTGATTTATATAGGCTTGTATAGCGTTGATTTTATATCTATATGGAGTTTTGTTATTGTAGTTTATTATTTCCTGGCTAAAAGTGGGATTTCTAAAGACAGTAGCTCTAATTTCTTTTTCAGTTCTTTTGATTTTAACGTCAAGGTAATTTAGTTCATTGTTTTAGTTCATTCATAGAGTTATTGCATCTGCATATAAATTTATATTCAATTCTGAGCAGTAGATACAGTCGCCACAAATTCTTGTCACACACACTCACATACATTTTATAAATATTGTCACATCGTGTTCTGGACCTCTCAAAACATGTAAATCCATTGAAAACTAGAAGTCGAAAATGTTTACTAATCCAATTCTCTCTTCCATTGAATATAGAAGAAATTAAAAAACTAACTGAAATTTAATAACTAAAAATACATCATTCTGTCCCCCCCCCCCCCGTTAAATAATGTGTGTACAAAATTTGGAACCGATAGCTCGAAGGATAAAGGAATGCGACGCAAATAAACACTCAACTTTAGCAGATTATTATGTAAAATATTACTATTTATCTGTAAAATGCCTGAACCATCCCTTTTCCGTTATATATAACTAACTAATAGCGACTTGCGCTCTCTGAAAATCCAAGGTATGCACCCTTCCAGAGGACCCAGTCCGCTCCTGTATGAACATTTCTATTTAATAATTACCACTAATTTTGAAGAATGATGTTTGATATATACGACAGTCGACTTGTCACGCATACAATTAGGTAGAAAATTAATAGTGGATATTGAATATAAAAGTCTTTATAATTTGTCAACACTGGTTTGGGATGTCGTTCTACGATCAGTTTTTACATATTAAGAGTCAGTAGACACTCAACTTTAAGGAAATTTAAACGAGGAAAATTTACAAGAAAGCATAATTTTGACTACTTAGTATTAGAGTTTTTATCGAAAGTAGATAGAGATACTCTTAAGTTGCAAATGTAGTGAAGTATTTTCACTTGTAAATGTGTGCATGCGCACAGTAAATTACATCGGATTACGTTACATATTGAGAGAAGGCATCGTGATTTGCAAAATCAACCTATCAAGTTTTTCAAAAGAAAACCAAACATGTTAAAAATATCAACATGTATAGTTTTTCTAAATAATAATTATAATCTATAATAATAAAAGAAGATGTCTGTCTGTCTCTCTGTCTGTCTGTCTGAGCATCTATACGTTCAGCCCCTACTGAACGCAGAACTACAAAATTTGACATGCGGGTGCTCAGAAGCCTGCCCGAGTCATAGTGAAAAAAGAATTTAAAAAATTTAATTAGTTCCGGATATATTAATTAAAACGTCGACCAATGTCTAATTAAAAAGCGAGCGGATCGTAATTTCCGCCCTTGAAGTAGAATTCAGCGTGTTCCTCAAAAGAGGAAGCAGAGAGAGAAAAATTTCGCCGGTTTTTCTAAAGCGATCGCTGCAGAACTTTTGAAACGCCCTGTACGAAAGCGAAATTGTTCCATTTCTTAACAAGTGGTATATTTGGAAAGGTCATTTAATCCTCTTTCGAACCATATAAACATTTTAACAAAATACGGATTAGCGATCCATATTTTTAGATTTTACGAAACATCGATTTTTTCACAAAACATTTTATAACTCACAAGCGTTTAGAGATAAATCATTTCTTTTTTTTTTTTTTTCGTATATAGATCTCGCTTCCACAATTCAATTCCCAAAAGATTGAGAGAAAATTTCAAAAACTGTATGAGTTATAATTTTTTTTGCAGTTAAAATTTGCAGTTAAAATTTCATCGATTTTGGTCAAGAAACAAAAGGTTTACGTTTTAATTGCAAATTAAATTGTCTCGAAAGAAGATGCCAGTTTCTATAGCAACACTTAATTTTTTCACTTAAGGTAAAAATATTTCTTTTGCCAAAAATATTTGTTTTTACTTCCATTAACCGACTACCGTAGGTAATGGATTCGAAATTTCACCTGACTTACACGTTTTGAGGTCTCATGGCGCTGTAATATTTTAAAATTTCAATATTTCAGATTCTAATTATGCTTACATTTTTTTTAATACGTCATTCGATACACATTTTAAAGTACGGTTACATTATCGAAAGTGGAATTCGAGATTTCACCCGATTTACACGTTTTGAGGTCTCCTGATTAGGTTTTCTTTTGTATCTCAGCTACTAATTAAAATGATTTCATAAGTAATACATCATTTGAAAGCTTTGTTGATTTGGAATTGAACAGTAGATTACAGAAATTTCTATCGCCAGATGGCGCTGCAATATTTTAAAATTCCAATATTTCAAATTCTAATTATGATTGAATTATCTTTAATACATCATTCAAAAGATATTTTAAAGTACTTTTATATTATCGAAAGTGGAATTCGAGATTTCACCTTATTTACACGTTTTGAGGTTTCCTGATCAGGTTTTCTTTGGTATCTCAGCTACTAATTAAAATAAATTCCCAAGTAATCCATCATTTGAAAGGTTTGTTGATTCGGAATTGAACAGTTCTAAAACCGGGATAAGGCGCCGCAGGCGCCACCGAGCGGGACTTTGCTGAAGTCAGAAATTTGAAAGATCATAACATGGTGAGCGAACAGGTTGTTTCAGATATTGAAACTGGAAGAGGGAGTCGCAGGCGCTACCGAGCGGGAATTTATTGAGATTAAAATTTTCAATTAAGCTATTTTCGCTATATGTCACTAAGCTGTTGTAAGACCTGAAACGGGAAAAAGGCGCCGCAGGCGCCACCGAGCGGGAGTTCCGTAAAGTCGGATTTTTCAAGGATCGCGAACCAGCTGGTCGCCGAAGGCGGCTAGTAATAATAATAAAGCTACATTTTACCAACATTTATGAAAAGTATCTTTGCAAAATTCAATGCGGCGAGGACGATAGCCCTATAGATTCAGTTTTTTAACAAGCGAACCGCAGTTTTTAAAAATTTTAAAAAGCCTGCTATACTAAAAAAGTCAAACCTATTTCAATGATTTTTCTCAAATATTTCAGAACGATTTTTTTTTTTTTTTAACAATAAATGTTAGTTTTATTCAATTGGAAAATGAATGAATAATTTATTTTTTATTGTTTGAAGATAAAATTACTTTCACTTTCTGGACATACATATTTAAGGAAAGTACTGTAATCATGACAAAAATTCGAGTTTGAGAGTTTGACGTATCTATACGTTATGAGGTTCCCTGAGTTCATTTTAGCAATTTTTACGGTGATGTATGTATGTGTGTATAGGTGTGAGTGAACACAATAGCGTCTAAAGGCTTTGTTCAAATGAGCTGAAAGTTGGTACGTATGTTATAGGTCTCCGTAGCACATGCCCTATTCATTTTGGTAATAGCGCTTACAGATTTTTTTTTTTTTTTTTTTTTTTTTTTTTTTTTTTACAGTAACACAAAGAAAAAAAAATTATCATTAGGGCCAATGCGTTCAAATTGATAGCGTCTAAATTCCTCATTCGAATGAAATTCACATACATAGTATAGGTCCCCGTTACATGAACTGCATTGATTTTGGTAAATCTAGTATTTATACGTTTTTTATAGGGACACAAAGAATTTTATTTTTTTCCTTATGGACTACAGGCTCAAATTATTTAAAGTACGACAGCGTCTAAATGCCATTTTCAATTAAACTGAAACTTTATATGCATGTTATAGATCACGTTCGAAAGAACTTGTATTGATTTTGGTGAATCTAGCACTTATAGTTTTTTACAGGCACACAAAGAAGAATTCTTTATCATTATGGCCTAAGGGCTCAAATTATTTAAAGTGCGGTAGCTGTAGCGTCTAGATACCTTATTCGAATGAACTGAGAAGAGAATTTACGTACATGTTATAAATCCTCGTTACATGAACTGTATAGATTTTGGTGAATCAGTTTTTTAGAGGGACACAATATATATATATATATTATCATTATGGAATATTTTTGTAGAAGGAAGCACTGGGTTCTGTCCCAAGTCGTGTTCGTCTCGCTTTGGCATTTCGGAGTTTTCGTTATTTTCTCTGAAACTCGCATACATGTCAGCTAGGATTTCTAAGACAGGTCCCTTACGCAAACAACTAGTCTTAATACCTATATCCACAGAGATTTTTGTTTTCAAAAGTAAAAGTGGCGAAAAAGCGATAAATTTCAAAAAACAATTTATGTATTGAAACAACAGAAAAGCCGGCAATTATTATTCAATCGGATTTTTTAGCAAATTGTTAAGTACTGCCATCTACTAGCAAAATACACACATAATCTCAGCAGGTTCTAAATAAATGATAATGAAAATGGGCAATAATAATTAAAAAAATATGTGGCATAATTCACTACATTCTAAGGAGAGATACCCAACCAAGGGGTTTCTATGAAGTCCTAACCTAACCCATATTCACGCGAGTTTTGGAGAAAACTACTGAAAACTCCTAACGGTTACGTTAGGGCACTGGGCACAACTTAGGATGCAAAATTAAGATTTCTTCTACATCTAGATATTGTTTGGTGCTGCCATCTATAGGCAAAACATACATATATCAGGGCTCGAAATTAACAGAGGTCCGTTGGTCCAGGCGGTAAAAATATTCAACGGATCAGCAAAATACAAATTCTAGTGGTCCACCAGACCAGTAAAGCATTTCAAAATTTTTTGTACTTTTTATTTTTCTCTAAAATTGTCCGTAAATCTGTCACAGAATAGTAACAATAGAAATGTATTTGTTTTGTTGTTTATAATTTTCAATCCTACACTGTTTTCCTGAACTTCGTGAAATTTAGTAAAACACTTCCATCAATTACATTTCACAGAGAAGAATGTATTCATTTAATTTTGAGTAGCCCTGTATAGTCTAAAAATTATATACACACTACATAATAGTAGTATACTTAAATTTAGCATAGAATAAAAACATAATGCAACTTGAAATGTACTTCCAGCAATTTCCAAATATAGTCATAGTCCTAATATATTCAAATTCTTTTGTGTGGTCCTGTAAACAAATGGTGAAAGATTTTCCAACACATCCCATATTAAACCTGCTTTTATGCACATAAAACATATATATGTCCATTTTATTTTTGTTTAATGCAGCTTAAATGAACCTACCAGAAATTTCATGCATAGAATTTCAATTCCCTTGGATATCTCTATACATAACATACACAAGCTATTTGTCTGGTTTCAAAAAAAAGTTTAAGCACCATCCCCATAAGATACAGTAGGTAACAAAAGTGTCCGAACACTAGCAAAAATTCCTATATAAAAAAGGTAGAGTTAATAATGTTTTGTTAAATAAGTCCTTGTCGAATCCTGTTTTTAGATTGACTAAGAACATGATTCGACAAGGATTTATTTAACAAAACAGTATTAACTCTACTTTTTTTTATATAGGAATTTTTGCTAATGTTCGGACACTTTTGTTACCGACTGTATATATTTAGAATACTGAGTTTGCCCTTCCTACTGAAAAATTTATTCTTGAGTTATGCTGATAACAGACTCAAACCCACACAGACTAATCAATAAAAACCTGATTTTCGGATTCAGGGGACCTCAAAACCAGACTTAGATAAAATGTAAAATTTTCTGCAAACACAAAATATCAATTAAAAGATTTTCTGCAATAAAGACACAGCAACAGGTAAAAGATTAAATAACTTATAACACAACAAATATACAAATTAAGCATGAAATAATTGAAAAAGGCTAATTTTCTTCCTTATGAACAATGATGAAAAATTTTCTGCAAAGAAAAGAAAACTTTCTGCAAATGATGTTCACGTGTTTGCGTATATTATGCATGTCTGCTCAAAACTTGTAAGTACAGTTACCGCTGCTTAATAAATTCACTGGTTAACAAAATCAGCCGCTTAATCAGACAAAATTGCTAGGACTGGAATGAAATCAATACAAATCAGTTTTAAAACCGCCGCCTAATAAACTAAAAAAAAAAAATCTTTTAAGGAGCAAAAATGCCATTTATGCACGAAAAGCAAATTTTTATATACACTGTGACTTTTTATAAAAATAATATTATAGTTTTAAAAAATTAAAGAACACGCTTTTATAGAAATGTGAACTAAAAAGCACAAAATATCTATCTTAGTATTAAAATTCAGGGTAAGAGAAAATCGTGTGAGTGACACACCGTAATATTTACATACATTTAAATCTTTAATTAAAATAACTTAGAATTAACAAAAACCATTTTTAAAAAATCTCCCCTGATGGTGATCGAACGCTGGACCTTCAGGTTCGTAGCGCGGCGCCTTACCTCTACGCCACATCTTTCTCGTAGGGAAGGTATTTTTTTACAATATAAATTTTTGTTTGCTCCCAGAGAAGTTACAAACAAACATACATACATACATACAGGTGAAGCTAATAAAAGTGTGTTAAAAAAAAATCAACAATCTCTCTGTTACCTCAAATTTACATTTAAAATATACTTACAAATTAAACATACACCATCACTTGTTTTAGTGACAATTTCAAGGAATGTATTCTTCAAAGCGGTAATAAGTTACAAATTTGATTTGTTTCGAATGTGATATATATATATATTTAATTAAATATTAAAAGAGAATGTCTAGTTCTTATTCTGAAATAAGTAAGAAACATGAGTTTGAAAGTAAATTTAAAAGAAAAGTGTATACTTTTGGCAAAGTAATGATGATTTTCCTCAAAGAAAAGCATATCGGAACTTGGAATGTGTTTAATTTACTTATTTTGAAGTAATGATTAATCAATTATCTGTAAAAATTTAATTAATATTGTTTATTAATTCTATTATTCGATACCTTTTGAAATTTCTTTCCTAATTCAGGGAAATATCTTTTTCTTGAGTGCAGCCTGCAGGAATGTTCGCCGCATATAAAAATCAGCTGCTTTATAAAATCACTTTGGCTCAGAACGAATGTGATTTTAATAAGCGGCGGGTACAGTATAACAAAAACCCTACTTCAAAGATTCGACCCAAAAACAATATTTTGTATAAAATATAGGTAACAGAAAGTAAAAAATGCTTTTAATTTCATCTTATTGTTTGATAAACATTTTTTATCATCTATAGTTACTGAAAGCACTACGCAAGTATTTTATTGATAATCTACAAAATTCATACAATTTTTCAAAAACAATTCCTGAAATCCGTTACTATTACTAGACAAAATTTCTGCTCTTTGTATCAATTTCTGAAATGTCTTATACTTTTGTGACTGATTTCCAAATTTTAATGTGGAATCATTTTGCTGCTATCAGACTTAATTTACACATTGAATTGTAAAAATACACAATTTTCATGTAGTAATAAAATTTGTGCTTATGAAGTCATAATAAAAAAAAAAAAGGGGGGGGGTAATTTTTTTAATCGACACTTTATTATTTAGCTACTACATGACAAGTGGAAATTTTCGACCCGACCCGTTGAAAACTGAATCCAAAAAATAAATCAGTCAACCCAACCGGCAAGAGAAAAAAATTTTGTCAACCGGACCCAATGCAGGACGTGTTTAAGATGTAAAATAACCAATACTGTATATAAACATAAAATCAGTTTTAGATGACATAGGCTTCTGCGTAAGGGGGAGCTACTGCAACACCACAATCCATTGATTGAATAAAGTACTTACATTCGTGAAAATTTTAAGATTGTCATTAAATTTAAATGATTATTCCAAATTATTGAGACAAATTTCACCCACACCACTCCTTAAAACTTATTCATGGTCACACATTTTAAGATATGATCTTCTGAATATGGTATTTCTGATATAATCTTCAAAATAATCAATTTGAATTTCCAGCAATTATATGTTTTTTAAGTAATGCTGATACTTAAAATGCTGCAATGCTAAAGTAATAGCGATAGGATAAATATTTACTTTTCAGTAATAGGTTACTTCGTTCCATACTATCTTTGGTAATAGGTTTTTGCAACATATTATTTTTATAACCTATTACTTTTTAGATTATATATGGCTAATGTCTTTCTAATCCTTTCGGGATGATATACAATGTATACATGCGTCCTGTACAGTGGATGTGGTTCATGTTTTTAAGTTCCAATGCTTTTGAATAGTAATCTTCACTTTATTTAACACTAGAATTTCCTCAAGAAAAAAAAAAAAAAAAGCTGATATGAAATAGTGGTAAAGTCAAAATTGTACACAAACGTTCATCCCAATCGTGTAAGCTTAAGGTTTATTAAACAAATTCCTTTAAACACAAAAACAGAATATTTCAAATAATATCAAGAAACACATACACGAGAGCCGTTTTCTGAAAAAATAAAATAAAAAATTATACTAGCTGGAACCCGTCGAATTCAACGATCACTTTATTGACCGTAATGTTTCAAAAACCGTCGCATCATTATTTAAATGTGTTTCATGATAAAACATCTAATATAATTTACGACATTTCACTTAAAAAAAGAAAGTCGGAAAAATGCTTATAAATAGAAATACTGTATATGACATCACTTTCTACAAAGTACTGTCAATGTGACGTCAAACAGACTTCAAATAAATAGATGCTATCTTTTATTTTCTAGTTCGTTTAATACTAAGACTATATGTTAGCTGACCCGTCCGGCGTTGCCCGGGCCCATGATACCTTAAATGAACCTTAAATTTGTATTATTTTATACCTTTAACTCGATTTTGTTTGAATTTCTGTTTTAAAATGAAAACATCACGAAAAAAATAATCATTTGTAAAAAAAAAAAAAAAAAAAAAAACCTTAAACAGAACGGAACTCGGGTTCGTGACCCAGTGCCTGCGGCACGTATATGCAAGCCGCTAATACCATGAAAAAATTCTCAAAAATTAACCTTGAACCGAACGAACCCCTGACTCGTGTTACCGCTGCCTGTGGCTTCGGCACCGTATAGCAGGTATGCTACGCAGGCGCTGCAAAATCTACTTTCCTCCACCAGGGAGCGCAGTATGTTGTATACGAACATCACCAATCGCCTTGTATTTCCAAGACCTTTCAAATAAGGTGTCACATGGTGGAGTTAACTGCAAAATCCTTTAGTTGCACTTTCTACCACCAGGGGGCAGAGTGTGTTCTATAGGAACATCACCAACGGTCAAGAAATACCAAGGCCTTTAAAATAAGGTGCAACATGATAGGGCCCACTACAAAATCACTTAGTTCCACTTTTCATCACCAGGGGGCGCCCTATATTATATACAAACATCCCCAATCAACATGAAATTTCAAGACCTTTATCAACAACCGCCTTGAATTTCCAAGACCTTTTAAATAAGATGTCACATGGTGGTGTCAGTTTCAAAATCCTTTAGTTGCACTTTCCACCGCCAGGGGACGCAGTGTGTTCTGTACGAACATCACCAACGGTCAGGAAATACCAAGACCTTTAAAATAAGATGTAACATGATAGGGCCCACTACAAAATCACTTGGTTCCACTTTTCACCACCAGGGGGCGCCATATATTATATACAAACATCCCCAATCAACATGAAATTTCAAGACCTTTATCAACAACGGACTTGAATTCCCAAGACCTTTTAAATAAGGTGTCACATGGTGGTGTCAGCTGCAAAATCCTTTAGTTGCATTTTCCACCACCAGGGGGCGCAGTGTGTTCTGTACGAACATCACCAACGGTCAGGAAATACCAAGACCTTTACAATAAGATGTAACATGATAGGGTCTGCAGCAAAATCACCTAGTTTCATTTTTCACCACCAGGGGTAGCACTATATTGTATGCAACAGAAAGTGATTTTTTAGTATTCGACTCTAGTCCCCATATGTACAATTTCTTCACCATGAAGTAATTTGAAGCTTAGTTAAGCTCGTAAACGTGTTTTTAACCCGTTTCCCCCGGGGGGGGGGGGGGAACCGTTCAACTTTTTTTTATTTTTCACTTCTCATAGCACATCTACAGACCAAGACCTTTTTTTAGACACCTCAACCAAATTTTTAAACCAAGTAGTTCTCTCAATATAGTGGAGACAGACAAAAACATGTTTCAAATTAATATATAGATTATAAGCCATACACGTAATTAAGAAACAATTAAATAATAACAACAAATTTTTAAGAAACATCTTTAAGACATCCCAAATTTTAAACTACCGAGTGACAGTTTCTTTTGATTTTCCAAAGAACTTGAACTTTCCAGATTGACAAGAAAATTAGTGTTTTTGACTTATACTTAGCAAACAGCCACTTTGAATATGCTTTCTAAAATTAGAAACACTTGTTTAAAAATATAAATTTTACTTGCAAAAATTGCATAAAATGACGTATTTTCTCAGACACTTCATTTTAACATAGAAGCATAATTAACTATTCTTAACACCTATGCTCGTTTTAAATTTAAATAAAATCTTTTTGTAAAAAAATAGAACCGACTCCAAAAAGCAACTACTATTCAAACAACTAAAAAAAAAAAAAAGGTACAAAATGAAACTGTAAATTGCGCCTAAAAGTATAAAATAATTTCCTTCGCCAAACAACCTATAACACTACAATTAATCATAACTTTTGAAGTCGGCGCAAAATTAAATAAAATTTAATTAGTTTTCAAAGGTTTGTTTTTAGATCGGTAGCAAGAAATGCTGCTGTCTCGAATGATCCATTTTCATGTTTCCTTTATTATTTTATCACTGTATACAATTGATCCATTAGTAGCATCTACATAGAACAGTGAACATTCGTCACAATGCGGTATTTATGTTTCTACGAAGTTAGAGTTTCCTTTGCAAATTTGGTATAACTTTGATAACTATCATGTAAGATGTGTATTTTGAATAGGATTTGAGTTTTGTATTGAATAAAGGTATCAATTTTTATTTAATTTTGCGCCGACTTCAAAAGTTATGATTAATTGTAGTGTTATAGGTTGTTTGGCGAAGGAAATTATTTTATACTTTTAGGCGCAATTTACAGTTTCATTTTGTACCTTTTTTTTTTTTTTAGTTGTTTGAATAGTAGTTGCTTTTTGGAGTCGGTTCTATTTTTTTACAAAAAGATTTTATTTTTCTCTTTTCAGTGAATATTTATTCATATAGCAGAACATCAGAAGACGTTCGACGGCAGTTTCACAAATCACAACTTCCAAGAAAAGGGACATAACTCAAACAATGGATTATGTCACTGAAAAATACATGAAATGCACCCAGTGTTAACAAAGAAGTTACATCCCCATCTACAAAGTTATCCACTCGAGAGACAGTTATGCCAGTTTATTCTGGACAATATATTTTTAAGTTGATTTTTCTCAAATGCTGCATTTTTTAGTTGTGTCACTTTTCTTAACTTTATCGGATATGAGCAAAAAACTATCTATTGAACGAACATACGTTAAATTAAAATGTCTTTAGAAATGTAAAGAACGGATACGCACGCTGTATTCGTAACCAAAAATTCTGTTAGGCATATACATTGAACTTTACAGTGAATATGTGTCACCCGCTGCGCTGGAAATTGCGAAGCGTATAGTTCAAAAAAAGAGCAAAACATGCATTGCAGCTGACGGACAGAAGTTTCAACATCGATACTTATATACTGTTTTTACCAGTGTAGCTGCATGCGTTCAACAGTTAGAGTGAGAACAGACTTTTGTGAGTATCCTATAATTTGTTTATATCTTAATGAAATCGTAATGAAACCTTTTTCATTCCAAGATCATTACGACAACAAAAAAAGTTTTAAAATTAAATCATCTCTTACGAAGTTATAAGCTAACAAATTTCAACAACAACAACAACAATGAGAAACATGGTTTGTATTGAGAACTTCTTCCTTTATGAAGTCGGTTTGAAACGTCTATGCGTTAATTGATGTGACCGCTTATAATAACCATACTTTGAATTCTACATAGCATAAATGTCACCCGCTACGCTATAACATATGCAATGTCGTTCAAGTGTGCACAAAATAGGAAATTGTGAACAAACAAATGCACGTTTTAAGCGTTCTGTTTTTAGCATTAATGTCTAAAATATCTTTTTGGACTAAATCGATGATGCTCTGCAATTTTATAATTCACTTTTTCCCCTGTCTTGAACCGTTTCCGATATAGGAGCGCTAACTCCACCATTTTCCGCCAGGAGGCGCTGTAGGCAGTTGAACCGCATTGCACATATCCACTTTATTGTAGCTACATACCATTTTTATGACTATAACTGCAGCTGCTCAGCAGTTAAAAGAGTTGGGACTGACTTTTTTGGGCACCCTGTATTTTCTTTTGATCGTAAAGATATTACAATGGGAACTATTTCAGACCAAGACCTTTACAATAAAACAAAAAGTATCAAAATTGGATCATCCGTTCAGAAGTTATGAGCTAACAAACAAAAACAAATAATTACAAGATAAAAAGATCTTTTTATATACCATGTTTTTAAATCTTCTGTTCAATCATATAAACGCTACCGAAGGCAGCGGGAACTCGGAGCAATCGGATAAATTTAAAAAAAAATCATTGCTCTCGTGTTTTGAGCTATTATAAAAGTTTCAAATGTCTAGCTAGTTGGGAAGTTAGTGAAAAATCGATTGCAATCTTTGTACTGGTAACGCTGCCGAAGGCAGCAGGAACCCGAAACATTTGGTTACAAATATTTTAAAAATGCATTTTCACCGTATTCTGAACTATTCTGAAAGTTTCAAATGTCTAGCTAGTCAGGAAGTTAGTTAAATAAATTTTCTGTTGAATCATATAAACGCTGCTGAAGGCAGTAGGGACCTGAAACAGTTGACTAAAGCTATAAAAAAAAATGTATTGTCACTGTATTCTGAGCTATCCTGAAAGTTTCAAATGTCTAGCTAGTCGAGAAGTTAGGGAAAAATCGATTGCAATCTTTGTACTGATAACGCTGCCGAAGGCAGCAGGAACCCGAAACATTTGGCTAAAGGTATTAAAAAAATGCATTTTAACCGTATTCTGAACTATTCTGAAAGTTTCAAATGCCTAGCTAGTCGGGAAGTTTGTTAAATAAATTTTCGTTCGAATCATATAAACGCTGCCGAAGGCAGTAGGGACCTGAAACAGTTGACTAAAAGTATAATAAAAAATGTATTGTCACTGTATTCTGAGCTATCCTGAAGTTTTCAAATGTCTAGCTAGTCGAGAAGTTAGTGAAAAATCGATTACAAGCTTTGTACTGGTAACGCTGCCGAAGGCAGCAGGAACCCGGAGTAGTTGGTTAAAAATATTTAAAAAATGCATTTTCACTGTGTTCTAAACTATTCTGAAAGTTTCCAATGTCTAGCTAGTCGGGAAGTTAGTTAAATAAATTTTCTGTTGAATCATATAAACGCTGCCGAAGGCAGTGGGAACCTGAAACAGTTGACTAAAAGTATTAAAAAAATGTATTGTCACCGTGTTTTGAGCTATCTTGAAAGTTTCAAATGTCTAGCTAGTCGGAAAGTTAGGAAAAAACCGATTGCAATCTTTGTACTGATAACGCTGCCGAAGGCAGCGGGAACCCGAAACAGTTGGCTAAAGGTATTAAAAATATGCATTTTAAGCTTATTCTGAAAGTTTCAAATGTCTAGCTAGTCGGGAAGTTAGTTAAATAAATTCTCTGCCGAATCATATAAACGCTGCCGAAGGCAGCGGAACTTGAAGCAGTTGACTAAAATTATTAGAAAAATGTATTGTCACCGTGTTGTGAGCTGTCCTGAAAATTTCAAATATCTAGCTAGTCGGGAAGTTAGTTAAAAATCGATTGCAAGATTTGTCCCTGACAAACACACAAACACACAAGAATCGAAGTTAATAAAAACATGGTAAAAATCATACGCTTTGTATTGAGAACCTCCTCCTTTTTGAAGTCGGTTAATTAGAGCATCTCTTACGAAGTTATAAGCTTACAAACACTAACAACAACACATAGCTGGAATTAAGAAAACCTTCCTGTCTGAAGTTGGTTGAAAACGACTTTGCGCTAATCGATGTGACCGCTTACAGTACCAGTACTTTGAACCACAGAGTATGCGTGTCATCCGCTACGCTGCAAAGTGTGCATCGTAGTTCAAGTGTGCATAGTGTAAGAAATTGCGAACAAACAAATGCACGTTTTTAGCATCAATGTCTAAACTATCTTTTCGTACTAAATCGATGATGCTCTTCAATTTTATAATTCACTTTTTCCCCTGTCTTGAACCGTTTCCGAGATAGGAACGCTAGCATGAATGTCTGTACTCTTCAATTTTGTAATTCACTTTTTTCTCTAGAACCGTTTTCGAGATAGGAACACTAACTCCTCTATTTCCCAGCAGGTGGCGCTGCAAGCGGTTTAACCTTGTACTGCATGGCCACTTTGCTATACTTGCATACCATTTATATCACTATAGCTCAAGCCGTTTAGCAGTTAAAAGAGTTGGGACTGACTTTTTTAGGCACCCTGTATTTTCTTTAGATCGTAAAGATATTACAATGGGACCTAAGTCAGACCAAGACCTTTTCAACAAAACAAAAAGTATCAAAATCGGAGTATCCGTTCAGAAGTTATGAGCTAACAAACATAAAAAAAACATACGGTTTGAATTGAGAACCTTCCTTCTTTTTTGAAGTCGGTTAAAAAATAGTCTCAAGCCCAGTGGCAGAAACACCGCGACATAGTCGCGGACACAGAAAAACGGCTTGCAGACAGTTTTTGTCTGTACTAATAAAAAAATTAGTCTACAACTTCCGAACACTCTTTGTCTGCACTAATAAAAAAAATTGTCCGCAACTTTCGGACAGTATTTGTCTGCAGTCATAAAAAATTTTCTGCAATTTACGGACATTTTTCGCCCGCTATAATGCGCTACTGCTACCGGTGTATGACGTCTTAGACACTCTCTGGTAGGAAGACCAGAGCCCCCCCCACACACACACACACTTTAGGTGCCTTTGTAGGAACACACAAAACAGCGCTTAACAACGGCGACCTAGGGAGCCTAGATCTCCCTTGATAGACAGCGTTATGCGTGTATTCTTTTCTCCTGTTACCTGTTACTGAGATTCTACGGGAACGTAGAAAAGTGCTAATTTAATTTAAAACTGCTCCAAAATTTCTCCCCCACTTCAAATTTTACTTGTAAAAATTTCTGTACTAAAACTAAAACCAATACTTTTATTATTTATATTCTGTTGTGTGAAACATTGCTATAAAATATTTAATTGAATGAGTTAAACTTATTATTTTATAATTGTTTGTACTATATTGTTCTGTAGTAAAATTGTATTCGTGTATTGTTGCACGGGATCACCACTGTTGTTAAGTTCTTTCCCACCCCCCAAGATTGCCGCTATCAGCTTTCAGGCATTTTTGAGTGTAAGCCATCGCAAATTTCACAGACAGATTATGAAATTTTAGCCTGTCGCAGACAGCTACAAAACTTTCTGCCACTGGGGTCTCAAGAAAAATTTAGATAAAAAAAAAAAAGAAAAAGTAAAGAAAAGCTTAACAGTAAAAATAAATAAATATTCAATTTTCTTCTCAAATTATTCTTAATTAAACTCAAACAATATTATTGATATAAATAAATGCTCCCAAACACTATCCCTATGCGATTACGCATTTTCAATTCCATCTGCTATAAGCAATTCTCACTCCCGAAACATCTGTTTTGTTTCCAATACGCAAGCAAATCCAAACCTAGCAACTGTAATCGCATTCCTCACCTTCATGACAAAATAATAATCAACATCTAATAATCACCCCTTACCTATCTCATGCTAGCTGCTTAAATTAACATCCTGAGCACATTATTTTGTTAAATTGTGGTATCAAAGTATCTCCATACAGAAAGATTTTATTATCCCATAAATAATAATCAACACCAAATAAAATCATTTCTAAGTTAATATCAAGGGTGTTTATTATCAGCACGATGTTATTTGTCCTAGATGTTAAAATTATTTTGATTAATATATTTTAACAGGAATATTCCGTAATGTATTCTAGAAAATATTCAAGGGCTCAGCTGTATTATTTTTTTAACGATAATTTTATGAACATGGAAAGAGATTAGACTGAGAATATCACTGAGTAAGCAGAGCTGTATCAAACCACATGTATTTCATTACAGAGATAAAATTATTCTTTCTAACTTGAAGTAACGAATCAGTAATTTAGAATTTGTTTCATTTCTCGTTACTTGTGTCGCATGAATCTTATGGCCCACATGCCGCAGAACAAAATTAAAACATTTGTGCGGGATTGTTACTTCTTCGTTATCCTTATGTGTATGATGCTGTATTTAACATGTGGGGTGCAGCGATTGTTAGATGCGAAAAGATGGGTGTTTTATTCTTTACTTGGTACTTTTTTGTTACCCGTATGATGCAATTTGGACTGCTAGTTTTCGTATGATTTGGATTTTGATAATATTGTTTTTGTATTTTATAAATTCATTATATAAAATAAATAATTCAAGCTTTTTACTTGTATGATGGTGTATCATATCAGTTTTGTCGCCAGAAATTCCTCGTCTATTTCGCGTGCAAATATAAAGTTGAAAATATTATTTTTTTAATATCATATTTTTAGTAATATATTACTGTGCTAATAGGCTACAATGCAATATTACTTACAATGTTACGTGAAATAACGCTCATCTTTATTAAGTAGTGCTGATCAATCACCAAAAATTATATTATTGTATTCAGGGAACCTTACGATAATGCATAATTATAGCAAAAAAAAAAAAAAAATATGTTGAACTATGGAATCTAAATTAGTATTTAGTCTACCATATGGGTATGTGAAAGTAATCATCAATCCTACACTGTTTTCCTGAACTTGGTGAAATTTAGTAAAGCATTTCCATCGATAATATTTCACAGAGAATTTATTAATTTTATTTTGAGTAGCCCTGTATATTGTCTAGTACACTTAAATTTAGCATAGAATAAAAAACATAATGCAACTTGAAATGTACTTCCAGCAATTTCCAAGTATAGTCCTAATATATCCAAATTCTTTTGTGTGGTCCTGTAAACAAATGGTGAAAGATTTTCCTATACATCTCATATTAAACCAGCTTTTATGCATATAAAAATATATATGTCAATTTTATTTTTGTTTAATGCAGCTAAAATGAGCCTACCAGAAATTTCACCCATAGAATTTGAATTTCCTTGGATATCTCTATACATAACATACACAAGCTATTTGTCTGATTTCAAAAAAAAGTTTTAAGTACCATCCCCATAAGATACATATTTAGAATACAGAGTTTGCACCTCCTACTGAAAAATTTGTTCTTGAGTCATGCTGATAACAGACTCAAACCCACACAAACCAATCGATAAAAACCTGATTTTCGGATTCAGATGACCTCAAAACCAGACTTAGATAAAATGTAAAACTTTCTGCAAACACAAAATATCAATAAAAGATTTTCTGCAATAAAGACACAACAACAGGTAAAAGATTAAATAACTTATAAAACAACAAATATACAAATTAAGCATGAAATAATTGAAAACGGCTAATTTTCTTCCTCATGAACAATGATGAAAATTTTCTGCAAAGAAAAGAAAACTTTCTGCAAATGATGTTCACGTGTTTGCGTATATTATGCATGTCTGCTCAAAACTTGTAAGTACAGAGTACAGTTACCACTGCTTAATAAATTCACTGGTTAACAAAATCAGCCGCTTAATCAGACAAAATTGCTAGGACTGGAATGAAATCAATACAAATCAGTTTTAAAACCGCCGCCTAATAAACTAAAAAAAAATCTTTTAAGGAGCAAAAATGCCATTTATGCACGAAAAGCAAATTTTTATATACACTGTGACTTTTTATTAAAAAAAATCAACAATCTCTCTGTTACCTCTCTTTGGTGAAAAGTTTACATTTAAAATATACTTACAAATTAAACATGCCCCATCACTTGTTTTAGTGACAATTTCAAGGAATGTATTCTTCAAAGCGGTAATAAGTTACAAATTTGATTTGGTACAAATGTGATATATATATTTTTAATTAAATATTAAAAGAGAATTTCTAGTTCTTATTCTGAAATAACTAAGAAACATGAGTTTAAAAGAAAAGTGTATACTTTTGGACCCCATAGCAGAAAATGCGAGACGCGCGACGTGCGTCGCAGATTTTTTTTTAATCTGCAGATTATTTCCAAATCAGCATTCTGCAGAGATTCCAAATCTCCCGATTTTGGCAGGAAAGATAGCGATTTTCAATCTTTTTCCATCCATAGCATAATTGTCAATATTCATTTTAAACACGTTTCATGAAGTTCTAGAACCTATAAAAAGGTAGATCTGTTCAATATTTCTCACTTATGAAATATTTCTTTACCCCCTCCCCTCCCCTCCTTACGCCTATTAATGATCGGTGATCAAACAGATCAAGGAATCTTTACGATTTCGAATTTTTTTTCCATCAGCAATATATATGTCAATATTTTTTAAAAACTTACTTAATTAGATCCCAGAAACTATAAAGAAGTGGAATTCTTCAATATCTCACTCATATTTGTTTTAGTTCTCCCCCCCCCCCTCCCCTACAAATAACAATCGGTGATTCAAAGTTTCACAAAAGTGTTGTAATTTTTAATCTTACTCCATCCACAGCATAAATGTCAATTTTCATAAAAAATGCGCTTTATTAGATTCTAGAACCTATAAAGAAGTAAAATTATTAAAAAATTACATGAGTGAGAAATATTTGTGTCCCCCCCCGTTAATGGTCGGCAATAAAACAGCTCATGAAATTCTTGTAATTTCAAATCTTTTTCTATCCGCAGCATAAATCTCAATGTTCTTTTTAAACTTAGATTCCAGAACGTATATATATATATATATATATATATAAAATAGAATTGTTCAATATCTCTCACTCGTATATTTATTTTGCTTCCCCCCCTCACCTCCACCGTAGGTAATCAAACGCTTCATAGCAGCATTGAAATTTTCAGTCTTTTTGCATCCACAACATAAATAACAATGTTCATTTTAAACTTACTTTATTAAATTCTAGAACCTATAAAGAAGTAGAATTATTCAATATCTCTCCATTCATATAATTTTTTTGTGACCTCAACCCCCCCCCCCCCTTTCCCCCATTCCTATTTTGTACCGATCGGTAATGATGATGTTGTGATTCTTTTAGTCTTTCTTTGTATGCAGCTTAACTGTCAATATTCTGTTGCTTCATTAAATTGTAGAATCTGTTTAGAGGTAGAATTGTTCAATATCACTCATTACTCATGCAATTTTTGTTATTGCTTCTTTGAATATATACAGAATTTTGCACCAATTTTAAATTTTGATGATCTTGAGATATTTTTGTTTGAATACCAGTATTTTGTAAATGTATCGCTAGCACTATAGAAAAAGAAAGTGGATCTGAAAAGATCACAGGTTTTTTATGAAAAGTCTTATCAGGAGTGATTGTTTAGGTATTTTACCTAATTTCAGGTATTATTTTTTCATTTTTGGTACCAGAATCCCAATTTTTCTGGTTGTTAAATTCATTAAAAAAGAATAAAATAGCAAATTCATATGACTGCTAAATCTAATTAAAACTAATATTTTTCATAATGAGAGGATTGGATCTCCTTGCAATAAATTATATATTCTCTATCCATACAAAATCTCTTTCTTGTTAAAGTTTCAGGTTTTTTTTTTTTTTTTTTTTTTTTTTTTTTTTTTAGGAATTCATAATCACTCGTGCTTTTATTGAGCTGTCAAAGTAAATACCTGTTTACTTATTAACCCCTTAACGCGCGGTGTCCTCGCCACAAAGACGCAAAATTTAAGATCCAGCTGCAAAAATTCATCCCGGAAATATTTTAGCAAAAATTTACGTTTATAACATATCAGAAAAGGCCGGTTTTTTAAACATCAAAATTTAAAATTTCTTTTAGTTTAATTTAGTTCATGAATTCCGGTGGCAGTATAATTTAAATGTTTCAAATTGTCTTGCGCCGCAAAGGGTTAAGTTACTTAAATACGCAGTTTCAATTTCAGTATCGGAAGATTTCTGTAAAAGTTGAGGCTCAGACATCGAGATGGTGAGCAAAATGCAATTAAGATGTACAGATGGCAATGACAAACAAGCTGTAATTGTTGATAAAAGAAAGTTTATACGTTTTTATATCCCTCCATCTGGTTACAGAAGAATCAGAAAATTACAGAAAGCTGCATTAATTTCAATGTTTAGAGTCTCTTACTTACAGGGTTTGCGCGGGATCGCGGGAATCGCGCAATATTAAAAAAAATCCCACTTAAAAAATTTTCATATGCGCGCTTTTCCCGCACTTATTTTCACGCGATTTTTTTTTTTTTTTTTTATCTAATTCATTGAACTCCGCGAATTTATTTTTTCCGTTTTTAAAAAAACGCGGACATCGTTTGTTAATAAATAAATAAAAATGGAACAATCGGTGATCAAATGTTCTACAAAGGCTTCTGATTCCTAATCTTTCTCCATCCACAACATAAATGTCAATATCCATTTCAAACTTGCTTTATGAGATTCTAGAACCTGTAAATAAATACAATTGTTAAATATTTCTTGCTCATGTAATTATTTTTTGCCCACCTCCCCCTTTATTTATCTCCATCTAGCGATCGGCAATCAAATGTTCTGCTGAAGTCTTGTTTCCCAATATTTACCCATCTGAAACATAAATTATATTCATAATATTCATTTTAAACTTGCTTTATTAGATTCTAGAAAAAGAATTGAAAGAGTTTAATATTTCTTACTCTGTAATTATTTTTTTAACCCCCCACCCCCTCTTTTTCATCTAAGGAATACGGATTGTGGTCAATGATGAATTCTAGAAACAATAAAGCAATAGAATTGCTCAATATTTCTGACATGTGTAATTATTTTTAGACCTTCAGTGCTGAACTTAATGAATCTATTTATTTTTTATCAATTAAGTTAAATCTTTATGGGGTGTCATACCTATACCAAATTTGTAAACATGGGGGAAATGAAGAATAGATTTTTCAGGTAAGAAATTTTTTTCCAAATCAATTTAAGAATATTAATACTCAGTTGGTTTTATGCACGTTTGAAACTAATAATTAGCCACTGCTATTTTTATATGAATGATTAATTGTACATACATAAAAATCATATTCTATATTTGTTTGAAAAATTTGTTTACTCTTGGTGTGAAATTTTAATAAGATTTTATGTGGATATAAAAGTTATTGTCGGTATATTGAAGAATTTTTTTTTACACTAATGAAAAAATCCTAAAAATGCTTAATGTAGATAAAAACTATATATATAAATGTTTATGTCATCAGTTTATTGAAAGTGACATTATCAATATTCAACTAATCATCCAATCAATCATATTAGAGAAAAAATTTCCGCTAATTTCTAATTTCAGCAATCAGATGTCTGTAATTTGCATATTTCTTGAAAATACTTTTTTTTTTCTGTAAAATGTAATTACTGACTTAAATTTCAAAAATCTCACTTAAATTTTCAAAATCCCACTTAATTTTTTTGTTAGAGTGGGAGAATCCCACTCATTTTTTTTTCCTTAGTGCGAACCCTGTACTACAAGTATTTTACTAGAGTCAATAAGAACAAAATCACAAACAAAGATAGATTTTATTCACTGTGAAGGATAATGTGGCTAATGCCAACTCTTTACCTAGCTATATGTAATCAAAATTTTATAACTACAATGCTTTGACATATCTGACAGATTAATAACATTAAATAAATGCATCGTTGTGATAAAAATATGCTTACTGAATCCGGTACCTTTTTTTTTTTTTTTTTCCATAACTTAATGGGAAATTATGCTGCAGATTATTTTCTAATGCCCAAATAGCTGTCGCAGATTGGCAGAAAAATTTCTGCTACTGGGCTTTTGGAAAAGTAATGATGATTTTCCTCAAAGAAAAGCATATCAGCTGTAAAAAGTTAATTAATATTGTTTATTAATTCCATTATTTGATACCTTTTGAAATTTCTTTCCTAATTCAGGACAGTAATATATTTTTCTTTTGTGAAGCCTGCAGGAATGTTCGCCGCATATAAAAATCAGCTGCTTTATAAAATCACTTTGGCTCAGAATGAATGGGATTTTAATAAGCGGTGGGTACTGTGTAACAAAAACCGTACTTCAAAGATTCGACTAAAAAACAATATTTTCTATGATATATAGGTAACAGAAAGCAGGGTTGCCACAAAAGAAATGTAACAAAAATAGTTGCTTTAGTAGCCTAGAAGCATTAAAATAGTTGCCTAAATAGTAGCCTAGCAACCAAAATACTAGCTTAAATATCACATGCTAACGATCATTAAAGGATAAAAAACATTTGCATATTCTTACTATTCAATATAAATATAACAATAATAATAAAAAAAAATTCTGAATATAAAAGCTGAATTAAAAAAAAAAAAAAATTAGGCAATGAGTCATTGTGGAAACAATTTTCCCACAGAACAACATGGGATTTGGTTGTTGAAAATGTTAAGCATTGTCTGCTCTTAAGAGCTTATGTTTTTTTTTCTGTATTCTTCCTTTTCTGATTTACTGAAGAGCTTTCTTTTATAATTTTGTTATTTTTTCTTACATGAAATCAGGGTGAGGAAGGACATAACAGTTCACAGGAGTGTACTATAGTCCATTTCCTCAGCCGGGTCTCTTCAAGGCCACAGAATTTCTGTCTTCTGCGGAGGGGGAGATCACGTGACTGAGATCACTCCCTCAATTTCTGCTTTTTTACTCCCACCGCACTTGGGGAGTGGGAAAGCATTCTGGCTGGCTCATTGCTTGCTTATTCTTCTGTTTGACTAGTGATTGTTTTTTAGTCTCTTGTTTGTCATTTAAGCATTATTTTTATTATGGCTAGTCAAAATATTCGAAAAGTCTAAAAGTATTACTTACAATGTGTACAATTTTTTTTAAGAACTTGTTGCAAATAAACCAGATGCAACAATCAGAGAGGTTTTTATGCACATCCAATCAATCACTGCTGATGCATGCAGTGTATCCAAACGCACTGTGCAAAGGATTTGTGCCGAAGCTGTTACGGATGTCGCCGGCATTTTTCCTACAGTGCCGTGCTTTGAATCGCCCAAGAAAAACATATCACGCTCTAAACCTGTTACGGAAATGGATGATTTTAATAAGGATATCGTGCATCGAACTGTGCAGGAATTGTATGATCCTAGAGAGTACCCGACTTGTCAAAAATTGAAAGAAGTTTTGATGCAAAAAATCAGATTTTTCGGTAGCATTAAAAGTCTCTGGATAATTTAAAAAAAAACTTGGTTTCACGTACAGAAGGTGCAATGAGGATCGGAAGTTTTTGATAGAAAGAAATATTGTGGCTGCAAGAATTTCTTTCCTCAGAAAAATGCACAATATTCGTCAAGAATCAAATCCTCGTCCTATTATTTATCTTGGCGAAACATGGATAAATCAAAATCCTGCACAAAAGTACATTTGGCAAGCTATCACAGACCAAGGTGGTCTTTCAGGCTTCCGCTCTATCATTGCCAGTATAATCCTATTGAATTGATATGGGTGCAAGTAAAAAATGAAGTAGCCAAATATAACAAGACTTTTAAAATAAAGGACGTGAGAAAGCTTCTTCTGGAAGCTCTAGAAAGAGTGAGCGTTGAGAACTGGAGCAGATGTGTTAATCACTGCTATTTATTACAAGAAGATTTCGTTAAAGAAGGCATTAGGGATGAAATCATTCAACAATTTGTGATAAACTTACAAGATGATACTGATTCCAGCAGTGAAAGTGAATATGAAGATTAAAATTTTCAAATTCACACTTCCAGTTTCTAAAAATGGTACTGTAGCTTGTTCTTTTGAAAACTGTACACATTGAAAATAACACCTAGACTTTTAAGAAACAGTTCTTTTCAGAGCTAGTAAAACAGTTCTTTTCAGAACTAAAAACCAGTCCTTTTTAGGACTTCCAAAAAAGTTCTTGTCAGAACTAAGCTCTACTTAGGGCTAAAAAAAAAAAAAGAAAGAAAATTCACATAACATAATCAAATAATGCAAATTTCGGAGAAAACCACAGAAAACTCTAAACGTTTAAACCGACGAGTGCAATCTGGATGTCAACCCACAACCTCCCGTTTACCAGCTCTAAGATTAGAATCTCAGAGATGATGACGGGGATACTGGGTTCGTACTCAGATCTCGTTCGTCGTTCTAACCATTCAAAATTTCCGGTTTTTCTCCGAAACTTTCATAAATGACGGTTAAATTCAGAAAGACACAATTTGGCACAAATCCGTCGAGCAGACGATTATGATCTATGGGCTCTGATTTCTTTAGATACAATAATGTTAAAACAAACAAGATACTATGAAAATTACTGAAATTCTATTATAATTTTCTCTTTTGTTTATTTAAAGACTTCTCTTACGTTACTTTTTCTATACAATCGTTAATTAATTTATGTTCAGAAAGTGATATTTTAGGAACTGGATCTAACAAGATAAAGAAAATTAATATCAAGGTAGGTCCAGGTCTTGGAAATAAGTACCTAAACTATTAGTATTTGTGTTGAAACAAAAAAGGATTCAATATACTGAAAATAAAATAAAATAAAAATAAATAATTTATCTATACTTGTATTTCTAAACTGTAATAAAATTTATAATTTCATATACCTTATATGCATTCACAATCATTTTTAATGGATTTTAGCATTAAAATTCTAATTTAAGAAGGCAGCCAAAAAGAATACCTAAAATCTGCAAAATTCTAAAATCCGCACAGTCTCTGGTCCCAAGCTGTGTAAACTCTTAGGAGTGTACTATATAATTTTTTTAAACATAGTAAAAGCCGAGAAACAGAAGATTTTAGACCGTTGAAACCACACAGATCAGTAAGAATAAAATTTCATCAAATAAAATTTACCTATGAAGACATTTTGTTAATTACTAAACAATTTTACTTATTGTTTTCGTATCTTTTCTCTTTCTTTTTTTTTTTGTTAATACCAAGCTTACTTTATTATTACATATATATATTAATTTCCTTTTTCAAATTGTTTATGCTCTCCAGGTGATGTCATTTCATTTTTTATAATGTATGAAAAGGTATTCGTATGATATAAGAAATGAATACATATATCTAATATAAGAAGTGAAAACTATGTGAAACAAAAGAAATATTTAAACAAATGAAACTGAAATAATAATGAAAAGGAGCAGAGGCCACTATGGCCACAGACGGATTAAATAATAATACACTATTGAAATAGTGCAACTGCAGCTGAAATCATAGCATGTGATACATTGAAACGTTCAAAAGTTTTTAATTTAATTCAATGAATATAATATATAAATGTAATTAGTTTATTTTAGAAAAAATGAAGGTATTGTAAATGTTTACTTATTTTTATTTTGTGTTAAAATGAAATTATTCTTTTATTCATTTTTAAACATATAATAAGGAAGACTTTCAAAATAAAAATTAAACTTTGTGATTAATTACAGTTATTTTAAGCATGTGCTTTAACCCGTTAGTAGTCGCTATAGACAGCACCACCTTTTACAAATAGCACACTTTTTATTCAACTGTCACCAATAATTTTAAGAAGTGATGTGACCGACGCTTCTTCGATTTTATTCGCTTTTTATGAATATCAAATGCTACTTTAAAAAATTTTTGGTGGCTATTGAATAAAAAAATCTGCCAATTATGAAGGATGGGCAGCAAATCGACCAACTAATGACTACTAACGTGTTAATGAAAATCATATTATTAAAATTTGTTTCTATAACACCAACAGCACTTTTATCAATTCAAACTGACAATGTTACAATATTCATACATAATTAATATATATATATATGCCCTTCCATAAAGCAATTCTTTATTTATTTTATAAATATGAAATATTAATATTTTGTCACAAAACACAATGAAATAAACCATGATATGATTATTTTTATCTTTCACGTAATTCTTAGTACATCAGCAGAAAAGGCGGGGGGAAAAACAGAGCGATCTCGTTGTTTCTTCAGTAACCTAGCAACGAACAGGGGAAGCGAAATCACAGTTCAGCTGAGCGTGGCCTTGAGACGCCTCCCTAAAGGAAATAGAGTATAGTAGTCATTTGCAATGAGCAAATTGGCCAGCAATAGATACATATGTCCTGTCTGGTGCTATTTCTACATTCTCGTTGGATGTTCTACCTGTTTCAAGGTCAACATCAGGGATATACCATACTTTAAGGTAGTAAAAAAAAAAAAAAAATAAGGAGTGAAAAAATTAAGATATGGGATTGTTTATAAAATGCATAGAAAACATTTCTTTCTGAAAGATTTTGCTGATATTTCTGGAAGAATTTTGCAAAAGGTGAAAAATAGTCTCCCAATAGTTGCCTTTTTGTGAAAATAGTTGCCTTTTAGTAGCATGTGGCAACCCTGAGAAAGTAAAAAATGCATTTAATTTCAACTTATTGTTTGAAAAACATTTTTTATCATTTATAGTTACTGAAAGTAATACACAAGTATTTTATTGCTAATCTACAAAATTCGTACAATTTTTCTAAAACGATTCCTGAAATACGTTATTATTTCTATGTAATTTGACAAAATTTCTGCTTTTTGTGTAAATTTCTGAAATGTCTTATACTTTTGTGACTGATTTCCAAATTTGAATGTGGAATCATTTTGCTGCTATC
The DNA here is from genome assembly GCA_963930645.1 of Salticus scenicus. Taxonomy (NCBI): domain Eukaryota; kingdom Metazoa; phylum Arthropoda; class Arachnida; order Araneae; family Salticidae; genus Salticus; species Salticus scenicus. The sequence continues at coordinate 117,957,519 of OZ005653.1, forward strand.
AGACTTAATTTACACATTGAATTGTAAAAATACAAAATTTTCATGTAGTAATAAAATTTGTGCTTATGAAGGTCATAAAGAAAAAAAAAAAAAATACTTTTGCTCATTGAGAATAAAACAAAATAAAGGTAGATTATTTATTTTAAATCAATATCCACAAATTTACATTTTTTTGACAATTCGATAATCTATATTTTTAGTTTAGTTCTGATCTTCAGTTTTTTATGTTTTCGAACTAATTTACACTCCAGCTTCATGATTTTCAAGTTAATGTTCATCCAAAATTTATGGTAGTGCATTTATGCCATCTTTACATGATTCATCATTTTCTTCATTATTTCTACATTTTGAATACTATCCTAAATGATTCTCACTGCATATTAAGATCTTTTAGCTATGTTTTGCACCAATATATTTTTCTTTATCGAAAAATGACAAGATCTTTAAATTCTTTATTTTTACACAATAGGTCTCTATAAAATACATGTAATCTGTTTTCTCGGTAAGAGACATTTTGAAAAACTTTTTCCCTTTCTCTTTGATAAAAAAAAAAAAAAAATGTAAATATACAAAAAACTGAATCAACTTCTCATATGCTAAAAATTTAGTATACTTAGTTGAAAATTTTATGCATCTGTTCGAGAGAAATTGTGCTTTACGAAATCCCCTGACTTTTCCAGGTGCCAATTCCAAGTTTTCCAGGTGAGTATGAACCCTGATTTAATACCAGGGGTGAAGCATGGTTTAGAAAACTCATGGAAGCGCTGGAGACATGCTTCAAACAATAGAGGGAGAATCAGTTAAGCTTTTCAACGATGCAATGTTGGATCTGCTAGACAAGAAACTGAAAATTACTCAATTTCATCTGTATAAAAAACGAATGTATCTTAAGGGAACCACCGCTTCCATGGATGCTTCGTCACTGTTTAATACATAAGGCAAATTAAACATTAAAAATGAGAATTTTCTATAAAAACAAAATTATTTAACAAGAACATTCAAAGACAGTAAAATGTTGAAAAAACCTGAATTCAGGGGTAGCCCCTGAAAAGTTCTCTGTGTATAGCTACCAAATCTCATGCTTTTTTAATACCACTTTAATTATGTAAAAAATTCCATTTTACTTAATCAATGAAAACTGTTACAGAAATCTATAAAAGATTTTTATTAAATGTTTCTAGTAGCCGAAAGGTGTAAATTTGGCAGTTTTCTTGCAGAAAAACTATTACAATAAAAAAGTAACACAATGAACTTTAGAACTATGAGTAATGAGATTCATAACACACTTATTTAAAATAAGGTAAGATTTCTTATAAACAATAATTTATTCATTCGCTTTATATTTAAATCTGTTACAAAAAAAAAAAAAAAAAAAAATGTACGAACGAAAATAAAAAAATATCTTTTGAAATTACAAATTTATTCAAAAATTAAAATTACATAATTTTCTTTTTTCAATGTTGAATTCTCTCTCTCACATTAACAAAATTAGATGAAAGATAAAAAGTACATAATCATTTCTGTTATTAATGGATTTTCAGTATTTATGTAATTTTCTAATCGACCATAAAAATGACAGTAGTTTCCTGCGAAATATAGCATTACAATATACTAATATCGCTACTGTAATCCTATGCAGGGGTCGATCCAGGTTTTAATTTTTGGGTCCCTTTCTTGTGAAATTTTTATTTAATTTTGTGAAAAAGTAAAATATTGTGTAAAAACTTCAGTTTTTACAATAACTTTACGTAATGTTTAATATCAAGTTAATAGAGTTTCGTTGAGCCAAATTAAGGCATAAGTTAAAAATAATACTGAAAATATGAAAACATTTAATAAAAGGATCATTTTTATAAATCAAACTCTTATCCATTTTATAAATTTAAATTTTGTGAAGGGTCCCTCCCTTTTTATGGATTTGAATTTTGTGAAGGGTCCCTTTTTATGAATTGGAATTTTGTGAAGAGCCTGCAAAAGGGACCCAAATTTTGCCTGGATCGACCCCCGCTATGACATAATTAAGTTTATAGTGCTTGTATGTACTTCCCATTTTGAATATTTTATTTTGATTTATTTTAAAAATAATTTCAATTAATCAACATAATCCTTTACTAACATTTGCAAATAACACAGAAGTGTGGTAAAGCATAACATTTGTGAGTGGATCACTAAATTATTCATAATTTATATACATGTTTTTCACCCATTCACTTTTCCTAAATGAAGAAATTTTTTGAACTAGTATCTATTAGTAACCAGTTTTAAGACGCCAACACACAAAAGAGGATAATAGTGCCAATCTGGTGTGGATTTGTTACACTAAGCTAATCTTTGTAGTAGAGATGCAACGATTATTCGGCCGAAGCCGAATGTTCGGCGTATTCGGCCTGTCAGCCGAATATTCGGCTTCGGCCGAATATCAAGTCCATTATTCGGCCCAGGCCGAATAATTCTGTAAGTAATGTTTTTATTTATATTTACACAATAAAATTTTTTAATTTTAGAATTTATATTTGTCATGTATTGTGAAAATTTTATTTGAAATTAACTAATATAAAAAAAAAAAAATCTTTCATACCTTGAATGAATTTTATCATACCATTTTAATGTAAGGATCATGTAAAAACTTTTATGCTATATCAATAAGTGCAAAACATATATCTGTAGTAAGCTAACATAATCTGTTAAATTTAAAATTAATCTATTCAAATTTGTCCCAACTGAACCATAAAAGCAAATTCTGATTTTTTTTTAAAGCATAATGAAAATATTTAACATTTATTTTTCGTTATTTAATAATAATAAAAAAAAAAAAAAATCCTTCCAATGATATTTTTAATTATTGGGGGCAGGTGAGACAAAAAATTAGAAATTGAGTTAGACTGTTCAAAATTGGTATACATAGGTTTTGGGAGCCTAAAAGTCGAATTAGGATATTTTCAAAAGTGTAAAATTATTAGGGGGGGGGGGGCAAAAAATAAGAAATTGAGTTAAACCATTCTAAATTGGTATTTATAGGTTTTGGTGGCCTACAAGTCGAATAAGGATATTTTGGAAAGTGTAAATTTGTTTGGGGGGGGGGGGACAGGAAGGGCAAAAAATTAGAAATTGACTTAGACCGTTCAAAATTGGTATGTATAGGTTTTGGGGGCCTAAGAGTCGAATGAGGATATTTTAGAAAGTGTAAAATTATTAGAGAGCAGGGGGGGGGGGGGGCAAAAACATAGAAATTGAGTTACACCATTCAAAACTGGTATATATAGGTTTTGGGGCCTACAATTGAATGAGGATATTTTCGAAAGTGCTACATTAAGGGGAGGTGGAAAGAGGGACTAGGCAGACAAAAAAATAGAAGTTTAGTTAGACTGTTCAAAATTGGTATATATAGGTTAATTAGGAGGGGCAGGAAAGGTAGAGAATAAATATGCGTATCCCTAAATCTGTGCACGCGCAGTGCGCACGCCGGTGTAAGTTTTTACTCGATCAAAAAGATTTTTTTTTTTTTTTTTTTTTTTTTTTTTATGAGCGAGAATATGGAATTTTGAGAATTCATTCATTATAGTGATTCATTTAAAAATAGTGACCCGCTAGCGGGCGAAGCTCACTAGTACCTATTAAAATATAACTAGACAATACCTTATAAGAAACTTGCAAAGAATTATTATTATTGAGGCAATTTTTAAGCCGAACATAGCCGAATATTTTTTTCAGAATCAAATAATGGTTTTAAAAATTAAAAATTTGTATAAAAATAACTTTTAAAAAAGAAAATAATACATTTTAGTTATGAAATGTACAAGAATTGTACATACAGTGCATACTATACCATGTTTTTAGACAAAAATGAGTTTATTATTCGGCGGCCGAATAGGCCGAATATTCGGCTATAATTTGGCCGATTAATTGGTATTCGGTTATTCGGCCAAACCATTGTTCGTTGCATCTCTACTTTGTAGCCCTAATTATTCAAAGTGAGTGGTGCAATAAACCCTTTCTTTAAAAGCAACAAATACTCTTAAAATTTAAATAATTAGTAAATTCAATTCAAATTTGATTATTGGCATATATCTTAAAATGGTCGACAAGATATAATAGATAAAATTGAATTTCCTAGTTTTATAATTGTCTAGTGGACAATGGTACATAACTAACACTTGTTTATAAAATAAATGAGAACTAAAAGCCTATTTACCCATTAAAAAAAAAAAAATATATATATATATAATAAATTACACAATTTAGTTTAAAAATTAACTAGAATCATCACTGTCATCTAATACACGGATTTTCTTTTTTTGCTTCTTGAGTAAAAAGTTATCTTGAGGATTTTCAGCAGAATCTAGCACAGAATTACTCTGATCCAAGGATTCACTGTTATACAAATTGTTCACAACATGTGTATTGTTGTTATCATCACCATCGCTATCACTGTTGATGAGAAGTCGTTTTCTCTTATTATGTACAGGCCATTTATTCAGAGATGAGTTTTCTGAACCCATTGGATGTGATTCATTATTTGCTTTTGAAACATCTTCATCATCACTTGCTATAGTTTTATCAGTTACTGATATTTCCTTCATTGCAACTGCTTCAGAATTTAATTGTAAATCAGAAGTGGCATTTACACTCACATCAGTCTTCAAAGAAACATTTGAAACAACAGAAATTAATGGTAAATCTTCATCATCTGATGATTCTGATAAAATTTTCTTCGTGGTTACATTTTCACCTGCATCATCATCCGATTCAATTGCTTTACGTAAATCTTGTTTGCTTTTTTCTTTTTTAGAAATTCTTTTTTTTCTAATTTCTTTTTTGTCTGATATCAAACCTATTTCAAGCATCTTTTCTACAACAGTTTTTTTATTCCTCTTCACCGTAAGACCATTTAAAATGTCAGTGATGACATCATTACTGACTTTGTGTGTTTGGTAAAGCTGTTTGAGTTCAACAATGTCAGATTCCGCCCAAGTTTCCAAGGATTTGTTGCTTAATCGTTTTTTTAGCACTTTATCAGCACTTTCTTTTGAAAAATCAGTTTTATTGGACATTTTTTTATTTTTAAGATCAGCTTTACTTTTAATTAATCCTATTTCTAACATTTTTTCAGTAATATCTTTTTTTGTTCGTTTAACAGTTAGGTTACACAAAATGTTCAGCAATATATCATCACTACTTTTATGTTCAAGAAATAGTTGATTTAATTGAATCACTTCTTCTTCAGTCCAAGCTTTAGGTTGTTTCTTCTTAGATTGTGAAAAGCTACTACGAGTTTCATTATTTAAACTAGAATTATAAGTATCTTCATCAGAATCCGATAGTATATGCTTTTTCTTATTCTTTTTTTCCTTAGATTTTCCAACTAGTTTTTTGTTTAAAGGAAAATCTAAGTCACTCTCAGAATCTTCATTTGTAGTATTTTTTCTGTTTAAACTAAGCATTTCTTGTGTATCATGTTCACTCTTTTTCCTTATTTCATTCTTGTCAGTGATGAGACCTAACTCTAAGAGTTTTTCGACAACAGCTTCTTCAGATCGCTGTACTGTAAGAGAATTTAAAATATCCTGCAAAATATTGTCAGAATCCCTATTTTCATGGAATAAATTTATCAATTGCTTTTCTTCTAAATCTTCCCAAACTGCTTGAGATAGATGGTCTATTTTTTTATTTTCGTGTTCGATCTTTCTCTTAATTTCATCCTTGTTTGCAATGAGTCCTAACTCTATGAGTTTTTCAACAACAGCCTCTTCGGATCGCTGTACTGAAAGTGAATTTAAAATACCCTCCATAATGTTATCTGAATCACTGTTTTCATGGAATAAATATATCAATTCCTTTTCTTCTAATTCATCCCACTTTGCTCGGGATTTTTTGTTTTTTATCTTTTTCTTGGTGCTGACTAAATCGGAATGTTTTTCTTTTGAGTGCGGATTACCATCATCACTTAAAGAACCATCATTAGAGGCAAGACGCTCAGCCTCTAAATTTTTGAAAAAATTTATTTCATCTTGATCATCAGATGAATCAGAATTTCTATTAGGATTGAAATCATCTTCGTTATCGCCAGAATCTCCAAAGGAATCTTCATTTTCATCTGAATTAGCATTCTTGGATTTATCAGAACGCTTTTTTGTACCCTTTTTTCTTACTTCTTTTCTATCAGTGATCAAATTTAATTCAAGAAGTTTATCAACTACAGCTTTTCTTGATCTTTTTATGGAGAGTTTATCTAAAATTGTACTCATTATATCATCTGAATGCTTATTATCTTCAAACAAATGTTGTAATTCAACAATTTCAGCTTCTTGCCACTCTTTTCTTTTTTCAGGTTTTAAATCATTTGCAGATTTAATCAAACCAAGTCTTTTTAATGCTGAAATAATCTGCAGTTTTGTCCTTTTTCTTGTATTTAAATTTGCAAGAATAATATCAGCAACATCTTGACCTTCAATATAGATATCTTTATTTTCTTCATAAAGATATTTTAGTTCCTCATCTTCATCTTCAGTCCATATTTTTGTTTTATTTTCTGATGCTCCATACCCTTCTTCTAATTCATACACTTCTTTAGGACCTTTCCAAAATAACAACTCAACAAAAATTTTTTCATTTTTCTGAGCAGCAAGGAAAAATTTTTGTAAAATAAACTTGGCAAACTTATAAAATTCCTTTATTATAGGATTAACAACTATATCGGGATCATGAAGTATTTTTTTAAAAGTAAGAAAGATTGTAGACTGAAAGAACAAGCCATGCATTTTACAATTCCATGCAATTCTATGCAACAACTTAATAAGACACATATTGGTTTGTGGTTTATTGTTTTGATAATTTGCTAACAACAAGGAACAGGGATAAACGACTTTGTGATTTGCATACTTTTTATAGACATCATTCATGTCTAACTTTTGTTCAGAAATAGATGATTGTGCTTCAGTTTCTTCATCTTCCTCCTCAGAATCACTCTCTTCTTCCACTCTTTTCTCAGAAGGATTTTTTTCTAAGCCAGAAAAATGTATTTCTTTTATTACATTTATTTCAGAATCTGGATCTATATCAGCTGTTCCAAAAGAATCCCCTTCAGGCCACAGTTCCCTAGAGGCTCGAAGTAGCCCAAGAGCTTCTAAAGGCTTATTAGCAATTACAGCATCTCTTATTTTATAAATAGCTTCCACTTTTTGTTCTTCAAAAGACAACTGTGAAGCACCATCAAATGGTGTAACACTAGGAAAAGGATGCTTCTCTCGAATGGCTGTCGACAATTCATCAACCACACAATTCCACTGTTCATTTAATTGATCTTCAATATTACCTGGCTCATCATTTAACAAAGATCTTTTTTTCTTTCGCCTACGAACTTTCCTTTGTTTCTTTTGTATAATAATTTCAGAATGTTTCTTAGAATGATTTTCAAGCATTTTAAGAAAAAGTTGTGTACTTTCAATAAGCTCTGCAAGATAAGATAGAGAAAACTTCACTTCATTGTAATTTGATAAAAGAGAGAGCAACATTTCTCTATACTCAATGACATAAAACACATGACTTATCAGGGCATCAGTACAGTTTCTAATAACTTCATCTTGCGATTTCTCCATTATTTTCAGTGTCTCTAATAGCTCTTTATAAGCACTTACACCTAACTGCATTCTTTTGGCCCAAATATTTGTTTTCTTTTTATCAGTAAGCATCATCTCCTGGTAATTTGTTATCTGTGTCTGAATATGGTGAAAAGACTGAATTGATATTGTTTCACTAACGAAAGCAACTTGAAAATCATACAATCTGTTAAACTGCATAAAATAGCGAATTGCCCAAAAAAAATAAGAATCATCATGATCATCTCCTACTTTGTTCATTAACTCCCGTTTCACTGATACCATTACTTTGTTATATGATCTAAGAAATTCAATACAAAACTTCTTAAGAATTATTCTTACTATTAAGGAAGATTGTCTACTATTGTCTACATCAGGAGCACGAACTCTATTTTTAGGTATTCGCTTGTAATCTTTTTTCTTATCAAATTTCACATCGTCAGGACTAGTAATAAATTTATGGGATATAAAATCATTGTCACTTAATGATTTCATATTTTTTACACAATAAACACCATTAAACCTAGGAGAACAAAGAGACTGAACTTTTTTAAGCTTTAATTTTTGTTCACGCAGACGTGCTGCTAACAGAGCTTGTAAATCTTCACTTTTTTCAGCAGACGAACGTGTTTCATTAGCTCTTGCAAGTGTTTCTGAAGTATGTTCTCGGAGCATTAGGGATATTATCTCAAGAACGTGTAAACAAAATCCATGTTCATCTTCATTGGCACAGAAATACAACAATAAAATACTGATTTTAGACTCATGTAAACACCTGATGATTTTATCATGGATACTATCATCATTCTCAGTTTGTTTAGTTATAGATTCATCAGGTGGTACGTGTAAAACATTGCGAACAAGAATTAGAATCCTTTCAATGAACAAATTTTCATTATTACTCCTTTCTAAAGGCGTAAGTCTCAGAAGATCTCTTAAATGTTCAAAAAATATTTTCCAAACATCAACATCAATGAATGCTTTTTTGTAACTCTGGAGGTAGGATATTATTTGAAGATAAATATTTCGAACAAGTTTATCCTCTGGAATATCCTCGTTATACAGTAAAAGAGCTGGATTGGTAAGAGCAATTAAAAGTCTAAGAGTAAACTCAAAAATTTCTTTATCTTTATCATAGCGTTTAATTAAAGGTAAGAGATCAGTTTGTAACACACGTATTGAACCCAAAAAACGAAGTATAGAATGATCATCCTTGTCTTTTCTTAAATAAAGAAGCAAATCTTTCAAACATTCCAAACAATATTCACCTTTTTCATAAACACCTTCGACTTCATTTCCTAAAGCATTACAAGTAGCTAAAACATCACCTTCAACGAATTTATCAAGAGCCATTATAAAGACAAAATGAGAGCTGTTATTAGACAGTTAATTCAAGCACTATACCTCCCACTATCATCATACACTTTTCATAAGACTTTATGCTGAATATTTAATTAAGAATAACAGTTTTTTCAGTAGCTACATTTAATTTACGGATATTTAATTTAAGAAATCAAAACAATCAATCTCTCGCACTTTTGCGCTTGCCGCCTATAAACTTTGCGTTGCGTTTGCACTGCACCGCGGTTTCGCGCACAAAATAGTTGTTGCCATAATTTTTATCATGGAAATTATTTTCAATATAAAAAGTAAAAAAGGGAAATAGTCACATTAATAGGTGATATCTGGTGATATCTTTATTTATCTCGTTGATATCGCCACTTGCATCCTAGGAACACTGAAAAAAAAAATTGATGATGATGATGATGATGATGACATCAATCTAAATTTTTTAAAGAAAAAAAGTGGCAACTGTTTTGTGTTTTGTTTGTTTTGTCGGTGTCGGTAAGCGGTGAAGGGTCGTTTGAGAATTTAGAAGAATAATATTAATCAAACTTGAGCATTTATTTTCATTCTAGAAAGAATATAGTTTAGCATTTTATTCCTGTTAAATACTTTAAAAGATGACGGCTATGCAAGGAGCTCTTTCTGCTGCAGAGCGTTCAATGCGTTCTGTTTTTGGTAATTGTACTAATTATATATGTATAATATATATATAACATTGTTTAAGATAAGGTTACATTTAAAGAGCAGGAAATAATCTTTTGAAACATATTTGATTAAGTTAAATAAAGTACTTTTTTAGGGAGACTGAATTTTTATTTATGAAGTTTCAAAAGTTTGTCACCATATTTCTGTGACATTTTATCAGTGAGTTAATTAGTAGATTTTTTTCAACACTGTAGGATGGCTATTATAACGAATTTGCAGTAAAGTGTGAGGTTTGGTTTCTGTTTATCTTAGTTTATTACATTTAGAAACACTGAAAATATTGCAACGTTTTGTAGATTGAGAATAAAATGGGCTTTTGTGTTAGTTAAAAAGAAAAAATGATTAATAAAATATCTCAGACTTGTTTGGAAAAGGCAACACGAAAAAAATCTATCTGAAAAAGAAGAAAACACTTAATATTGTTTGAATAATATCTGTAGTTCAATCGTTTATTTGCAAAGTTACCGTAATATATTTATTGCAGAGTATTCATAAGTTGTTACAAACATTCCTAAGAGTAGAATGTGCTGAAAAATGTTTTATATTAAAGAAAAATATTATTTCGCTGCAGAACAATTGCTAACATTTGGAAAGAGGAAAAAAAGTAGCATTTGTAAATCATAGAGCAAAATAATTAACATTTTATTTATTTATTTATTTTTTTTAAAATAAAAAACAATGTATAAATGAGGCAAATCAGAGGAATCTTGGAAATTTTTAAGTCTGAAAACAGATCCTTCACACTGGTTAGCCACTATGGCTCAAATGTAGTTTTGTTTGGCATCTTTTGACAACTTGTGTGTAAGCGACTGCACCAGCATCTCACTCGCCAGTAAATGTAGTGGTTGTTGACAGCTATATTTTTAATAAATTGCAACATTACAACTCTTATATAAAAACCATCATTAGTATATGAATCTATAATAATAAAAGAAGATGTTTGTCTATCTGTCTGTGCACCTATACGTTCAGCCCCTACTGAACGCAGAAGTATAAAATTTGACATACAGGTGCTCAGAAGCCTTCCCAAGTTGATAGTGAAAACAGAATTTAAAAATTTTAATTGGTTCCGGAGATATTAATTAAAATGTAAAAAGTGATCTCAATTACTCAGAATTCACCGTGATTGCATAAAAATAGATATTTTAACGGAGTTAAAATCAGAAAAAATGGAAAATAAATTAGAAATATTAGTTCGATCGTTACGAATTTGGTACCAAATGAAAGGGGATTTTTTTTCCGAATCTGAGAGTGGAAGTGGCTAGGGCTGGATGATATATCGATATATCGTCAAATATCGATATCTACCACATATCATGATAATCGATATTGATCAATCGCATGTCACGATATATCGGCTATGTATAGACAATATAATTTCTTATTTTCATCTTTTACCTAACAATAGGGATGAATAAAAATAGAAATTGCATGCATGAAAGATGAAAAGAAGTTTTACATACATAGAATTCATGGTGAGGAGAACAGTTTTTATTTTTTTCAAGGGGAGCGGAGGGGTTGTTATTGCTGTTTTTATCCAATTTTTGTAAATTTGGATGTTTTATGAAAAAATTAAAAATGACAGAAAGTTACTAATGTTCTAAAAAAGTAGAATTAACTTCTCATTAATTTTTGTTCCACATTTTCAATTTATGGAATGCTAAAAAGGGGAAAAACAATAATATTCTTGATGTCCATTTATCAGAACTTACTACATGTATTTTAATTCATTGTTGAAATATTTAGGTTTGTTGTGCAATGATAATGATTTTATATTATATCATATATCACTGTTTTAGAAGCAATAATTTTTTTTATTACCCTGCTGCTAAAATTGCCCTTAATAAAGATATATTACTTTGGGGGGAAATTTCAATTCTAACTTAAATGGACTTTTTTAGAAACATGATTAAAAAAAAAACTATGTTGTACCTATTAAAATGACAACCTTCCCGTTTTCGCAGAATATTGCTGTACAGCAGCGCCACCTATCGGCAGATATGCACCCAAATTCTATCATCATAATGGCCTTTTCATATATTTAGTTCAATTACACGCAATAGAACCTGAGATACAGCCTTCTCTTATACTGTGGAAATCGCTGTATAGCAGCGCCATCTTTAGAGCGATTGGCAGAAACTAATAAATGTCAAGGTGCATCTGCATATAAATTTATATGCAATTCTGTGCAGTAATTACTGAGATATAATAGCCTCCCCTGAAATTACGAAAATCGCTGTATAGCAGCGCCACCTGTTGGGTGGTTGACACCAAAAGTTGATAGGCACTAACATATGTTAAGGGGCATCTACATATAAATTTATATGCAATTCCATGCTGTAATTCCTGAAACAGCAGAAATCGCTGTATAGCAGCGCCACCTGTTGACCAATCTGCACCAAAAGTGGATAAACACTAATTTATGTTAAGGTGCATTTACATCATAAATTTATATTCAATTTGGTGCAGTAGTACCGTATATATATTCACCACAAAATTTTTGTCACACCCATTTTCTAAAAATGGTCAAATTGTGTTCTGGACCTCTCAAAACATGTAAATCCATAGAAAACCATAAGTGAAAAATTTTTACGAATCCCATACTTTCTTGTATTGAGTATAGACAGGGGTTAATCCAGAACAAATTTAGTACCCCATTGAGGCACTTTCACAAAGTCAACTTTTGGCAATGGGGTACCTTCACAAAGTCAACTTTTGGCAATGGGGTACCTTCACAAAGTCAAATTTTGGCAATGAGGTACCTTCACAAAGTTAACTTTTGGCAATGAGGTACCTTCACAAAATCAATTTTCAGCACAGACACCTTCACAAAATCAACTTTCAGCAAAGCAGCACTATCACAAAGTCAATTCTGATTCTCAGCAATATTTTTATAAGCTTCGCTGCATCAAACATATAAAAATACCCTCAGTTTGAATATTTACTGAAGAAAATGGTAAATATCTAAGTAAAAACCTTCTTATCTTGCGCATAAAAAATAACTGGCCAACATATATATTTATTTTACAACTGTTCCATTTTATTTTTTAAATGTATTTTTAAATTTAAAAAAAACTCTTTGTCTTTGCGCATTTTGGTTAATTCTTCTGAAGCATTATTTTCACAAACTTACTTGATTTTTTCACAAATTATTTTATAAATTCACAAATGGGGTACCATTTTTAAAAAACTGGATTAAACCCTGATAGAAGAAAGTAAAAAATGGCTTAAGCAAGCTCTGAGCACTAGTAAAGAGAATATTTGTGGGATTTTATATTATCCAAATTTTCTTTGTTGATATTTTGAAGAAAAAAGTTGATTGAGGATTAAAATATTTTTATTTGTTCTAATAAAGCAATCCTATAGCAAATCTCATACCTAAAACAGAAAAAAAAAAAAAAAAAAAAAAAAACTTGCTTTATAGATCAATTTTTTCCAACGATAGTCACACTTTAATATAGTTTCAATCAAAGAATCTATTCTTTCGTTTCAATCATTCGAGATTTATTTCCCGATATTTCACTAAAAACTCACAACATCATGTCCATATCGCATTCATAAAAAGAAATCGAAATATCAAGGTGCTTAATCATCCCCACTACTCATGAGTGAAACGAATCAGTAATGGCGATACGCCTTATCATCATAATCATATAGCTAATTTCTGATTCCTTAATCGAATAAACTCGTACTCACATTCACTCACTCACAGTGGCGCGGACAATATTCATAAATATAATCAGAAACATTCATGAATATAATCAGAAACATCACGCTTGCGCAGAATAGCCGATAAACACTCAAGAAGGGGAAAATACTCTTTGTTTACTCATATTACTGATGATGACGATTGCCGGAGATCGTGATTGAATATTACGGGACGGCGGCGGGGAACAAGCACTTTAAATTTTTATTGTTTGTTTGGACTCATAATTTCATTATTAGAATTGGTGAGAAGATTGTCGATTTTTCGATATTAATGAATAAATGAATGGTAAGTATTGAGCTACAATGAATCTTACATAAAGATTAAAGAGAGTAAATTAATAAAAATCTATCATTTTGTATCTGCAATAGTATTTTTATTCTTTTTCCTTCTAAAAATATTTAAAAAAAAGAAAAGGTTTACATGTATATAATTTAATTAATGATATATTTCCGATTCTAATTAATTAATCGTCTAAATTTATTTTATAAATGAAATTTATAAACAGAATTCTTTGTCCTATATAATTATTTAAAAAAAATTTTTTTAGTGATATACATAATTCATGATGCTAATTAATGATTGAAACATAAATGAATATATTAAAACTAGATGAATGATCGAAAATTTCTACAAACCAATCAGTATTTATGGTCTGTTTTTGTTGAAATTCTTTTAAAATAAGCAATATTTAAATATATTTATTTTTTTTGGTATTTCTTAATTTAAAATTTTCAATTTTTAAAATGACAATGAGGTGTACTATTGATTCTTTAGAATATTATCATTTGGTATAGGGATGAAACGGATAGTGATTTTGCCGGATACCGGATATCGGATATCCGGAGCTCTTCTGCCTGCCGGATACGGATATCCGGACCGGATATCCGTCGGATATCCGGCATTAGTTTTGTTTTTTGTTGTGTTGTATATTTATTTTATTTTTCTTTATTTTAAAACAAAATAAAACATATTTCATATACTATTCTTTTAAAAACATTTTAAATATAATTTATTTAAACATATTTATTTAATATTCTATTCATTTGTGCAATATTACCATGAAGAATAAAATTTTAAGCCTAACATACACATTCCTACACTTGCAATTTTTGGTGAAAAGCACTATCACAAAAAGATGTTCAGAATTATAAAACTAAAACTTATTATTTACATATTTTTTACAATACTATTATTAAAAAAATGAAATAAAATATTTTACTAATATAATCACAGTTGAAGGGTTATTTTCACATGAAAACTAATAAGTCGTGGCCATCACAAACTTTCTTCTACATAATTCTATATAACAGCGCCACTTACGGTTTAAATCGTATAAAAGTTTAACCATAGCTTCGCACAATGAATATTTTACAAAAGGAGTTTATGCAATTTTAATCAACAGATGCTGAGATATATGCTTGTGAAAAATCATAATAGAAGCTCCACCTGTCGGCTGATACACACATAATAAGGTCAACATTTGCTTTCATAATGGTTGTCTTATATATAAAGTTTCATGCACATATGTCAGAAGTTGGGATTAACTTAGCCTATTCATTGGGTAAATTGTAGTGCAGTATTGTCACCTGTTAGTTGATATACACCTAAAATAAATTGCAATAGAGTTTCACAATGGCTGGTTCTCTCACATACCAAGTTCTATGCAATTATACACAATAGAATAAGAGATATAGCCTTCCCCTTTTGGGGGGAAATTTCTGTATTGCAGAGTCACCTACTGGCCAACATGCACCCAAACTGAACTAGCATAATTTCTTATAATGCCTTTCCAACATGAAGTTTTGTGTAGTTACATGAAATAGAACCTAAAATATAGCCTTCCCTAAATTGCAGAAAGCACTGTATAACAGCACCACCTGTAGAGCGATTGGCACCAAAATTTGATAGGCACTAATATATGCCAGTTACATGTACATATATATTTATATGAAATTCTGTGCAGTAGTTTCTGAGATATAGCCTTCCTCTAAGTTGCAGAAATCGCAGTATGGCAGCACCACCTGTTGAGCCATTTGCACCAAAAGTTGGTAGGCACTGATTTATGTCATGGTGCAACTACACATAAATTTATATGTAATTGTAGTACGCAGTAGTTCCGGAGGTACAGTTGAACAGAATTTTTGTCACACACACACGCAGACATTTTTTTAAAAATTGGTTAAACCAGATTCTGGACTTCTTAAAATGTGTAAATCCATCAAAAACCAGAAGTTGAAAATGTTTATGAATCCAATACTCTCTTTTGAGACATTTATAAGAAAACATAAAAGAAAGAAGAAAAAATAAATAAATAAATAAACAAACTAAAAGCTTCAAACTAGTATGTTATGGCCATCACAAAACTTTCTTCTATATCTCTCTATATAATAATGCTACATTCTGTTTAACATGCAGAAGAAACATAATCATAGCTGCTTACAATAAAAATTTTAGATATTGAGTTTAGTGCAATTTTAATCAAAAAATTTTGAGATGTAGACATGTGGAGAATCACAGAAGGTGAAGAACAGCTGCACCACCTGTTGGTCGATATACACCCAAATTAAGCCAACTTTTATTCTCATATTATTTTTATCTTGTTTATCTCTTAAATTTTATAGATGTTGAGATTTAGCCTTCCTATTCACAGAGTAAATTGCAACATAATATAGCCACCTATCGACCAATATGCACCAAAATTGAATCAACATGATGTTTTATAAAAATGACCCTTTGCCTTTCCCATACTAAATTTTTAGCAATTATGCACGAATGAATCTGAGATATAAATTCCCCATTCACGGAAAAATTGCAGCATAGCAGCATCACCTATTGGCCGTTATGCACAGAAATTGAATGAACATGTTTCATAATAATAGCCCTCCCTGAGACACACTTAGTTTATTTTTTTAATTTTACACAGTTATAAGCTGAGATATAGTCTTCCTTTAAATGGGAGAAATGAGAAATCACCGTATAACAGCGCCAACTGTTGAGTGATTTGCACCAAAAGTTGATGGGCACTTTATTTTTTTTTTGGTAAGATGCAACTATGTATAAATTTATATGAAATTATGTGCATTAACTCTTGAACTGCACAAAATTTTTGTCAGATAGACATTTTCCAAAAATGGTCAAATTGTGTTTTGGTTCTCTCAAAATGCGTAAATCCACCGAAAACTGGAAGTTGAAAATTTTCACGAATCCAATACTTCCTTCTATTTAATATAGAAGAAAGTAATAATTCAAAGAAAGAACAGACTTTCTGAAAATTTAAATATGTACTTTTATTTGAAATAATTTTAATTTTTTGGGATATATCTATGCAACACAACGCAACAGGGAATTCTAAATTCAGGTGCTTTAGTAAGATATTCCATTAAAAATGCAAATTTTGTTAAATTGGAGGGTTTTTTTAAAAATCCAAATCGGATAGATAGATGGCGCAAGTAATGCCAGGTTTCTGCTAGTATAAATATATGGTCACAAAAACAACAGCTTTATTGTGTATGGAAAACTGGATTGTAAATAAACAGGTTCTAGTCAATAAATGCGCATTATTTGACTCATTCTCGAAACAATCTAACAACTTTAACATCCAAGACTAACAATATTACTAAACAATCTAACAACATATTAGCAAAAGACATGAAAACAGAGTTATATATACACTGCAACTGCAGAGAATAAATATCATTTGTTCAGGAACAGCAATGAACAGCTCTTTTTATTGTTATGGGGAAGATCAGGGGGAATGTTATAGATCACTCTGGAAGAAAAACCTAGCTAACTCTGTACAAAATTAAAATAGGGCTTCTATATTTCTTAGATCTGAAGCTACTTTTGGCCAAATTTGTTTGCTAATGAGTCCAAAATCGATTTTCGCAGAAGCCAACTTAAAAAAAAAAAAAAAAAAAAAAAAAAAAAAAAAAAATCCTTTACAAGCTACAACAGATCTAAAAATAATTAAAAAATTGTCGCAAAATTTTCATCTGATGGGAGTTTAAGCTGAATTTTCTCCTTCGGATATCCGTCGGATATCCGGCTTGAAATTGCCGGATATCCGTATCCAGTGTGCTGATATCCGGTACCCCGCCGGATATTTAAAACTCAGCCGGATAGGCCGGATACCGGATAGTTACCGGATATCCGTTTCATCCCTAATTTGGTATCTAAATCAAAGACTAAAAGTCAGGTTTGGTCTACTTTTGGGATACCTGCCAATGAGCATGGTACTGTTATTAACACTGATGTGGCAATTTGTAAACTCTGCAAAAAATATGTACTATGTGCAAAAGGAGGGAGTACAACAAATTTGCCTTCTCATTTGAAAGTGCACCATCCATTAAAATTTAGTGAGTACACTTCAAAGAAGCTATTGACTCCTGTTATACGTACATACAGTGAAATGAATGATTCTGATAGTTCACCTGTAGAAAGTAGTGTTTACATTTGGTATACTAAATGATCATTGCATTAAACAATTTTTCATTAGAAAATTTATTACATTGTTTACCAAGCTATGAGTTTAGTCGTAGTTTAACTATGAGTTATTTCGTAGCTTGACAGGTCAACGTGTTAAAATATTTTCTGTATTTCTCTGCCTATATTTTAATAAATATGTCAATTTACATAATTTTACTTATTTAATAATTATAATTATTTAACAGCTAATTTAATAATTACTATAATGATTTAATAACCATAATATTTTATTTGAATTTGTCGTGATATCGATATATCAGAATATCGTGATATGAGGATGACGATATATCATGATATTAAATTCCTGACATCGTCCAGCCCTAGAAGTGGCTTATCTCTACAACAATGAGATTTTTTTAAATTAATTAAAGTATGAAATTTAGTTGGCAACAGGCAGAACACTTAATTATTTCATTTTTCAAAGATTCTTCAGCGCCAGGTGCTAGACATGCTGGCCAGACTATTCTTCCGGTCGGGAAAAATTGCTTTTCTATTTCTTTTTTCGACCACATGTCAAAGTACTGGAAATACAAAAAGCAGTTTTTGAATTTTTTCAATTTAAAATCAATCAAGAGCAGAACTTCGAAATTGCCCGTCATTATGGCTCACCTGTATGCAGTTAAAAAATCTAAAGTATAGTAAAAATAAAATAAATAGACATATTATATTTATTTAAATTCATTTTTATTTCATCTGTTAATGACACCAAAAGTTACTTTTATTTTAACAGAATAATATTGATTTTTTTTTCCCCTTTTTTTATGAATTTGTTTGTAAAAAAGCAGTTTTGGAATTCTTAAATTTTAGACGGATTTCAATAGAAATCGTTAATCACCCTTCATAGATTAGCCATTTTGAGTCTAAAATATATCGAAGATATTCCTTATTGTAATACATAATACATCATTCAAAAGATATTTTAAAGTATTTTTATTGCAGGCTATTAAAATGATATAAGCCGTTCAAATTCTGTACGAAACTTTCGGAGAAAACTATGGAAAACCCAGAAAATTTTTATTCTTTTATATTTTACAGTTTCAAATTCAGATTTTCGCTCGTATTTCGTACTAATAATTTTTAACAGTATATAGCCCGGAATTAAGCAAATTTTGGAGAAAACCACAGATAAGTCAGACACAAATCTTTAAAAAAAATGTTTATATTATCTTTGTATTTCAGCTTCTAATGAGAATAATTTCATTTTTATATTATCGAAAGTGAAATTTGAGATTTCACCTGATTTACACGTTTTAAGGTGTCCTGATTAGGTTTTCTTTTGTATCTCAGGCTCAGCTACTAATCAAAATAATTTCATAAGTAATACATGTTCTAAAACGGGGATAAGGCGCCACCGAGCGGGACTTAGCTGAAGTCAGAAATTTGGAAGATCATAACATGGTGAGCGAACAGGCTGTTTCAGATATTGAAAAGGGAAGAGGGCGCTACCGCACGGGAATTTTCTGCGATTTCAATAAGCTATTTTCACGATATATCAATAAGCTGTTATTAGACCTGAAACGGGAAAAAAGCGGCATCGAGCGGGAGTTTCGTAAAGTCGGATTTTTCAGGGATCGCGAACCAGCTGGTCGCCGAAGGCGGCTAGTAAGGAAATAATTGCTTCACATTCATTACAAACATATACAGAGAATTTCAATGTATACTTTAACACACCCATCTTAAATACATGGCTTGAAATTTTGGAAAAAATAGTTATATACAACTTTTTTAATAAGTATAGATATATATTTTTAAGAGTAATCTATATAAATAAAGAGAAGTGTCTGTTTGCGCTCTGGTGCTCACACTACTATAGTGCGACCACGTTTCCTACGACTAGCAGTGAGGTCGAGTTCAAAAGTTTGGAGGGATGCAAAATCGTCCGATAGATAGTTATTTGGCAAACATCCAGTTATTCGGTGTTCCCTTATTGCTTGTTTTCTTACAGTCTCCCCTATTTTAACACTAGACTCGTTCAATCTGCACTTGCGCAGAGGCTTCCATGGTCGCAAGAAATGTGGTTAAAGAATAATTGCAGAGCTACAAAATTTGGCAGATGGGTACCTGGGACCCTGTTGGTGTGCACCTCATCGAGATTTTTTTCAAATTTGTATTTTTTTAATTGTTTTTTCAATCTTAAATATTGGCTATTACGTTTCATTTTTCATGAATTTATTCTTCCAATGTAATTGTGTCTGCATATCTTAGCAACAGCTATTATGCAATTTATTTTTTATTTAATACATTCATTTAAAGACGAAATTCTTTTTTTTTTTAATTTTATTTATTACATTTATTGAAAATCAAATGGTAAAATGCAGTAGAAATAAATTGTTATATTTATGTATAATTTTTATAGTATAACAACTTTTTATTTTTCATTTTTAATTAACTCCTGTAAATTTGTTTTTTTTAATTTATAATATTTATTGGGGAATGAGCGGTACTATAGTAGAAAAGATTAAACTGATTAAAATTTATTTGTTTTTCATGTATTCAGTTCCTTTTAAAAGAAAATCTAAATTTTATTTTATTATACTACTCAAAATCAAATCGTAATATAGTGTAAATAACAGGGGCTATAAAACACATGGTTCAAAAACTAAAATATATAATAGATGCTGATATGTAGTCATCTTTAAAATTGTAGTTCTTAAATAACAGAAAATCCAGAATCCACATGTCGTCGATAAATACCCAGATTGAAGTGCCTGGGAAAGACCTTTCTGCAGACAGTGGGAACCTGGACCTGATGCAGTCGGGTGAAAAAAAGAGCTGCCATAGGCAGCAGGTACCCGAAGCAAGGTCGAGAGTGATTTCAATGGTTTTTTTTTTTTTTTAAATAATGTGATGTAAAAAATAAATACTGATCCAATTCTATTGAAAATTCATTTAAATATAGAGACCAGTGAAGCGGGCTTAGCCTGCTAGTTACAAATATTTAAAATAATAATTATTATGTTGAATTACCTTTTAATAGGGTTGCACCGAATATTTGGTTATATTCGGTATTCAGCCTGTTCAACATAGGTTTGAAATAGATTACTCTGAATATTTGTTTTGGCTGAATATCAAGGTATTCGGGAACCGAATAGTTGAATTAAATTTAAGTTAAAATATTGAAATTAGTAAAATTATTTTTATCATATAAAATTAAAACTCATTGACATTTTTTAAAAATCTAGTATCAATAACCTCATAAATAATATAATTTATAATTAGTAAATTATATTTAAAGAACAATTTATGAAGTTATTTTTTAAAATTATTTCTGTGTTTTGAAATTAGAACAAATATACTCTTCATTTCATAATTAGTCAAAATTTTAAAAATACATCCCATACAGGGGATTCTCTTACAAATATTTATTTTTTAGGAAGAAAAAAGAATTATAGTTTAAAAAAAATATTTTTCAGTTTTCAAATACTCAGTATACCTACAAGCATATTGTTACTACTATGTCTAATTATCAAATGTGCAAAAATGCTTTTTTCATATTCGGTATTTTGTGCTTGCTTTTACAATGGTAAGTAGAATGCACAGAAAAAATACACTTAGCAAGTAACTTAACAATACTCGAAAAATTCAAATTAGGTTATTTATTTTTGTCTGGTGCTAATTTTCAGTTCATAATTACAACAGATTGAAAACTGTCTTAGAAACTAATCATTTTCATATTTGATAATTTGACATGGTAGTGACGGTATATGTGTGTGTGTGTATGAGTGTGTAAAACTGTTATTTGATAATTTTGTTATTTTTTTATTTTGGAGCTTAGAACACATTTTTAACAATTTATATACCTATATACGTCTACATCAGGATGCGAAATTTCCACTCGCCAGCTCACCATTGGCGAGTGGAAATTTTACTGTGGCGAGTAGCATTTCGGTCTAAATGTAGATATAATTCTTACAGTACACAGTGCTACAAAAAAAAATTTTTAAACGTAAAATTATGCTAATCTTAGGTAAGGTGACCAGACATCCTCTTTTTAAAAGGACAGTCTACTTTTTCAACACTCTGCCCTCTTAAATGAAAAAAACATTACAGGACTAAAAAGTCCTCTTTTTTATGTTTTTTGTCGTCTGTTCTCCTTGGATTTAGCCCTTAATTTAAAAAAATTCGCAAAACTGGGAAGCTCAATCAGCTGTTGGCTGTATCGAACGGTGAACACAAACTTCTTTCTGCGTTAGGTTCGTAAAAGAACAACTTTCTAACAAACTTGCCAAAGCATATTATAGTTTATATCTATTCAGATTCGCCGAATCACAAAGAAATAAAAGTTCTCCCTATATTTGTACGGTTCTTTGATTCAGAACACGGAATCACTATTAAAATTGTCGTGAAATCATTAAGAAGGTGGTGCTCTGGTCGATATGCGGTGGGTTGAAGTGTGTTCTAACTTTTGCATGAATAATATTCCTCATAAAAATAGGCTCACCAGTGATTAATAGGTTCTGTCCTCGAAGCTGGTATGTGTGAGGTGCTGGGTTTGAAAACCGCGCTTGTTGGCTTAGTCGTTTGGTGATTTCTGTGGTTTTCTCCGAAACCAGTGTAAATATGGGCTAGAACCTCCTAGAAAGACCAAACGGAGGACTCTCCTACTCAGACCTAGAGCCCTAGTGCAGACAATTGGCTCTAATGATAACACTACCACCGCCTCACAAAAATATGCAAAAGTTAGTTGAATTCATTTTATGTCCTGATGGCAAAAACGCTCCCACGAAGCGACTGTTTTCTTCAATGAACAAAATGTAGACATGTGAAAAAATCCCCGTTATATACCTACTTTAAAAACTTATTAACTACTAAAACTAATTTAGTTATACTTGTGAGAACTTTTATAACATGTTGATAAAGAATGACTGTTCGTCAAAACAAATCATTTCATCTGCCGAATATTAATTTTATTTTTTCATTTGCCAATTATATTTTATTTTTTATGATTATGATTTTTAAAAAAAATGCCTACCAACTCTTTTTACGTAACTGAATGAAAGTATCACAAAAAAAGTTTTTGTCTATAGCAAAAATTACTAATAATAAAATCTATATTGTCCAGTGACATTTATTAAAAAATAGGGATTTTTCCTCTCGTATTGGATACGAGAGGTATATTATTAACACGTTAATCGCCATGTCAGTCATATGTGCCTGACGCATTTTTAACTAGGAAATAACCCTAAAAGGAATATGATATACGCTGAGTAATTATTAACACGTTAATCGCCATGTCAGTCATATGTGCCTGACGCATTTTTAACTAAATTGTCTAATAAAGTTACCATGGCCCATGTGAAAATTTTTCTGATATTATCGTTGCGATTAACGTGTTAATTTAAATTAAGGTGTACTGATCCAAATTCATCATTTGAGATAAAAATGTTTCCACCACTTGTGTAAAATAGCTTTTGAATCGGTTTTTATATTCATTCATTCAATTTTGTGTCCTTTAAATGACCACTTTTTCAAAATTGAATGTCTTCTGTTTTCTTATAAAATAAGACATTGCTTAATTTCTCCTCTTTTTCCAATAAAAAATGCTGGTCACCTTATACGTAAAAAATAGAGTAAGTTAATAATATTTTGTGGTGAGTACCTTTTTTTTTTTCAGCGAGCGTAATTTAAGTTGAAATTTCGGGCCTTGGTCTACATAAACAAGATTAATTTTTAAAAATTCAAAAAGGGAAAATTTTAGATTTATTATTTAATGTATTTTGCTGTTTTAGTCTGTTTACTCAAACTCAAAATTTTAAGGGAGAGGGGGGAAGTAATTATTTATTTTATGATGTTTTATCATTTCTCTATCTGAATATAAAATTTCTTTTAATGTTTAGATTTTATGCTGATACTTTTTATTGCACAGTGCATTTTTAAAATAAGTAATAATGATAAAAATAATTAAGCTATTTTGGATATGAAAAAATATTTACATTGAAATTTAAGTATTCAGTCAAATACTGAATAATAAATAAAATTTAAATTATAATGAAGCACTTTACACATAATTAATTAAATATAAAAACCTTCATTAAGGTTTTTATATTTAATTAATTACAAATACTGAATATTTGGTCAAAATTTTGGCTGATTATTCGGTATTCGGCGAAAACCACTATTTGGTGCAATTCTACTTTTAATATAGAGTTTTTTCTATTCAAAATCATTTTCAATATGTCGTTTCTTTAGAATTATGGATAACTGGAGTCCACTTATGCTTGGCATATTTCGTTTTGATTGATGCAAGTGTATTTGATCTAATTTGCTAAAGATAGAAGACTGGGAGAGAGCAGTTTCTCTGTTTGACTTCCGTTTTGTTATCTTCTATATTTGTGTTATGTCATCTTTTTGGGAGTTCAGCAGAAGATTTGCTTTTAAGAGAATGAGTAGAGAAATGTGCTTGCATAGATAGTATTAATGTTTTATTACTTATATATGTTTTGAAAATGGTGTAACACTTACAAATTATTTTTTAAACATTTTTTTTTTATATATATAAAATTAATGATTTACTGTATGAAATTTTGGTGATGTGAATGAATTTTGAGAAATTAATGGTAATAAAATGAAATTTACTAGCAAATTTTCCAAAAATCACCAAGATGGTACTGTTCCACATTGTGTCTGCAGTTATCTCTCTCCACTAGTGCAGGGAGATATATCACCAAGTTAATAACGATATTAATGATATATTTCGATATTTCTTTCAAGAAAAGGAAAATAGACATTTGCTACTTTTTAAAGACAAATGAACACCAATTTTAACATATACTATTTTCTATATATTTTCAGGTATATTACTTCCATAACATTTTCATAAAAAGAAAAATAATTATGAATTTTTTTCAAACTCGCCATATTAACTCTTTTTGAATATCCTTTCATATGTAATTGTTGTTTTACGGTCAACAATTCAGTTTGCCACATTTTGATTTTGGTGAAAGTACCTCAAAAATGGTTCTAACGATTTTCTTAAAAATTGCTTTTGAATCTCTTTTTAGATATCCTTTTGCATCAAATTATTGTTAATTTTCCACGGTTATTACAGTCAAATTAACAATCATTCTGATTAGGTAAGTTAGTTTTAGATCTCAGAAATAGGTGTCTCAAAAAAGGCTCTACTGATTATTTTTTATTTATTTATTTTATTTTTTTTAATCTTGCTATGTAAACTCTGTTTTATATGCTGTTACATATATATCAGTTTTCTTTCACAAAAAAAATATTTTAATTTCTTAGGTGAATTTTATATCTTCTGACCACATTATGTCCAAAAATGGCTTAAATAAATAAATGTATATATATATAATATATATTTTAATCCAAGACTACTATTTGGATTGAAATGGCTACTATTTCATTCAAAGTGGCTACTATTTTATACATTAAAGACAACTAAAGCAACTATTCCATTTAATTTTAAAGAAAAGCATATTAATTTAGTAAACATTTAAAAATACCTTACAAAAACTTTTCATTATAATTTTGGCTGATTAATTTCGGTCACACCATGACCATCTTCAGAGCCAAGACTAAACGTTGACGTCCTTCTGTTGTTTATCCTGCCGGGGAATGCCTTGGTTGTCACTTCGCTTCACTTCATAATTTCTTAGGATCTGTTGCCAAGCTGCAGGGATGATTGAGTGCTCTCTATCGTTTACTGTGTTATCGTTAGTAATAATTTCGAGGGCCTCCCGTTTTAGTGCATAATTATGGTTATTGTAAGGTGCTATTTTTTTTATGTTAATGGAATTAATATTTATGGGGTTATTATGAGGGTTGCTATTTATATTTCTGGCCTTGGCAACAGTAAGTGTTGCTAGGCGACCGCAGACGATTTTAATCGAAAGTTTGATATTTTTAAACGTAAATTCAGCAAACGATTTACCATTATAGCTTTATTTGTGTTGTTGACAGTAAATTGAAAAGTTCTTCTCTTTCAAAAAATGGAATTGAATCGTGAAAATTTTCGTGCGATTATTTTTCATAACTTTCGACGTGGATTGTCAAGACAAGAGTGCTTCGATGAACTTAATTCTTTATACAGCGATAAAGCGCCATCCTACAGCACTGTAAAAAATTGGTATAACGAATTTAATTGTGGTCGATGTTCGATCCAGGACGAATCCCGTGCAGGTCGTCCAAAATCCGTTGTTGTGCCAGAAAAGATCGATGCTGTGCGTGAACTGATAAAGCAAGATCGTCATGTGACATACCGTGAGATTGAGGCGTCTTTGGACATTAGTATGACTAGCATCAATAAAATATTGCATGAACATTTGAGCGAAAAAAAAATTTGTTCGCGTTGGATCCCGCATAATCTGACAAACGCTCAAAAAAAGGCTCGTGTCGATTGGTGCAAGGAAATATTGGAAAAATACATTCAAGGTACATCAAAGGCTGTGTATAACATCTACACAGGTGACGAATCATGGATCTATGCATATGAGCCGGAAACAAACAGCAATCAACTGTATGGGTCTTCCAAGGCGAGGCAAAACCAACAAAAGTTGTTCGAGGAAGAAGCACATCGAAACAAATGATTGCCTGTTTCTTCGGCATTAACGGTCATGTGGCAACAGTGGCATTAGAGCAACGCAGGACGGTCAATTCTGAATGGTACACGACCATTTGTTTGCCAGAAGTCATCGGAGAAATTCGAAAAAAGCAGAAGAACAGGCGAATCATTCTTCATCATGACAATGCGAGCTCTCACACATCGACTCAAACAAATGCATTTCTGACTGAGCGAAAGATCGAACTGATGGGTCATCCGCCGTACAGCCCTGATTTGGCACCCAATGACTTCTTCTTATTCCCACACATAAAAAATAAATTACGTGGACAACGGTTTTCGACCCCCGAAGAAGCGGTTGATGCATTCAAAACGCATGTTTTGGAGTTACCTCAATCGGACTGGAAAAAGTGCTTTGAAAATTGGTTCAAACGCATGCAAAAGTGTATTGATCATCATGGAGAATATTTTGAAAAACAATAAAACCAATTTCGATCCTACATATTTGTTTTTTCATTATTAGGCCAGAAATATAAATAGCAACCCTCGTATTGTGGGTGGAGGAGAAAGCAGTAGAGGATTTTTCTAATTTAAGGTCTGTGCGGTGCTCTTTTTCTCTTTCGGCGATTTTTCGTTTGGTCATCCCAATATAGCAGGCTTTATTTCCATTAATATGTTCAAAGTCAATTTTATATATTCCGGGGGTAGAGTTTTGTGGAATAGGGTCTTTTTCGTTTTGGATGTGTTGAAAAATGTTTTTGTTTGGTTTTATTGGAATGTTTATGTTGTTATTTTTAGCTTCGTTTTTTATTTTAAGGCTGGCCCTGTTACAAAATGGGATGGCGGCGGTGAAATTGGGTTTGGATTTCTGGGCATTATTGATTTTGTTTAAAGATTTTAGGTGTTTTTTATATAATTTATTTATAAGATTTTTAGAATAGTTTGCTTTAGTGGTGATTTTTTTGATATTGTTAAGTTCTTTGTTTAGTAATTGTTTATTGGAGCAGATTAAAATAGCCCGGTTAATATAGGATTGAATAGCTGATAATTTATAAGTGAGGGGGGTTTTACAGTTTTTGTTTATAATTTCAGTGTTAGTAGTGGGTTTTCTGTAAACAGTAGTGTCAATAGTGTTATTAGAGTTTTTTATAATTTTTATGTCAAGAATTTCTTGAATATGAAGTGGATATGAACAGGTTTTTGAAGTTTTGTTAAGCGAAGTGATTGGAAGTGGTTGAGTTAAGGATAAATATCAATGTATTTTGTAGAGTGTGTGGTGTTGATGAAGATAGATCTTTATGCTAGTGCTCTAAGTTATTAGATAGTGGAGATTGCTGATTTGACGAATAGTGGAGTATTACAGTGTGTGTGTACAGAGTGGAATTTGCATGAAAGAATTGCCGGACAATAGGGAAGCCTGCCGACAATCCTTAAGCGAGCGTAGTTCAGTGAGTCAACTGAGAGCAGTATTCTTTGAGTTTCTACTATTTCTCTTAAGTGAGATGAACATTTTATATTTCTCTAAATTACCATTTATTTAACTTATTGAGTTCCGGGATCCCCCCTGACTTTAAGTTTAAATAAAAGCTAAATTTGTATTTTATATTCAAGTCTTGTGCTCATCAATTATCTATTTAGTTATCCAATTAATTAAATAAGATGGAGTTTGTAGTTTGTAACCACACAGACTTCACAAATTCCCTTTTTTTTATTATCAACACCCTGCTTTTTTTTAAACCTAGGGGAGACTCTGATCAATTGCTAAATTTTTATTTCCATTGCAAAATTTTCTTTTTAAAATTCAAGTTATGTATGAGTTTTTGATCTCTATCTGAATTTGTTTGGTTCTTTGAAGTTTAAAATTATTATCTAGTGTATAAATAAATTTGAACTAATGTATATACTATTACTATAGAAATGTTGAGTTTTGTTTGTAACTTAAAAAAAAAAAAAAATGCTTATCATTATTTGATGAATTCTATTTTAGAAATTATAATTAAAAATAATTCACTTTTATTCAAAACCTTCTTAAACTAAGATTTTTCCTATATTTAATATTGTTTTTCAATTTTCATAGTTGGAAATATCCCTTATGAAGCAACTGAAGAGCAGTTGAAAGATATTTTCTCTGAAGTTGGCCCTGTAGTTAGTTTCAGGTGATTATTTATTTGTTGCTTTAAACAATGTCTTCTTGTATTCTGATTCTTAGGTAAAGCTTATCTTATCTGATGTTATTTAAAATTGTGTAAAAAAAAAATTTTTTTTTTTTTTTTGCTTTTAATCTTTTACATCAGAATTTTTATTTTACATTCTTGCATTTTAGATTAGTCTATGACCGTGAAACTGGAAAACCAAAAGGTTATGGCTTTTGTGAATACAAGGATCAAGAAATGGCTCTTAGTGCTATGCGAAACTTAAATGGTTATGAATTGAATGGTCGAGCTTTAAGAGTTGATAATGCTGCTAGTGAAAAGAGCAAAGAAGAATTAAAAAGTATATTGAAATTTTTTAAGTTAATATGTTCAGGGATAAAATTTAAGAAAATTAAGTCACTGACTGGTCCATTCACCCATTTTATTAAAAATTTTATAAATAATTTAAAAATTTGTAAAACAGAATATATTTACAGGGCAAATATAATTTTTTGTAAATTAAAAAATACAAATGAAATTTGTTTTAAAAAATGAATTAATCTCTCATATTAGGTTTACAATATCAATATTGCTTCTGACATTTCCCAATGGATGG
Organism: Salticus scenicus; assembly: GCA_963930645.1. Taxonomy (NCBI): domain Eukaryota; kingdom Metazoa; phylum Arthropoda; class Arachnida; order Araneae; family Salticidae; genus Salticus; species Salticus scenicus. The sequence goes on from OZ005653.1 coordinate 117,986,623, forward strand.
CTGTAGAGGTTTGTTGTGGGGAAATAAACAGATGTAGACATTATGCAATAAACTTGGGAATTTTATCAACATAATCTTATCAAAACATTAGTTGATTTGTGTCCATATCATAAAGTTATTCTCGATTTAAAATGTCAAATCATGAGCCAAATTCTCATCACTTGCAGGAGGTTTTAATTCCCTACTTCAATATAAAGAAATCTGCAGCTGAGGCTCATCGACGAATACTCTGAAAAGTGAAGAACGTGTTGTGAATGGTTCCAATTCTTCAAGAGCAGTGATTTTAACTTTTAACACTGAAGACTGGCATGGCAGTTGAATAGAGAAGGTTTTCAAAGATGTGAAAATTAGAGGCATTACTCCTCATTGTGTCCAAGCAGTACAACAAGAGACACAATATAGTGATTTTGCAACATGACAATGCCAGATCCCATGTTGCAAAAGTCAGTCAAAACATACGTCTAAATGCTGAAATGAGAAGTTCCTGCTGCACCTTCTGTATTTTCTAGATATTACTTTCTTTCATTATCACTTGTTTTGATTAATGGCACATGGCCTGGCTGACCAGCACTTGTATTTTTATGAAGTCAAAATTTGGGTTGATACCTGGATCGCCTCAAAAGATGAGCAGTTTTTGCGATACAGGATTCAAACGCTGTCCAAAAAAAATATAGGAAAGAGTTGTGGCCATTGATGAATAATATTTTGAATCCTAAATGTTTAGCCTGATTTTTACAATAATACCTCAAATATCAGAAAACAGTACATGAAAGCAAAGTTGTACTCCTAATATTAATTTTCCATAATATAAATATTAAAAGTAAAAAAAGTTATTATTGTGAAATTAAATGAAATTTTTCAGAGGATAATGAAATTGACAGTTATAATAAAGGAGTACATTTTCTCTTGTTATGTTACACAGGATTCCCATTAAACTGTGAGAATCTTGCATGTTTTTTTATTTTCTCACATAAAATTTTTAACATTGGGAGAAATTTGCGCACCTTCTGGGGTCAATTTATTAAAATTTTTGGTCCAAAAGCAGGTTATTCATAAAAATTAACAATCTTGAAATGAAAAATATTTCACCTTTCATAAAAATCAACAAATTTAAACATATCCTTTACAAAAGTTGAATACTTTTAAAAAGCTTTCAAAAAACTTGAATAACAAAATTATGTATTTTGCTGATCAGGAATACATTATATTTCTACAGTGAAATACTAGAAAAACAGGAAATTTTGAATTTTAAATAATCTTGTATTGAATATATGTATGTATTTAAAAAAAAAAAAAAAAAAGTTTCATCAATTTGCAGTCCAGTAGCTGCCTGTTTCACTGATCGTCAGTAAAACAAATTGATATATTTAAGCAATTAAACTCAAATTATACCAATGAGCAAAATTAGACATTATTAGCAATTTGCTTTAATCCAGAATTTTTTTGTTTTCACATTCTTTTTAGAAATCTCACTTTGTTTTTGAGTAAGGGTGAGAAATTCTCATCCAATTTTTACCTCTGACGAGAATCCTGTTATAACATACTATTCTGTGACAAATTTGCATGCAATTTTGGAGAAAAAAATGGAAAATTAAGAAGCTTCACTGATCGCATGATGGACCACTAGAATTTAAGTTTTGCTGATCCATTGAGTAATTTTGTGATTCCAGACTAACAGACTGCTGTTAATTTCGAGCCTTGATGTTGTTAGTGGTGGTGTAACTTTAAGCAATATATGTTGTACACTAAATAACACTGTTTCCAAAATAATATAAAAATTCATTCTTGATCTTTTTGCCTCTTCATCTGTTTTTTTTTTTTTTTTACCCTAGAAATTCAAAAAGTTTAAATGAATGTTATCTCTTTAATGTTATCTCTGACAAGATTATATTCTTGTGATTTCAACTGGAAAGACTGCCCAAAACAAAAACTCGTAAAAGTTGTTTCAGGTGAAAATAATAGTCCAGCTCTTCATTAAATGAAAAGAACGACGTGAGTGCCTGAGTGCATCATCAAACCAGCAATTTGCACTCGTGCGCACTAAGAAACTTCAAGTGACTTATGCATTTAGCTTCCTTTGATACATTATTTGTTAAATTTTGGAATAATGCTGCTATTACTGAACAGAAAAGGAACAAAAGTTTAAAACCTGATTAAAACAAGGGGAAATGTTGAAAAACTGCTGCATAAAAAATTGTTAAATTATGCCAAATGTTTGGTTTCGCTGCAAAACTGATGTACCTTAAAGGGTTACGCTAAAAGCTAGAAGCATCAGAAATAGAAAAACACTATTGTTCTATTATAGAAATATAATCATTGTTTAAAGTTTGTTTTTCTATATTTTCTTCAGTAATTTAAAATTTAAATATGCATTATACCTAGCAATTTATTTAGTAATATTTATTTTATTTAGTATTATTATTATTATTTCAATTTTTATAGACCTTCAAGCTTCATTGGGTGGACCTCCTGTTGAAGTAAGTATTTTCCTTTATAATTTGAAATTGAGTTCTATTTATTATATATATATATATATATATGTATTAGGGTGTCTTTTAAATGAAGGGGGGGGGGTTATTATTTTTATTTATTTATTTTGAAATCTGATGTGCATACTTTAGTTTTTTTCTATTTTACTTTAAATACTTTTTAGCAAAATATCAGCTCTCTGGGATAATGTTAACACGTGCCGAATTGCCAGGAAATTCCTAATATCTATATAGCCGATATTTTGCTAAAAGGTGTTTAGGATCAAATAGGAAAAAATTATGTGTATCGGATTAAAAAAAAAAAAAAAAATTCCCCCTCAATTAAATGACACCCTAATATATGCATATATATTATTTTCTAGGAAGAAAAGTTATAAGTATAAATGTTTAAATTACCTTATATAAATGTGTGTGTAAAGTAATTTAAGACCATTTCACTTGAATGGGTTTTTAGTGATATTTTTAAATCTTTACTATTATAAAAGATTTGTGCAACTCATCCCCTTCCCTAATTTTAGGTATATCAAACGATCTTCTTGAATAAATTTTTGGTCTGAAAACAGGTCATTCATGAAAAAAAAAACCAACAATCTTTTCGACCTTTTACAAAATCAGCAAATTTAAATGGACCTTTCACGAAAGTTGAAAAATTTTGAAAAGTTAAAAAGTTGGGGGGGGGGGGAACTCATCGATAAGAAACTTATTTTGCTGATCAGCTGCAAAAATGCATTATATTTCTACAATAAAACATAAGAAAACAATAAGTTATAAAATAATAATAATAATAATAATAAAAGTTTAATCAGTTAGTGACACAATAAATGCTTCAGAGTTTGGCAGTGGAAACGATAACATATTTAAGTGATTTAATTCAAATTTTACCAATGAGCTGGAAAATTAGATATTTCTAACAATTTATAATAATTCAGAACAACAAATGAAAAATTAGCATATTTCTAATCTCACATATTTTTAGAAGTCTCACTCAGTCTTACAGTAAGGGTGAGAAATTCTCATCCAATTTTTATTTCTGATGAGAACCCTGTATTATTTATTACTTTTTATGTATATAAATTTTGCTATGTTATGTATTTTAAGGATTTACATATAGTAAGTTCTTGAATATTTTTAGAGTCCTTTTGGTCCAGAAGTATCACCAGATAAAGCCCCTGAAGTAATTGCCAAAATTGTTGCTAGCCTACCTCCTGAACAGTTATATGAATTGATGACTCAAATGAAGGTAAGTTTATTTCTTGGTGACAGATTGTTTTCTAACATTTCTTTCATACAGTGACATTTTGTGTTTCACTTCTAAATAGTTTTTCCAAGGTTCTAGCCGAGGTTATCAGGTTTTTGACACAAGACAATTTTTGACAGTTTTAACCATGGTTTAAACTGGCATGTGAAAAATCTCAAATACTGCAGCTCTTGTTTATTTATAAACATAGGAATTGTGATTTGTCATGTGCTAGATTTTTTTTTTTTTTTCGTAGTAGACGTATTGTACAGAAAAGGAAGGAAGGAAAAATACATCATACTATTAAAGTTCGATTGTATGTACACATGACTATCTTCTCATGGTCATGAACTGCTGAACACAGTAAGATGCGGATGGCAAGTTAAAGATGTGAAATAACACAAGGACATAATAAATATAATAAAACCTATCTTTACTTCGTGGCCGTTCTGAGATCTTTCAGCGCCGGGCACCCGTGCCTCTTCGGAGAACGTTAGCACTGTGATGGAGATTTCGGTTTCTGGATGCTTCTTTGTTGTCTTTCCAACAGGTGGCTCCATGCCCTATTTGGGGCTACTGCGCCGCTTTCGTTGCATGTGCAAGGCGGCGCAGTAGCCCCAAATAGGGCATGGAGCCACCTGTTGGAAAGACAACAAAGAAGCATCCAGAAACCGAAATCTCCATCACAGTGCTAATGTTCTCCGAAGAGGCCCGGGTGCCCGGCGCTGAAAGATCTCAGAACGGCCACGAAGTAAAGATAGGTTTTATTATATTTATTATGTGTTAGTTAGTGTACTTCGTTTCTCTTAATTTATTTAAAATAACACAAGGATTTTGAGTTGATCATTAAATTATTCCAATTAGTTAAAAATAGATCATTTTTAAACCTAAAGCGAGTACTAAATAAGCAGCACTCTGTAATGCTAAAAGTAGTCCATTTACAGCAGACTAACTGTCTAAAGTGGTTGGGTGGCAAAATATAACCAATGGCAGCAAGATGGATTAGAGAAACCTTAAAGTGCAAAATTATGTATAATCGCCCAAAACAAAGTTTTGAGTGATTTCAGTATTTTTTTTTTTTTTTTTTGTTAATTACTAAATTAACCTTACTTCAGGCCTCATCCTGAGTCACTTTTACCGGGGGCTCCCCGGCACTTTCAAGAGCGAACTTCTGTGATAGCGTCCCAAGCTGCAAGTGAGCTGTGCCATTGTTTTTGGCTTCAGTTGGCTGTTCCTTCAATAGGTGGTGCCAGATTTGGTCTAAGTCTGTGCGGAACTCGTTACCATTGCAACATTTAGAATTATTCAAAATTCCTATTGTTTTGCGATAAAAGGCATACGTCAGATTCTCGTAATCGGCAGTTTTCGTTGTCTTGCTGAATTGTATACTGATTCAAAGGGATCCCATTGAAACCACCGGCATTTATAATATCCCCTTTTTTCTCGGTCGTGGCCTCCCTCACTCCTAATTATGTCTCTTTCCACCTAAAACCTACGAAATACTGCTAAAAAACTTACCCTTGAAACAAACCATAAAACTTTTCTGGAAGACTGTCTCCATTTCATAATTATTTCTAAATTCCTTAAAACAAACTCTCATTTCATCAATAAAAACTATAAATACCTGGCCAAGCGCTTTGAATTCTCTATCCTAAAGAAAATAATCAAACAAAAATCTATTTGGATCTGCAAACTTAAAAATCATTATAACAAACTCACATCTGAACTTAAATTAATTACTTCCACAGAAGAATTCAACCATTTGAGTAATAAAATAAAATATTTCACTGATGTAGAACAGAAATCCTTACAAAAATGGCACAGTAAAAAACTTCAACACTGGATCTTAAAGGAAAATCCAAAAATTCTTAATGTTCTCCCTCCTGCCACTTACCCGTACAATAATCTCTCGACTTTTAAACCCAACTCGCATCAAGATTCTCTCTTAAAACTCAGTTCAAAATACATCCTAAACGATAAACCTAACTTAAAAGACTCCATTGCTCATATCGAAACCGCTATTGACCATATACCACCTCTTAAACAACAAATTATTTGTAACACCGCTATTAAATCCCTATCCAACCTTAATAAAAAATATGCAAATTCTGCGGATATCCAATGCCTTAGAAATCTTAAAAACACCGCGTCGACCTAAAATATGGGAAACCTTCTACCACCTTCTCTTCCACCCACAACACTAACCCAATTAACGTTAACTCCATTAATATTAATAAAATAGCTCCGTATAACAATCACAACTATGCACTAAAACGGGAGACCATCAAAATAATAACTAACAATCAAGCCGTCAACGACCGAGAGCACTACTTCATTCCAGCTGTATGGCAGCAGTTCCTACAAGAAACTGAACCGAACTTGAAATTGAAGCGAAGCGAAGGCATGTAAACCACGACACCACGAATATGAAGATCTACAGAAGAACGACGTTTTCGTACTTGGCACTGAGGATGGGTACGGTGTGCCCAAAATTAATATGCTAAGTTCTTTAAAAGGATGTTATTTGAGGTATTTTATTTGTGTAATATAAAACTTAATCCTTTCTTAATAAATTTAATTAATATCCCCTTCTTTAGACCCAACGTTGATAGTTGCTGTTACATTGGATTTAACAAAAAGAAAAAATAAAAACGGTATATTAGAACATATTTGAGATGTTAAGTTCAACAAAAATACCACTGCCCTAGCAAAAACCGCGCAAAATGAAAATACAGTATGGTACCGTTTGTCCGGAATCTAGTTATCTGGAATTATATTTTCAAACAACTAACTTCCAAAGCATTTAATATATATATATATATATATATATTTATTAATGGTTTAATATTGTAATCTGAAACAAGTAAAAGAAATATTTAATAAATAATATTTCTTAATTTTGTAATATTTATTTAAAAGTAGTATTTATATATTTGTCAAGGGGTATAAGTTAAAGGTCATAATGTACAATGTAAACTGAAAAGATAGTTTTAAGTTTTGAAAAATGTTGATAGATGGTGCCACTACGCAATATCATAAAGGGGACAATTTTATTTATCTGTGTAAATGGTTTGGTGCAATGGGATAATTGGTCTTGTACTGAATTTATTTATTTATTCGGGGGAGGGAGGCATGGGCGTAGCCAGCATCTGATCTAGGGGGTGCAAAATTTTTCAGGCCCAAAGTTGTATGTAAAAAATATTTTTGGCGACAAAAGAGCAATAGTTGTTATTAGTAATGGTGATCATTATGTGGTGGTGATCATTATGGTGTGTGTATAAGTTTGGGCATGACAGGTTTTTCTAAAAATACCCATTTTTCAACATCCCTGACCCTTCCTTCGCCCTCAAAAAAGCAGATGTTTTAAACTTGCAGTCTGTTTGTCTATCTGTGCCACAATAGCTTCCAAACAAATAGACAGATTTCAAAGATTTTTTTTTTTTTTTTTTTTAGAACGCTGATTTACGTTCTTGTATTTATTATCCTGCAATTCCGAGAGCACTACCTCATTCCACTTGTATGGCAACAGTTCCTGCAAGAAAACAATGCAACGAACAAAGAAAGCAAAGCGAAGACATGACGTCCGCAGTCCACGACAGCATAAATTTGAAGATCTCAGGAAGAACGGCGTTTTATCGTACTTGGCACTAAAGATGGGCATGAAGTGCCCGAAATTAATATGCTAAGCTTGTTAAAAAGGATTTTATTTAAGGTATTTAATAAAGTAAAGCTAGAAATTAGCGGTTGCCACTCGCCACATGGCGACTAGATTTTTAAAAGTGGCGACTAAAGAAATTGCCTAAAGAAATTGCCTTTGGTCGCCACTGCAGTGGCCACTTCTCTTCTACCCATTCTTTATAAAATATACCCCATTCCAAGGCAAACTTGGATCACTCGGCGGCTTTTTCACGGTAAACGCGCCGCGCAAAGAATTCAGGCTGTTCTAAAATCTAACCTCGCCACTTGCAAACATATTTCAGAAGTCAATTTTAATAGTAAACACTTAAAATTCTTCTACCCATTCTTTATAGAATACCCCATTCTGTTGGATGCTGGTTTAACTAGGCATCCAATCTTTTACTGAAAGCATAAAAGTAAATAAAATAAACTTAAATATATATATTGACAGATTAATTTAGCAGAGTTATATGCAGGGAACCGTTTTGGTTTAAATGCTTTCTCTTTTAAAATAAAATTTGAGTTATCAATGAAATAACTAAAAACTAAACTTGTAAATAAAACAGAGAAGGTTTTAAAAACGAAAATATAAGTTTATTGAGATAAAACAAAAATATATAAAACTTTTTTAATTAAACAAGGAAATAGATATATAAACATTTTTAACTCCTGACTATAACAGTGACCAGTAAACAGCTTTTAAAACTATATTCTTATTATAAGCAGTTAATCTTCATCATTAGACAATGGAGCTTTTATCATATAAAAAATAAAGATAAAATAAAACTGTTACTTTATAAACACATCTTCTAATACGATAAAATCTTTTACTTATTGTAAACAACTGCCGGCGACTCCAATATCTTATTACTATAACATGACAGCTGAACTTTAACATAAAACAAACAAACAGAAAATGAAGTGCGTAACAGCAAAAGCAAAACAAAAGCCGGAACCGCCCCTAGCCACGTTCCTCAACACCTTTTATACTATTCAGAGAGGATTGTGGCTAGAGTGACGTAATCACCGTGGTGCCGAATTAGCGTGATGATTTCATCCGCGAAATTTGATGCCGCCTAGTGAGTGAAAAAGTAAACATTCATTTATATTTACCGGCAAGCTGTAGTAGTGACGTGATAGCACAGCTAAAGACAAACAACATATTTTCCTAGTAATTAAAGAACATATAAAGCTGTCAGCTAAAATGCCGTAAGTAACAAAAACATATTTTTATTTTAATAAATATAAATAAAGTTACTTCACTTAAATTAACTGAATATTTTCTTTTAATAACATGTTTAACTTAAACTTTAGACTTGATACTTTTTATACTTTCAATCCATATAAATTAAATAAGTTTATATATTTATATATCAACTGCATATGCAAATTGCACAAAGTGATAAGATTAAATATATTACCAGGCCAACACATTCCAATGCAAACTTGGATCGCACGGCGGCATTTTCGCAGTAAATGCGCCGTGCTCCTCGAATTCAGGCTTTCTCAAATCTAACATCGCCACTTACAGACATTTTCGGAAGTCAATTTTAACAGTAAACACTGGAAATTGGCAGGTAGTCTTATTCATATACTAAGAAAACGTATGGCTTTTTTCCATTTTTCTATAAAAGTATTAGATTTTGATTTTTAAAAAAATGTCAAAATGAGAGTTTTGGCCGACTTTCGGGAGAAAGAGACTAAAAGGAAGCTCGTGAGATAATCGGCTGAAACTCTGATTGTATTACGTTCGCAGAAAAAATAAAAACGTCATTCGACGCATTTTCACTTCAATAGCCCCGTCTCCAAATGTCCAAAATTAATTCACATTCGTCCAAAAAAAGTAAAAAAGTCCTTCAAAAGAAAGTTGGAATGCACATTTAAAGCCTCTTTTTTTTTTTTTTTTTTTTTTTTTACGAAAGGGAAAGAAATTTGAAGGCATTCTGTTCTTTTACTATTTTATTTTTCAATTATATGTAATTTGTTATGCCTAATCTGAGTTACACTGATGTACTACATACTACAGACCATTAAATTACAAATTTGATAATATCTTAAAATTGACTTTTTTTTTTTTCTATTGAATTATCATTTAATGATTGAGCTTAAGATCTTATTTATCTTTAAGATGAATTAGTGCTGCTAATTTTAAAATATGTCAAAATTAACTTTTTAAAAAGTGACAGCTACAATTTCATTGTGAAATCTCGACTACAGCCACACTCTCTAAATTCAGTTAGAGAGGGGGATTATAATTGCAAATTATTAAAAATTCATTATTATTAAAGAAAAATTAATTTATAATTCATTTGTAACAAGAAAAAAATAGGAAAAAGAAACTTGCAAAATAAAAAAGTATTATTAAAAAAATATTTTTTTTTATTTACATATACTAATATATTTTCATGAATCAAAGATGTGTGTGTTTTTTTTTTTTTTTGAAAAAGTAGAAAATCGACACCATTCAAGATAGTGAAGGGGCAATATAATCAGAATTTTTCTGTTATAAAATAATATAACCAAAAGAGCATTTTAAACATATGAATTTTGTATTGAATAGTATTTTCTTACATTCATAGTATAAATTATGTAAATCTATTCCTATTTCATTTATTAAAATTTATCAGAAATGTATTATTGTGGATGAGTTTCAAAAAGTTGACTACCTTAATTATTTTCTTAATGATTTGTCGAGACTGAACATTGAAAAAAATTAAAGAAAAGAAAATTTTATTTTACTTTTACTTTTATCAGCGAGTGGCCAGTGGCCACTAACTTTTTAAAAGTGGCCACTAAAAAAATGAAGGCAAGTGGCCAGTGGCCACCAACCAAATTTCTTAATTTCTACCTTTATCATAAAGTATGTTATGTATAATTAATCCTTTTTTATAAAATTTACATATATAAGGTCCTTTATAAAAAAAAAAAAAAAAAAACATCATATCTAAAAGCTATTTTTGATTTGAAAAATTTTTGTGATTGAAAGTTTCTGTAATTCTCAGTTTAAGATTCTCTATTAGTGAGCGTTAAGATCATCCAAACGTCGTGTTAATCAGTGGGAAACAGTAGCGGCTCGTGAGATTCCTTTACAGGGGGGCTGCATAGCTGCATGTATACGTAAGATTTGAGAAAAAAGCGAAAATGATTTTCTAAATAATCTGTTTTAATCGGGGTCTTCGGGTTTTATATGCGCAGACTGAGCAAGAAGCAGAGCAATACAGGATACAGCATAGATTTAAAATTTTATATTATTGGACATTCATTACAAAGAAAAAAAAAAATCTGGAGATTTTATTTTGTTAACTTTATTTATTAATGATAATCAATTTTCCCCAAATAAAATATTTTTCATCTGCATGCTATTATTTTCTCCAAGATGGTACGAAGTATACATACATGTTTGTAAATCAAATTTTGCTCATTAAAAAGATACACACACAATGATTTATATAAAAATAATAATAAATAGTTTGATTACATACTTATGTAGATCTGTACAGTTCTTGCAATAATAACTGCAAATAATTCGAATCTATAGTCCATAATGATAAATAATTTCTTTTTGTGTCTCTGTACAAAAATGTATAAGTCCTTTACTCATCAAAATTATACAAATTGCGTGATGATTACCTATAACCTATCTACCAATTTTTAGCTCAATTGGATAAAACATTTAGGCGCAACCGCACTTCATAAATTTAAGTCCATTAATCAAAATGATAAGTAATTTTTTTTTGTGTCCTTGTAACAGAACTATAAGTCTCACATCCATCAAATTCTATACAGCTCGTTTGATGGTGACCTTTCACATACCTACCAGCTTTCAGTTCAATCGAACCAAGCATTTAGATGTTATGATATTCACTCACATATATACACTTACTCACACCATACATATAACACTGTAAAAATAGCAAAAATGAGCTCAGGAGACCTCAAAACATTATAGTAATGTATTGCTCGTATCTTAAAAGTGCAATTATAATGATGCGTTTGTTTCATTAATTTATTTAGAACATCCTTTGAAATATTAATTAAAAGAGTTAACATTGACGTAAAATCTTGCACATCACATAGATTATGAAATGCTTGTCTAACATTACGAACATTTTATTGTTATTATTTTTTTTAATGCGAACTTTACACACATGTACAGTAAACTAAAATTTACACATGGTACAGTAAACTAAAATTTCATTTAAATATGAAACCTTAGTATAATTAAAAATGAATTTCCAAAATTTGCTGCACATCTTCTGTATTGCCGTGCATAAAAAAAAAACATCTACAAATGTTAAAACACTATTTTCTTTAGACTTTAGATATATTTAAAAAGGCTTGAATAGTATGTATCAGTTTAATTTGGTTTGAAACATTATCCAAGCCAGCAGTGCATTCTGGATGTTTTGTGTGTTCTTGTAAAAGAAGTATATAGGAAAAATAGTGTGGCCCATCTACAGAACGGATATTAAAATGTTTAAATTTCCGAGCATATTTCTGAAAGTTCTCACTCAAATAGAAAGAGAGATGAAACGAAGTTATAAATGCTTTCCAACTTCGTTGTATGAAAATATCAGAAATTAAAAATTTAGTAATCTCGTGTTTTTAAGAAAGGTTCGACGGCTAATATTTCTCATCAAAATAGAAAAACATTAGTGACTAAAATACAAGTGAAAAAAAAAAATAAAAATAATTATAATTATAATTTTCATAATAACCTTATCAACAAAGCGATTAAACACTTGATAAATTTTAAATATTATGTTTAAGGCAAAATTTATATAAAAATTGAGATTCTGTCTATTCAACGTTTCTGCCATTGGCAAACCAAGAAACCGAAAAACCGTTCGAAATTTCCATGTAATATAAAATAAAAATGTGCTTGAAAAATAAATAAAAATGACTTCTATTTTCTCATATAATCGTGAATAACCTTCATGCTAAATTGTTTTACCTCTCATACATAAATAATCATCAAACACAGCGATTACCGCATTAAAAACTGTGAAGAAAGAACGTAGATTACAAAGGGAAATTGTTCTTTTCCAGCATTACCGAAATCCCTAATCAGTTTTTAAATTAATTAAGAAAAACGAAGTTATACTAACACATAATAAATATAAAATAAACCTATCTTTACTTCGTAGTCGTTCTGAGATCTTTCAGCGCCGGGCACCCGGGCCTCTTCGGAGAACGTTAACACTGTGTCCATATTCCACAGGTAAACTCTTGTAAAGTCCAGGTTCGACATTTAAACTTTTAAATTAATTAAGAAAAATGACATCAAAACTGGAAAATCCAACACAGCCATAGCCAAAACATATAACGAAAACAATATTAAAATAGAATTCGATAAAACCATTAAACTATCTGATTACAATAACTATCAATATGCCATGTATCGCAAATCCATCGAAATATCCACCAATGACGACACGTGTAACGAAAGCGGCGCAGTGGCCCCAAATAGGGCATGGAACCACCTGTTGAAAGATCAACAAGGAAGCAACCAGAGACCCAAGACTCCGTCACAGTGTTAACGTTCTCCGAAGAGGCCCGGGTGCCCGGCGCTGAAAGATCTCAGAACGACTACGAAGTAAAGATAGGTTTATTTTATATTTATTATGTATCCCTAATCAGGTCGGTGCTGCAGCGGATGCAGCTCCAACCAAATGGTCGAAACTGGTAGGGAAAACGAGTAGGGGCGGTTGTAACTGTTCTTTCCCTAAAGAAATCCCTTTTTTCGGGAGCTGCATGAATGAGCAGTCCCTTTACGAATTTTCGAGGTGCTATTGCGTTTAAAAATAGTTAATTTTTCTCAGCTTTTTAATAATTTTTCATGATAACGAAGTAATCTGCTTTTCTATATGCATAATACTATACAATATAATAATATTTATTTTCAAAATATTTTGAAAGTTGATAAAATAATTTTTTCGAATATTTCTGGGGGGGCTGCAGCTCTGCAGCTCCTGCCACGAGCCGCCACTGGTGGAAAATAACCCTTATTATTATTCATTACATAATACCTGGAAGGTATGTGTGTATGATGATATGGCTGTAGTTGGATATCCTATTTGGCAACTAATGTGAATTTAATTGATGTTCGGTGTAGCCATGGTCATAGAAGACAATTGTATCTATTATGTATTTAGAAAAAGTGAAGAATCTATTTTGGGTTTATAGTACAAGTACCCTGATGAAGGCTTTCTAATATTGTGTGTATATGTTTTTTTTTTTTTTTTAATGTTTGATCTAGAAGCCAGATTCTTTCAACAGTGGTTAATTGTGGCAAAATCTGCTCTGTGAATGGTGTTTGCTATTTTTGTATAAATGTATCTTCAAATTGTCTTTAGGGACAAATACCATTTTACCAGAAATTATTAATTGCCATTAGTCATTTATTTTTACTAACATCTAACCCCCCATTTCTGAAACATTTCATTGGCTTGTCAAGTGGTGATAACAAGCCTGAATAATATATTTAAGGAATTTCTAAAGTACCATAATTTAAAACTATTTTTCTGATATTTATAAATAACATTGATCAATTTAACAGCAATTTATCATTTCACATCATTCCTCTAATTTGGTATTAATTTAATGAAATTTACTTAAAAAAATAAATAAATAAAATAAGTAGCATTATTCTTGCAATTTAATGATATTAATATCATTGCTTCAAGATATAATTTAACAGAGAATAAAGATTCGTTAAATTTTTAATTATAGAAAGAAAATGAAAAATTAGCTATTATTATCAAGAATTAAAATGCAGTGTTTTGGTAACAAAACTCATTATTCATAGTTATCAGTTTTACAATGTTAATTTTATTCTGAATTAGATCTGGAAAAATCCACTTATCACATGGTAACTAAACGAAAAAAAATAGTGACAAAATTTTGAAAACTGGCTTTTTCTCTCTGTCTCTGTCTTTTGACCATCAAAATAAATATCATTAATTGACCATGTAAAAGTATCATGTCTCTGCAATTAAATGTTAATTCACTCAAATTTCAGTGAAATACATAATTTTGCATTTCAGAAATCGTTTGCAAAAATTATGTATTTCATAAATTAAACATCCAAAAAGTAAAAATTTTCTTTTGTGTGTGTGTTGAAATAATTACTAAATTTGGGAATCAGTTTTGACAGAAATACATGTTTTGTTAATAAGCAATAAAATAATTGTCTATATCAGCAACTATTGGCCAAAAAAAAAAAAAAAAAAGGGTGGGGGAGCATATTTCAGCAATTAATTGTGATTAATAAATATAATTTTTTATGAATGGCAAACCAGTTTCACATTTCAATAATAGCTGAAAAAATGTAGAGTTTTGACAGTAAAATAATAAAAAATGTCATCAAATAACTATAAAAAAAATTTAAATTATTTATTTTGGAGGGGAAAAAAATTGCGAAAAAGTGGCAAGTAAATTTAAAGAATGTTGGCTGTGACGAGTAACTTGAAATTTTAATTTTTTGGTTTACTCTGAATAAAACTACATTATTTATATTGATTTCAAGCGAAGAGAAGATAATAATCATTCTTAATGATTTTCTACTTGTTATTAAAAAAAAAAAAAAAAAAAAACTATTTAAAATTAGTTCTATTTTTTTGTTAGGTAGCTGCTTCAGCGAGTAGTTTCAACATAACATGGATGATACTATTGCCTTATGATAAAACAAGTAAATTTTACATGCACCAAATAATAATAATAATAATAATCTTTTTTCTACTTGATTCTTTATTTTTTTTATAATATTATGTTAAACATTTGAACTTTAAATAAATAAATATATATTTATATATTTCTGTAGGTATGTATTGAAAATAATCCTAATGAAGGCAGAACATTATTAATACAAAATCCTCAGCTGACATATGCCTTGCTTCAAGCTCAAGTCATTATGAAAATAGTTGATCCTGAAATGGCTATTGTAAGTATTAATTTCATTTGTACAACTATTGCAGTTACGAAGGCAATTATTAAAAGCAACATAGAAAAAACATAGAAATTTTTTAAGTTGTTTTTTAATTAATCATCCCACCTATTCACTTATATCTTTAGTAGGGGAAAGAGTGTAATAATTCTCTCTCCTTATAATAAAACAAGGAGTTTGCTGGAAAACAAACAAAAAAAGGGCCAGATTTTGTTCCCCATGGAAAGAAAATCGGCCATTTTTAATAAAAACATTAAAAAAAAAAAAATTAATGTGCAAATGTTATATTTATTTATTTATTTTATTTATTTATTTTTTTTTCTTTAAGATTGCTCAAACCTGTTGATTTTTTGTGTGACCATTATTCACATCAAATTATTACAGTGTGTTAAGAAATTATATGACTGCTAATAAAATGGCAAATTTTTATGCAGTATTTAAAATCACATTTTGAAACATTTCCTGTTATAATTGCAGACATGCCAATGGCAGGAGTCTCCTGATTTTTGCTTGTTTTTCCATGCTCCTGATTTCCCACTCACAGAGATGCCAACATGTCCGGAAATTCCGGAGTTGTTACGGAAATAAGGTATCAAATACGGTAATACGGAAATGACATAAAAAGTACGGAAAGTGGTAGTTTCTCCTCTAATTTCGTCTCTTTGCCAGCAATCCGCTTTCGCGAGTCACGGCAGCACCGATTTCTGTACGTGGCAGCAAACGTAAACAACAACGAGAGGTAGGAGCTAGATCTACCCTTACGGAGAGAAAAATCGGCGAATCAGCGTGCAGTCTAGCGTAACTCCGATGACGTCAGTTAAATGCTTCGCCCTCCAGCAGTATGCATGGTAGATTTCTTCCTCCCTAGCTTGTATTAGAGGGAGAAAATTATATTTTATTCCTTGGCAATTGGTAATTTCACTCAAACCTTAACGAGTATCTAGCGCGTTTGTTTTGAGGAGTGAGTGTCACATTTTGCTGCGTGTGTGGTTCATGTTGTGATTTATTATTTTTGTCTGCCGCATTATTGAATGTTATAATTCTTCAATGATAGTTGCCTTTAATATTTTTTTATGAAAATGCCAGATCATCATGATCAACCCAAAAAACGCTTCGCAAATCAAAAGTTTATTGAAGATTATGCAAAAAAATGGCCGTGTTTGAAAGCCGGCAATGCACCATATTCGGCATTTTACACAATTTGCAATTCCGAATTTACTGTTGTGCATGGTGGTAATGATGATTGCAAAAGGCATATAAATGGCCCACGCCATCAGAAAGCGGCATCAGCTGTGAAAACTTGTAAACAAGTTTCAGACTTTTTAGGGAGGGGAGAAAAGTGGGAAACGCATATGAACATTGCAGAGTTTTCCCCAGTCAGTTGCAGGAGGATGTTGCACCTTGCCTGCCCTAGGACTAGAAAAATAGCAAAAGTGTCTGGATTTTAAATGTTAAATGTGTCCCTAAGAATTCAAAACTGCCCTTGTGAATCTAGAAAAAAGCCTTTTTTTTATTATTAGCAGCATCCTGCCCTTTTTTAAACCTGGGGGCTCTGACATTGTATTTTTAAATAGTATGGTTGTAAGATTGACTCCTGAAAAAACTCCTGAAATATGAATTTTTGACTCCTGGAGAAGGGTTTAAAACTCTTGAAATTGAACTTACTCACTCCTGATGTAAGGTTTACAATGTTGGCGTCTCTGCACTCATTTCTCCTGCTTTTCTGATGTAATTTTTATCTATCCCTCTTAGCATAATTTATGCTTAAAATTTGTGGGATTAAGTAAAAAAGTTTGAAAGAAAATTGAAATTTATCTTGCCCTACAATTTATCAATTTCGGTTTCAATGTGAATTACTATACAATGCTTTGAAACTAATTTTTGCTAAGAATAAATTTTTAACTTTCATTTTTGCAAAATGAAAAATGTCTTATTATTAAAAGTTTTTTTTTTTTTTTTTGTAAATACTATAACTATTGAAAACTTAAAGAATTCAAATTTCATTAGAATATAGCTGATATTTTCATTTCTTTATTACCATTTCTTTTACAAAGATAATTAAGATCCTTATTGTTTTATATTAGGAGCAGAATGATCAAATCTGTCTATTTTGACTTAAATTTTAAACAACTGTATGTCTGAGGGTTTTTTGTTTTGATAGTTTGTTTTAATGCAAGAAACATATATTCATTTAATTTTAATACTGATGCTTTGTAAATACCTCCTAAGGTTATAAAGCTTTACTTAAAATTAAATTTGCATTATTTTACTCATTTTTCTTTGAAACTTTCTTGTTGAAAAAAGTCTCTTGATTTCTGTTAAAAAATCTCCTGCTCTTTTGTCATTAGAAGTTGGGCATCTCTGTAATTGCTACATTAAAAAAGTTTACTAATATTTAAAAAAAATCAAAATGACTGTTAAGAAATTATATGACCACCTGAAGAAATTAGCATGTTATATATCACATCAGAATAATTATAAAACTTATGCGTTTGTGTTTTGTGAAAGTATTTCTGAGAAGCGAAGGTGCAGTTTTCAATTGTATTATTTACAATATATTTGAAGATGCTGTGAGAAGAGTTGATTGAGACTGAAGTGAGGAAAAAAAAAATTCATAGGAAAGTTTCATACTTTGTCATGGCAATCTTTGGGCTACATTATCTTCCAAACTTTATGCTAATAATAATCGTTTTTTATCTGCCAATTAACTAGAAGTAGCCATTGTAAAAGAATAGCACAATATTTCTGAATTGGAACTTAACCACTTGGTCACTTCATTGAGAAAAGGAGTATTTGATGTTATAAGGAAAAATAGAGGATATTAATTTACATATTATTTTTGTGTTTTGACAAGTGCTTGCTCTTATAATTTGTTAATAGAGTATTTTTTAATTATTGCTTATATTTTCATTTAACTTAATAATTTATTCATTCAAAAATATTGTAACCTAATTTTTTATTAATATGTTATTTGATATGATTAAACTTAAATTATACCTCTGTACTTCATAATGTGACAGATCTGTCACCACCATGCCCCAGAGCATCTTAAGCCACACTGGCCTGCTTTTTAAAAACTGTATTTCCCAGGGTTGGAAAACTGGGCCCAGATCAGAAAAACCCACCCGGGTTTTTCTGGGCGGGCCCACCAACAAAAACCCACTGGGTTTTTGCAAATAAGTAGGTTATTGTTAAAAATTATTTATAATTTACAAATCCCATCTATAAAGTATAGAAAACACCTTACCTTTTAAGAAAAAACTCTTATTTTTATTTTCTAGAAAATAGTATTAAACATAAAAAGTAACTACAGTTATAAATATTTAATAAAAGCAAGTTTATCTTCTATAAATGGTTCAATTTTCCTTTTTCTGTAAAACCAAACGATATTTTTATTTAACAGCGGAAATAAACGTTGTCTAGCATCAATATTTAACTAATTAAATTGTTTAGTTTTAAAACTTTATAATAATTTTATTTTAATTTTAGTAGCAACAATTATAAATCTAATAAAATTTTCTCCTATAAACGTTTTCAACTATTAAAAAACTTAGAAAAAGAAAGGATAAAGCAGTGCAACTTATTTTTATAATTAAAACTAGTTGGCATAGGTGGACTCTGCTCAGTACCCCATCATATAAATTTTCATAAATTTCTAGTACAGGACATTCTGTTAACATGATTTTCATGTTAAGAGAAATGAATTTGACCAAACGCTTGACACAGTGACAGAAGGAAATCCCTGCCTAATAGGCTATCCACCGTTCACTTTGATATATTTTTCTTAATCTATTAATTTATTTTATTATGATCAATTTCGTAGTTTCGTTTTCATGCTATAATTTCCAATGCAACAATCCTCAAAATGCTTATTATATGATCTATCGCCCCATTTCGCCATGTTGATAAAATTTTAAATTACGAATAACTTACGAAATTTTCCCATTAGAATATTTGTTGCCAATCATGTTCAAACAAGTATCATAAATGTTATTTTGAAGTTGTCTGATACATTTATGATCCTCAAAATGGACGTTTATGCTCAATTTTGCCCTATTCTGCCATTTTAAGTAAATCATAAATTCAAAATAACCTATGAATTTTTTAAATTGGAAAATTCATACTCTATGATATTCATGCCAGTATCCTAAATAATATTTTAAAAGTGGTCTGACATCTTTACGATGAAAATATATCTCAAAATTGACGTTTATGTGAAATTTTGCCCTATTCTGCCATGTTAAGAAGTCGTAAATTTCCAATAACTTGCAAAATTTTCAAAGTAGCATGTTTCTAGTTACTGATGTTCATTCCAACATCAAAACTCATATGTTAAAACTGGTCTCACATTTTTTCAGTAAAATTTTTCCATTTAATGCACGTTTAAGTGAAATTTTGCCCTATTCTCCCATGTTAAGAAAGTTATAAATTTTTAATAACTTTGAAGTTTTTTAATTTGAATGTTGCAAATGAATAGGATTCTTGCAAGTGTCAAAAGTAATATTTTAAAACTATCTGACTTCTCTACGACAATTTGTTTTTTAGATATCATGTGCACAGACTAACATACTAACACACTAACAAACACCCTACAGACGGACACCATACAAATTTTGTCATTTCCGGATTCCTCACAAATGAAAACGTGAAAAAAAAAAAAAAAGTCGAAAAATTTCATGATTACCTAAGTTCTCCCATACCTATAGTATGATGGGGAACTAAAAAAATTTAAATGATATGTATTGTACTTAAGAATTTAAATTCTTTTATTTTATCAGTTATTGTCATTAAGAATATTTATTTTGAATAAGCATACATTAAAATAAAATGTAGCTTAATCTTACTAATTAACACAATTTTAATATTAGAATCAAACCAATTTTTATTTCTAAGATAAATATTAGATTAACTATTAATTAGTAGTTTAATATAATTAGGTGTATTACAACTAATATGCTAAATATCATATATGTAACATTGCAATGCAAATGTATTCAAACAAAAGCCCAGAAAAACCCAAGTAGGTTGGGTTTTTCTAGAAAAACCCGGGGTTTTGCCAGCCCTGACATTTCCTCTTCATGCTGACTCAACATATAACGCTATCTGGTATTGATAAGGCGTGGATCAGAAATATTTCAAATGTTCTTATTGGTCAGTATTTCCACAGCTTAACACCACAATGCATATAGGGAAGGACCGGATATGGATATCTGGCATTCCGGATAGTTTTGGTAACTGTCCTCTCACTTAAAATTGAAAACATTTTTTTTTCTTGTTATACTTATTACATTTAAAAATCTTTTATTTACTGTTAGGGAAAAAAAAATTGGAGAAATTGAGTTTTAGTTTTTGAATAGATAAAATAAATGATAAAGTAAATAAATAAATAACGCTAATCGCGAATTAATAAATGGCCGGAAAGGATTGTATAGTGGTTAGATTAAAATTAAAATTGCGTTAACAGGTGCCGCGGCACATCAAAATCTTTTTTAGATTACCGAAACTTTAAAATTGAATTGAATCAAAATAAAATTTAATAGAAAGGAAATGAAGTACATTTAAAAATAACTTACCCCATGAAGAAACAAATATATCTGAAAAGTAAGGGATTAATATTCCATTGGAATGCACTTGAATAAAATAAACAAAAAACACTGATTCTCTTCTCTAACACAACTTTCCTTTATTTTAGTACTAATGGATAACATTACTGCAGTATTTCATATGCATAGGTGATAAGTATCGGCGCCATACTGATTACATCAATATTTTTAGATTATTTTTTATCATCATTATTTTTCATTCAAACGGGCGTCTATAGCCTTTTGAGAATAATCATGTTATAATTCACATTTTTTTTTGCTCAAAGCAAGTTTATAAAATGTTCGTGACTCAATGTAAAGTTCTCATTTGAGATAAGGAGTTCTGAATGCGTTCATGAGTTGTGTAGTTATATTTCACATTTCCATCGGAGCTGAGCCAGCGAGTTCGAGATAATATCCAAGATGGCAGAACCATGCTGAAATAGGCCTTGTTCATAACGTCCTGTGCAATTAACGTATAGAATTTATATTTTTGGTTAATGAAGATAACAGCAAGCTGATTGAATCTGTATTCTTAGTATCCGTTATGGAGATTTCCAGCACAGGTGAGGAAGCAAGTAGGGACGATCCCCTTTTAGCGATCATCACTTTTCAAATTAGCCGCTAGAGCTTGGGCATCTGATTTGAACAACCGTTCGTGATTTTTCCTTTTGTGCAATCGTTTTAGTTAAATTAATTTTCCGGTTGAGGTAGGAGAGATTCACAATGATTCCACCTGATCAATACATCAGATATTAAAAGAGCATAAATTAAAGATGAGATCTGATGAGAGATGGGTATGTCATCAATCCAGGCCTAGCCGCGATGCCGCGACCGGCCCGGCGAAATCCACGTCTGCAATCTTAGAGTGTTAGCATACAAGAGAGTCAGTCCGGGGAAGAGAAAACATTATCCAATTTCCCGCTCGCCCCGAGTAGCCAATCAGCTCTCGCGAAAAGGGATGCTACGAACCTT
The DNA here is from genome assembly GCA_963930645.1 of Salticus scenicus. Lineage (NCBI taxonomy): Eukaryota > Metazoa > Arthropoda > Arachnida > Araneae > Salticidae > Salticus > Salticus scenicus. Next base: position 118,008,529 of record OZ005653.1, read on the forward strand.
CCGGCATGTTCTAGAACATTTCCTCCTCTTCTGAAAGCGCGGGAAGATACAAAATAATTTAGTAAACATGGCTGACCGCTGAATTTTAGACTACAGTTAAATAAAAAAAAGTATTTTTGGACTTATGATTTTTTGAAGATAAAATGATTAAATTTTAAGCTATTTCTATGAGCGATGGCTCAAATTAAAGTAAATAAAATAAGCTATCTAATGAAATTAATGTTACAAGGAAATAAAATTTAGAAAAGTATTTAAAATTGAAAAATCGGAAATTTAGAAAAATATCTGAAAATGCCAAAATGGAATGAAATTAATTTTGAAAAAACGGACTTTTAAACATTTTAAATAGAGAAAAATAATTAAATAAAAGAAACTGAAGGACATTTTCACATTTCTTGAAAAAGTTAGGTATGTTCCTGATCCGTTGGTAACATATATAAAAGCAAAATCTATTAAAGATTATTCCTATGATCTTGAAAAGAAAAAAAAGCTTACGTGCCGAGCCTGGGCTCGGGAGAGACTCCCGGCCGCAGCCGCGCGACACCACCTCACCGTACAAGCCCTCCTGCTGTTCTGCCCGAAAGCTATCGGAAACTCGCGCTCTCTTCGAAGCCAGCCAATGAGCGTGCACGAAAGGGACGCTGCGACGTCACGAACGGACGCCGGGACCATTCCGGATTATTCTAGAACATTTCCTCCTCTTCTGAAAGCGCGGGAAGATACAAAATAATTTAGTAAACATGGCTGACCGCTGAATTTTAGACTACAGTTAAATAAAAAAAAGTATTTTTGGACTTATGATTTTTTGAAGATAAAATGATTAAATTTTAAGCTATTTCTATGAGCGATGGCTCAAATTAAAGTAAATAAAATAAGCTATCTAATGAAATTAATGTTACAAGGAAATAAAATTTAGAAAAGTATTTAAAATTGAAAAATCGGAAATTTAGAAAAATATCTGAAAATGCCAAAATGGAATGAAATTAATTTTGAAAAAACGGACTTTTAAACATTTTAAATAGAGAAAAATAATTAAATAAAAGAAACTGAAATATTTTCCGGAGGATTTGATAAAAAATAATAAATTTGAAAAGTGTTAAAATTTTCAATTTTAACATTTACTTTTATTTTAGTGAATTTAATTTTATTAAAGTCTTTGGTTACTCCTTTCCTCCTTTTAAATCTCTCATCTTTCTTTAGATGTTGCTCAACTTTAAACACCGATCTTTGTTTACTTTTTATCGTTGCCATTTTTGAAGTTCTAATATTTCTATTTTAGCTGTTGCCATCGCGTCATAATTGCTTAATTTAATTTATCTGAGTGTTTGGCTTTTGCCACTAGAGAGCGTCATCATCGATTTTGTTATCGATGTTTTATGCAAATATGATTGATGTTCTGGGAGTAGTATAAATGCACGAGATGTCTATCATACTTGGCAGTTGAGCCCAGTTGAGCAACTATTCAATAGCAATGCTGGTTATCCAACGATAAGAGTTATTTTGTTGATGTCGAGCTGGACTCGCATCGTATTTTTTAAAATGTTTCTTTTTTTTTGAGGAGGATGTTTTTTCTAAAAATGTATTTAATTTTAATTAAATTTAGTTTCTTCAATATATTAAATATTTAAAGTCTTTTTATAAAATAATCGACATTTTTGAGGTTGACTTTGAGTTGATTGAACTTTTATTAGTTATGGAACTTTTGTGGTTGAATCTTTGTTTAAAGATCACTGATGTGCCTAGATATCGTGAGATGTAAATTGTCATGTCATTTTACCCTCACTGGTCAACCTGGCGATCGTGAGGTGATAGTAGTTGATTCTTCATAATGTGTTTCTTCGTCCTTTCCAGTGGTCATGTTGGCGACCTAGATATAAGTTTTTTTTTTCTATGGTCATTCGGCGACTTAGATATATCATTTTTTTCTTCAAATAAAAATTCTTTCATCATTATAAAATGTAAATTAATTATTTTTCTATGGTCATTCGGCGACCTAGATACATTTTTTTTTTCAAATAAAAGTATTTCATCATTATAAAATGTAAATTAGTGACTGTCACAGGTACTTCTACAAATTAAAATGTCCGATCAAGAATTGTAAACCTTGATGTCAAGATGATCTTTGCTGTCAGTATTATCTGCTGAAATTGTTGTAAGATAATTATGACAAGATTATGTTTTTTATACTGTTGAATCTGTTTAATTGTTAAGTTTTTTTAATATATATTAATGTTTGAATAAATTTTTGTTAAGTTTATAGAAAACTTGTTGTGATCATTTTGAATGAACACATTTAACTACTGTTCAAATCATTAAAAGTTCAGCTTTTTACTTTTAGCTGTTAACAAGTTTTTTCCTTTGCCGGATCCAGATATCCGATCGGATATCTGACAGTTCCTTTTCCCAGTACACATGAAATTTTCAATTTTTTCAATAATTATAAAAAAGTATTTGCATTTGGTTTTTATGCAACTGGATTTCATTCACATACATTAAAATGTAACATATTCAGCAAATATCATTGAAGCTTTAAGACAATATTAATGAGTAATTTAATTAATTCTTTTACTTATTTTTATGACAATTTGGAATTTAATATCTATTAAATTTTAAATGATCGAAAATATGCAAATTAAAAAAATAAGTGACCTAAAATCGCAAAAGAATAGTCTCTGAAACATAAAAGCAGAACGCTTAGCACAGAACAATTTCAAATCTCAATTTCAGTGGATATGATAAGCCCTAATACTATAGTTTTATTTTATGTTATTAGTTTCTTCTATATTCAGTAGAAGAAAGTATTGGATTCGTAAAAATTTTCGACGGATTTGCACGTTTTGAGAGGCCTAGAACACTATTTGACAATTTTTAGAAAATGTGTGTGTGTGTGTAACAAAAATTTTGTGCCGATTGTATCTCTGGAACTACTGCTCAGAATTGTACATAAATTTATGTGTAGATGCATCTTGACCTAAATCAGCACCCATAAACTTTTGGTGTCAACTGCTCAAATAGATGGCGCTGCTATACAGCGATTTCTGCAATTTAAGGGGAGGCTATATCTCAGGTTCTATAGCGTATAATCAAACAAAACTTGATATGTGAGAAGGCCATAATGAGACATTATGCTGATTCAATTTGAATGTTTATTGGCTGACAGGTGGCGCTGCTATACAGTGATTTCCGCAAATTAAGGGAAGGCTATATCTCAGGAACTACTGCAAAGAATTGCATATAAATTTATATGTAGATGCACCTTGACATAAATTAGTACCTAAGAACTTTTGGTGACAACCACTCAACATGTGTAGCTGCTACACAGTGATTTCTGCAATTTAAGGAAAGGCTATATCTCAGGTTCTGTTGCATATAATCAAACAAAACTTAATATGTGAGAAGATCATTATGAGACATTATGCTGATTCAAGTTGTATTCTTATAGGCCAATAAATGGCGCTATACTGGAAATTTCCTTAATAATGGAAAGGCTATATCTCAACTTGTATGGCATATAACTGTACAACACTTAATATGCGAGATAACCATTATAAAAACACATTTTTAAAGATGTTATTTATGGGTCATAAAACTGTCATTCTTTGGATAGTTAGTGTTAGTTTTCTCAAAGATGAAAATCTTTTTGAATCATCATGGTAGATAATTTGAGAAGAAAGTCTTGTGATGGCCACAATATACTAGTTTTATTTTATATTTACTTTCTTCTTTATTCAATAGAAATATTGGATTCGTAAAAATTATCGACTTTCGGTTTTCGACGGATTTACACAATTTGACCATTTTTAGAAAATGTCTATTTGTCTGTGTGTGTGTGTGTGTGTGTGTGAGAGAGAGAGAGAGAGACAAAAATTTTGGGGCAACTGTGTCTCTGTAACTACTGCTCAGAATTATATATAAATTTATTTGCACATGCATCTTGACCTAAATTAGTGCCTATCAACTTTTGGTGTCAAGCGCTCAACAGGTGGCGCTGCTATACAGTGATTTCCGCAATTTTAGGGGAGGCTATATATCAGGTTCTATTTTGTATAATCAAACAAAACTTCGTATGTGAGAAGACCATTATGCGACGTTATGCTGATTCAATTTGAACGCTTATCGGCCAGATGCTGCTATACAGTGATTTCTGCAATTTAAGGTAAGGCTATATTTCAGTAATTACTGCACGGAATTGCATATAAATTTTTATGTAGATGCACTTTAACATAAATTAGTGCCTATCAACTGTTAGTGTCAACAGCACAACAGGGGTCGCTGCTACACAGCCATTTCTGCAAGTTAAGGGAAGGCTATATCTCAGATTCTATTGCGTATCATCAAACAAAACGTGATATGTGAAAAGGCGATTATGAGACATGCTGATTCATTTAGGATGCTTATCTGGCAGTAGGTGACGCTGCTGTATTGGGATTAAGACTGATCGACAGCAATAGGGTCCTAGGCCTGAGGGGGGGGATTGACTCTTTGTGGGGTCTTTCTAAGAGGTCCTAGTCCATATTTATGAAAGTTTTGGAGAAAAATGCAGAAAACTTTAAATGGCTTGGCCAATAAGCAGTACCTGGGATCGAACCTGGCACCTCACGCTGCTATACTGAAAATTTCCTCGATAAGGGGATGGCTATATCTCAACTTCTATGGCATATAACTGAACGAAACTTAGTGAATTAGTCTAGAAAAATATAGAAGAAAGTTTTGTGGTGACTACAACATACTAGTTTAATATCAATTCTTTTGCTTATGTGTCACCTTTGATAGTTAGGTTAGCAGTATATTATATGTAATGTTGTCTTAACTACATGCTTTGTCTACCTTGCTATGCATACAAATGACAAAATTTAATTTAAAAAAAAAGTTTTGTAAAAGAAAACTGCTAAATAGTCATTATATATACATTTTTTTTTTTTTTTTTTTTTTTAAGTAAAAGAAATTAATTGCAGGAATCTATGTCTATAAAGGCAGATCTCCTGATTGACTTGCTTACTTACTCAGCTATGCCCAGCCAAACTAATGGAAATACAGATGTTGAATTTTATGAGATTATTTCTTTAGTGACGGGATTTAAGAAGCTGTTTTTTTTTTTAAGTTTCCCCCCAAACGGAGGAGCAAAAGTTGTTTCTTGCATTTCCTGCCATATCTCATTGAAAGAAAAGAAGAAAAAAAACAGATATTCAAAAGCCTGATATCCGACGGTTTTTATCCAGATATCCAGCGGTATTTCGAATATTGAAAAATCAGCTGGATATCCTTTCCATCCCAACATATGAGTTATTTACGAATTTGCTAGTTTTTGCTGAATTGGCAGTGTCAATAGAGCTGTCAAGTAGTGGAGCACAGGGGTACAATTTAAGTTTGATTATACAAATTTACTTCATTTTAAGGTTTAATGTTAATGTTATTTGATATCCCGCATGTTTAAATTATAATTAGAACCTTTATTTACTTCATAATTTTCAAAAGCAAAGTAGTCTTATAATCTCAAACCTATCACTCTTAGTTCAGTCTCTGATGCTCAGAGACTAAGGATTTTATTTATTTTGTATATTTTCCCCCTTATAATGGGCTTAACTTATTTTCTTTAGTAAGAAATAAAGTGATGGAGTTAACTACAGCTGGTCTTTTCTCTGAATCACAATGCCTTACTCTTAATTATTTATTTTTCTCATTAAAAGATAATCCTTAAAATATATTATCAACCTGTAAGATTATTCTTTTTATTTCTGTCCTTTTATATGCAATGCCAAATATCTGCCTATTGCTATATAGCTTCCAACTACTATGATTTGTTTAATGGTAATTTTTTATAGAAATCTTTTATAAATTTTTGTAGCAATATTCTATGATTAAATAATGTGAAAATTTTTACACATATAAAGTAGTATTTTAAAAAAGCATAGTACTTGGCAGCTATATTAAATGCATTAACAGCCCTTTCTTTATTGCCCTGTATTTTATTTATTTCTAAGAGCATGTTACATACTGCTACTGGACCACCTGCACCTCCTGCTGGACTTCTTCCTACGCCAGATTCAACGAGTCAAGGACCTCCAGTTTCAAGTACGACTGTGAGAGATGTATGTAGTTTTATATATGCATAAGTATTAAATCAGTCTACTAATAAACTATTGATGTAAAAACAGTATTGTCGCACACTTAACTTTAATTGAAAATAACTTATGCCGATTTTTCTATTTTCAATTTATTCTTCTAATAATATAATCACATCAGTTCAGATTTCACTTTCAAAAGAGCTCCCGGAAATATTAAGTGTTTTTCCATTCCTATCATTATTCCTCAAAAATCCTAATAAAACATTAAATACCGAAACCAAACTAAAGCATTTTTCTATGATCTACTTTTCCTTATTATTCTTTTTCCAGCCCGTGCACATGGTTTTTATTTTCTAAATTCAATATTATATTAATTTTAATAAACCATGGTATATATAATTTTAATTTTTATTATATATCTTTTTTTTTTTTCCATGCTTTTAATCTCTTCTTTTTATTTACTCTTTATAATAATTCTAATTTAGATGTTCAACTATTTTGGCTAAGAAAGTATCCCGCGGACTCTCTTCGCTATGAATTTTCTTCACGGACGTGACATGCACCCACCAAAATAAAAAAAAAAAAATTTTTTTTTTTTTTTTTTCTCTTTACTTTATCCCTTTCTATTTACCTAAAAAATAGCATAAAGAAATATACTGCGAAAGTCGCGCAATCTAGAGCCCTTTAAAAAAAAAAAAATTCTATAACAAAGTTTTGCCAACATTTCAAAGCATTAAGTTGTATAAAATATACATTACACACATGTGAATACTATGTTCACAGTTCATGATATTCATAGATCAGGGACCGAAATTTCAGCTCAGATTGCACTCGCCGAAAAAATGTTTTACTCGCCACAAAATAGGGTTGTCATTTTTTTTTTTTTTTTTTTTTACACATTTTAGGTTTTTTATTTTTTCTAACTATTTCCAGTGCTTTTACAGATATGCCTAAAATTATATATATTAAAAGTGTGTCGTATATCATCATGTCTCATAATCATCTATAATCAAAAATCATTATAATGCATTGTATATGAGATTTCAAAAAGATTAAAATATCTATAAATGCGAAGAGAGTTATTAACGAAAAAAAGAAGGGATAGGGAAAAAAAAAAAATTGCCAAACAATATCCTGTGAAAATCTTTTTATTATGAAATATTAAGCTTCCTTATTTACCTATTTATTTATTTAACTTTTTACATCAGAAATGACTTTTTCGTCCATTTTATTTTTATAATCAGACGGAATGTCGATGTGTATAACTTGTTCATTGTTGTCATTTGAAATAGCCATTTCAGAATTACTTTTTCGATAAAATCGTTGCTTACAAATCATAACAAGCGCAAATTCTTAGCGTTTCAGCAAAAACTGGAAAATGTGAACTGCTTTTTGATCATCATTCAACAAAATAAACATAGGCACTATCTTTAAAAAGGCTCGGGCTCATTTTCATCCGGCAATATGGCATAGGCAAACTTTCGCATTTTTCTTCTCTCGGATAGCGGGCAACGGGCAAAGAAGCTCTCTGCTCCTGTATTCTCATTCTGCTAGAAGAAATCACAGTGGGAAAAACGAAACTGCCAAAGCGATAAAACTTTTATGCATGTACTAAGCATTTTTTCTTTCTCAGGCTGGGGCGATTGTTGGGCTGCGCACACACAGACTCAGCGCTCGGAGAAGAGAAAAAGGAAAGGTAAAATATGAGGTTATAAGATGGCAAGATTTTGCCATATTTAAATCTATTTTTAAAAAAATGCTTTTTGTCACCATATCATGTAAGAATTCTATCTATAACTAAACCAAATTTTTACTCGCCACAGTATAAATTCCACTCACCAATGGCGAGCGGAAATTTCGCACCCTGTCATAGATTATAGTAATGTGCCATTCTTTTTTGTTTTATTTGTGTTTTGAGATTTGCTTTTTGCGCTACTTGTTCAAGTTTCTTTTTCAGTTCTTGCAAAAATATTGATATGGGTTTAGTGTCAAGGTTAAACCTTTGTTTTCTCCTGTACAGGAATCCTTTAAAATAGACAAATGTTCTGTAGGTTTTCGGTCATACAGAAGTTGAAATGGTGCTACTCCCGTAGTACTGTTCGGTATCTCCCGATATGCCCATAATATGAAGGATATATATAGATGCATTTTCTTTCTTGTTCTCTGATAGTGTGGTGTAGCATCTGCTTCAAAGTTTGATTAAATCTTTCTACTAACCCATTAGATTGGGGATGAGATGGAGTAGAGAATCTTGGACTTGATCCTATTATCTTATAAAATTCCTGTGTCAATTTTGACTTGAAGCATGCCCCGTTATCGGATGCAATCATATTTGGTATCCCTGTCCTAGAGAAAATTTCTAATAATGCTTCACAAACGCCTTTTGCTGTGAGATTCCTCAATGGTATTCTTCTGCCCATCTTGTATGTTAATCTACGAGACACAAAATGTACTTATGTCCTTTCGAACTCGCTGGCTCCATTGGTCCTATAATATCAATATTTATCACTTGGAATGGGTAACCCTGGTCTAACTACTGGAGTAATTGGTGGCCTTTCCTTTGTTTTTACAGGTTTTCTTAACTGACATTCTGTGCATGTGGCACAATATTTCCGTATATCTTCTTTCATATTGGGCCAATAAAATGAATAACGAATTCTCTCTGTTGTTTTCCTAGCTCCTAGATGACTTCCAAAAACTGAATTGTGGGCTAACTTTAATACTTCCTCCCTTCAACATTTTGATAAGACCAACTGTCCCTATATCTTCGCCCACCACTTTATCTTTGTGAAAGAGTACCCTTTGTGAAATGTAGAAATTACCCTTTTTCTGTTTAGCAATTGCCATAACTTTCGCAATTCTAAACATTCTTTCTGCTCCTTTGCAAACTGACTGGATAGAGAACCTTCTGTCTCCTCCTCAGAGTCTTCTTCTGAGAGAACCTCTCCATCACTCAAGTCTATTCCCGACTCTCCTTTTCCCATATTAGAAAGAGTTTCACTTTCTTCCTTCTCCTTTTCTTCAAAATTTTCTACTCTCCCATGTCCAACATTGCATCCAGCTACATCCGCTTCTCCTGATTCCGTCTCACTGATTAATTGCTCATGAATGTCCGGTGGAATTAACATTTCTTCTGACAACACGTCAACTACTGCACACCATACTTGTGTGTGTATCACATTAGTAGATCCTCCCACTGGTACTGCTAATGGGATTTGTGTTAGGTTGCACTGTACTGGTGGATTAAAAATACCTTTCAAGCAAATTGTCCTTTCCTTGCCTAAGGGTATATTCCTAACTTTATCTTTTCTAACCATAGTAATTTCCATTCCTGAATCTATTACTGCCTCTACCATTTGTCCATGTACACTAATCAAGGTTCAGTTTAATATACACAATCCGTCCTTTGCATTGTTTCTATCTCGTACATATGTTAAATTTTCCACTTTTGCCATTACAATTCCTTGCTTAACACTGGCATCTGGACTCTGTGAACTGTTCACCCTAGCCACCCTTTCTGATTCTGATCGTGGCATAAACTTTTTCTCTCGCCATCTTGGGCAATCCCTTTTAAAATGATTCTGTAATCCACAAATGAAACATTCAAGCTTATTACTATCCAATTTTGGTCCTTCTCTTTTTATCCATTTCGATTCCAATTCCTTTTTATATGTTCGCTGAGATCCTTTTGTTATTCCTTCAGCCTCATGGGATTTTTGATTATCATAATACACATATCTGTCAGTAGCCCTTAATTTATATTATTTTCCTTTCGCTGAGTAAAATAAATCACATTCCTTTGCCAACTCTCTAGATCTAAGCCAACCATCACCTTGTTTTATATTTATGTGTGTTGCTGTTTCATGATCCAGAGTTTCCATAATATGATCTGATATTATGAGTTCTTTCAATGTTTCTAAGTCTTTCACATCCTTCAAATTACAATAATATTCCCAAAGAGAAATTGATCTTGTTTTAAATGTAAACTGAATGAAATTTTCTTCATCTCTTCTTCTTTCTTTCTTGAAATTTTCTAAACATGTTTGTGCCGAAGGTTGATATTCTCTTAGTATGATTTCCTTTAAATGCTCATATTCTGTGTATCTTTCTTCTTGCACATATATATTAACAACTGAACACCTCTTTTGCCCAGTAAACATAATAATATTTGAAATTTTGCTTCATAAGGTACCTTTAAACTTGTAAATGCCTTCTCTAGACTGTCAAAAAAAAAAAAAAAATCCCAACCTTCCTTCTTGGCAGGTATCCTTACTGTTAATAATCTAATACTTTTGATGTGTTCTTCAATTGATTTTGACTTTTCTCTAGATGCAACATTATCATCATCAAGACTTTGATATTAATAGAGTTTGACCCTTGTAACCTTAATTTTTCTAATTCTTTCTTCTGCTTCTATACGTAATTTTCTTTCTTCTGCTTCTATACGTAATTTTCTTTCTTCTGCTTCTGTCCATAATTTTCTTTCTTCTGCTTCTATCTGTAATTTCTTTTCTTCCATTTCTCTTTCTCTCTGTAATTTCTTTTCTTCTTTCTGTTGCTGTCTTTCTCTTTCTTCTCTCTTTCCTATCGTCGATGATAGTCTGAAGCATCTGTTTTACAGTTTATTTATCATATTCTTTACTGTTCGAGATAATTTTCCTAAGTTCTATTAATTTTCCGCCTTGTGGTACTTCTTCGCCAAGATTTTCTATTATTAACGCCAAATATTTGTCGTTTCCCTTCATTAAGTATGCCATCGTTGCTTTGGTAACCTTTGAGTTTTAATTTTATGGAATAATTTTATTTACTCTTATTATTTTTACCAATTTCCGAATGATTTTAATTAAATTAATATACTCTGATTTATATATTCAAACACATTTATTACAATAACTACTATAATTCTTATTTATATTCTTATTTAAATTTAAATTTAGTTACCAATATCAAGTACTAATCATTCAATTATATAACATTTATATTGGAGCATGTAAATATATAATTATAACAATGATACTAGGTGGTTTTCCAATTTTCTTACCTTAATTTTCTTTTCCATAAATGCAACAATTTTTACTTTATTTTATTGGTAAGAAAAATCCTGTTTCTTCTGACACCACTTATTAATATGCCGCACACTTAACTTTAATTGAAAATAACTTATGCCAATTTTTCTATTTTCAATTTATTCTTCTAATAATATAATCACATCAGTTCAGATTTCACTTTCAAAAGAGCTCCTGGAAATATTAAGTGTTTTTTCGTTCCTATCATTATTCCTCAAAAATCCTAATAAAACAATAAATACCAAAACCAAACTAAACAGTTTTTCTATCATCTCCTTTTTCTTATTATTCTTTTTCCTGCCCGTGTGCATGGTTTTTATTTTCTACTTTCACTATTATATTAATTTTAATAAACCATGGTATATATAATTATATATCTTTTTTTCCCCCCATGCTTTTAATCTCTTCTTTTTATTTACTCTTTATAATAATTCTAATTTAGATGTTCAATTATTTTGTCTAAGAAAGTATCCTGCGGACTCTCTTCGCTATGAATTTTCTTCACGGACGTGACAAGTATTTTTTTCAATAAGCTTTTTTTTTTTTTACTATTTTGTTTTGTAAAAGCACATTCATAGAAGCAACTGTTTTAAAAACTAGCTTTACATAGTAGGCAATAATTTTCATGAAGTTGAAATATGTTATTGAACCTTTATTCCTAAAAAAAAATTCCTAATCTTAAAAGAATTGTTCTTAGTTTCTTTTGAGGTAATAGAAATCAAAATTCTATTTACATTTTAAGTATACAATTTAGTAAAGCATGACTAATGAGGTTTGCAAATGATACATTATAGTGAGCATGAAATTTTATTCATGTTAAGTCCTGAAGGGTAGTTTTTTATTTATTTATTTTTTTTAACCTATTTTAAAAATTGAATTTATTAAGAGTGGTGAAATTTCATTATTTCTATTCATCCCAGCGTTTGGCCACAATTTTTGATTTGGTGAATGTGATTCACAAAGATACTATGCTAGCATGTCATTTGGAAATATCGACCTCTGGGCAAGCAAAGGCTTAGTTATTTGTTATTGATTTATAAAATTCAAACATAAAAATTTAGAAAATATTTGTCCAATTTATATTTGAGTATGATTTCATATTGTTAATTAAGCATTGTTTTAAAACATATTAAGGAAATTGTTGTATGTATCATTTAAAGGATTTTGTAAAGCTGTTTAAAATTTCATTTAAGAATAGTGAACTTTTAGTTCATTAGGGAAGAGAATGCAAAGATATTTTAATCTGAAGTTAAATATAGCACCAATGTCACATTTTGTTCATGCATTAGATATTTGTTTCAGTATAGTTCCAAGAATATAATAAATAAGATACAGAATAAATGTTAAGGTCTGTTTTGCTACATATGTACATGTGTCGTGTACCTTAATTTATTACTCATTCTATAATTAAGGAATGTATTTTGTTTAAAAACTTATAAATTAAGTAAAATACAATAGCAGATGTCTAGGAGCAAAATTTAAAATATCTAAAACCACACATTGCGATTTTTAATGAAATTATAAAATAAATGTTAATAAATTAAATTTTCATGTCTATGTATGATGCAATATTTGATTGATTTTATTTATTTAGATCACATTTTTATTTTATATTAGCAAAAACTGGTGATTTAACTGCAATTTTAATTCTTATCTAAATGTATCAGTCAGTTTTATGTGTATCACATATTAAGCAAAATCACTTTTATTCATTTAAAAATAGTCTTTCTTTTTCTTCTTTTTTAACTGTTCAATTTTATGTTATAGATGCCTCCTCTAATGAATGAAGTGCCACCTGCTTTTGTTACAGGTAATTCTTTTAAGTTCAATTGCCATTCTTAAATTGGTTTTTCAATTAATCTTAAAATATTTTTTTTTACTACAAATTCCTTTCAAAAGCAAATTTATGCTATTAAAAAACTCCATGTTTGGTGCTCCAAAATAAGAATTATCGTGATCCCAAACAATAATTTACTGCTAAAAAATTGCTTCAAAACAAGTTTTGAGAACTTGTAACCAATCACGATCTTTATTTCATTGTTCCACTCTATTTAATAATTCCTTTTTCAAATTTATCAAAGTTTACTCAATGGTTATGCCTAGGGGTAGCAAACAGAAGGCACGCAGAGCTGTGGTCGCATGCTCAAATATTTTGCTTAGGGCATTTTATTTCTGCTTATAAGTTCCAGAGAGAGAAAATGCTATGAAAATTGCAAATGTTTGATTCATTGTGAAAAGTGAAACGCTGACATCTGAATTTTAAAAGTCACCTGAAGAATTTTAAAGAAGAAAATTTTAAAAATGTATTTCCAGTGCAACAATATTAGTTAAATAAATTCTGATTACGATATTTAACTCAATTGTGAATTATTATTATTAATTTATTATTATCTGTATCTTAAGAGGCTAAAAAATTCCTTTTTGCAATACAGAGACAAGAAACACCATGGATTATGATAATATTGTAACAAAATTTTCTCTTCTTCCCAATTCTAACAAGGAAAGTATTAGTGAGTAAAATTTCTGTTGAAACCAAACCAAGCTTACATCAAAGAGCATTTTCGAAAACATTGGTAGAAGGCAAATTTGCTGCAACAACCCCCCCCCCAATGGGGCAAGATACAACCCTAGGAGTTTTAGTTGTTTCTATCAAAACCAACGAAACAGAAGCCAATAGCAAGCCAACATGGTTCAGTACCAGAGTATTCAGCTTAAGTGACAAAAGTGATGAGTTTAAACCCCGATTTTTTTTTTTTTTTTTAATTAATGGAATAAAACTAAACATAAAATAAATTAATAACTAAAGAGAAATAATTATTAAATGTAATTAAGAAATTAAAAATAAGTAAATATAATCTATATACTATTAAGGATGCTATTAAAGAATATATAGAATAAAATTATTTCTTAGTAAAGAAAAAAAGACATGTTTAAATTTATGAATTTAGTTTTTCAAGTTAATAACTATGATTAGAAGTAAGAAAATGATCAAAGCATAAGTATTTTTCACAATAAATGCAGCGTACAGAAGAAAATTTATCACAATTAATTTCTTTACAATCTTGTTCAATGTTGAAACACACATCACAAACATTTTAGAAATTATTGGGTTTTTCTTTGAGAGAGAACCAGCTTTGTAAAAAGCTCATATAATGACTAGACTTTTAAATTCTGGAGATGTGCACACATGCAAGGGTCAACAAAACAATAAGTAAACATTCTTTCTTTTACATATAAATAATAGCACAATTAAAAGAAGACAGTCAATGTTTTAGTGGTATTATTGGTTTAAATATTAACGAAAAATTTGTATAAAGCATTAAGAAAAAAGTGCAGTGTAAGTATTTTTCGTTACCATTCTTCTTTTATTTAATTTATAAAGAAAAATTAAAAATCTGTTTTCATTTGAAATAAAATGTTTTAATAATTTAATAGAATATTTATTTTTATGTATAAATAATAACAAAATTAAATGCTTATATGATCAGCATTTTCTACTAATGGCTTTGGCGTAAAATACTCAAAAGAAAATATAGGAAAGAGAAAAAAGTGCAATAAAGAAAATTGTTTTTCCTTAAATTATTCATTTATTTAAATTATAAAGATAAATTAAAAATATTTTTTTAAATTGAAATAAAATACATTAATAACTTAATTAAATATTTCAGTATATTTTTAAATTAAATTAAGTACTTATCCCCTCTAGGGATGCACCGAATATTCGGTATCTATTCGGTATTCGGCCATACTACTGAATATTCGGTTTGGCCGAATCTAAAACTATTTGGCTGGCCGAATATGAAATTATTTGGATAGTTAGAATATATAAAAATACAATTTTTAAAAATTTTTAATCATTTGAAAAAATTGTATTTTTTAATTATTATTAAATTAAGATTTTTCAGAGTAATTAAGAAATAGACTATATTTAAATGAAAACAATTGTTTTATCTAGTTTCAAGTAACATGAAAATAATTATTAGTTACATTTATCATAACAATTAATAATATCTAACAAAAGTTGTCTTTATCAATAACAGTATAATGATATATGTTTCTACAGTTGATGTTGCTATCTAGGAAACTTCAAGAGATTAAACAAAGATCACATTCAAATCTGGCAAGAAAAATTACACAAGTAATAAAATAGCAATTTTGAACTTGTCATTGAAAAATGCGTATGAAATGCCCCAACAATATTTTTTCACATTTTTTTTAAACAATCGATTTTAATGACATTTTATAAAAAAAAAATTAATTATTGGCGAAGTCTATGTGCTTTTTATTTTAAATATATTTCCTTACTCTGAATTATCTACTTAATTGTTCTTATGTAAATTTAGTACATTAATCTTGTACAGTCGGCAGCAAAATTATTGAAGCTTTAGCAATAATTCATATATAGAAGATGTGCATCTGATACTATTTTGTAACTTAATGTTTGTCGAGTCATGATCTTAGTCTTATGCTGTTTTATAAAAAAATAAGTTGATAAAAATTAGCAATCAAACTAAAAAAAGAAGAAAAAAATGAAATGAAAAATGTGAATATGTGCTTCAGTAATTTTGTTCCCGACTGTATCTATGACATATTTTTTTTACTTGTTTCTGATCATTAATAATTTGTGATACAAAAACTACAGTTGTATATTATATTCTTTAAATTTACTACTTGAAAAATTTATATATAAATTATTTCAGCATTAGTAAAATGAAATGTTTTTAAAACTAAAATATTGTTTTCTTTTCATATGATTTTTTTTTTTTTTTTTTGACAAATTTTGTCCCACTTCTTTTTCTGAAATTGGGGACATCACACAATTTGTTCCCATTTTTCTTTTTAGAAAATTTTGTTGCCTCAGTGTACGCACATTTATTACTCAAGATCGTAAAGGGATCGTAATTATTGAATTTGTTTCCACTTTTCTCTTTAAAAAATTTAATCGCCTTAGTATTCGTACATTTATTATTCAAAATCGTTAAGGATTCATAATTGCAATCTATTGATGAAAACATCTTAGACTGCCCATAATTCTAATATCATCAGTTTAGAGACATTGAAGTTTAGGGGGTTTGACGTTGTACTATAGGTACTGTTGGCTATTGGCGATGATTTGGGAGTCATCCCTAAGTATTCTCCAGAGACAAATCATCATATTTTTATCTTATACGGAAGAATTGGCTCCTCATTTTGCACCACGATGTCTTTCATGTGAAATTGATAACTTGATGAAGCATAGCTAATTAACGAGAACACATCACTCTGATCTCTCAGACCCTATGTAAAACAGTCATGAGAGATATAACTCTCTAAATACAAATGTTCTCCATTTCCCCATCCAAATTAAATCACTGGAGATCACCAAATGTCTTTGGACTATCCTTAGGGTGAAATTCAGACCGTTGCCGATTGCCCATTGTGTAGCACTAGTGCAGCATAAAATTCACTCATCCTCACCCCTCTAAATACTGACCACAGTTATGCTATTTCAATGTCGATAGGAATCGAACTTAACCAACTAGTCCAATATGGAACCCAGAAGAAAATTCACAAATAAAAAACCTAAAATGTCTCGCAATTATCTCATGATTCAAGTGAATTCACATTTTGTTCCGCCTTCTAAATTTGGGAATCATGGGAGCCATCCTCTCCACAAAAGATCAAAATTGTGATGGCATGTCTCATTACCACTCCTAGGAGTAAGTCCCAGACCATCGCCAGTTGCTCAATGCATAGCTTTCATGTGATGTTAAAAACACCCAACTCAACTCTAAATTTTGCAGATTACAGAGCTGTGTCCACTACTGGGTCTAACCTTAAAAGTCATATGAGCCAGTAGTGGACAGAGCTGTCCACTACTGGCCATGAGGACATTTTTTGGTACCAGTAGTGGGCACCCATAAAAAATACTATATGTTAATACAAGATTTAAAAAACAGCACAATAAATGAATTCTGCATACTTATTTTAGTCATATGAAAGGAAAAGGTAGAAGAAATCAGTTAAAAATAAGCATAGGCAAAACAAACAAAATATTTCCTTATTCACAGTGATAAGAAAAAACAGCAAAATCACAAAAAGTGCATATTTTTTTTTAGTTAAACTAACATTATTCTAAAACTGATGGCTGGAATTATTTGTAGTTATAGACATTATTAGTAGAGGACTGTAACTTTCTTTCTGAACATTGCCCGAACCTTCAGAAGGTTTAGAAAGCTTATTTTCCGAGTTTAGATTTAAAAGTGTCCACTACTGGTACTTTTACTTTATATGTATAGCTTTTGTATTGCGACTCAGCACCCTGATATTTCTGGAAAAAATTTCTCTTGATTATATCTTATGCCAGTTATTATGTTGCAACATATTTCTGTTTTCCTGTTCCCAAAATATTATTTCTTTGCATAACTATTTTAATTATCTACAAAAATCAAATTCTTAAATGATCCTTCAGGGGTGTTTGTGTTCAGGGTTTACCCCTGATTTCAGGGTTTTTACTCTAACCCATGTGTATATTTTATTTCCTATAAAGTTATTTCTTGTTTTCATTGGTTGTTCATTTGTCATCCAGGTGATATGTGAATGAAATGTAAAAAGATTGAGGGCTTCTGCCCTAAATAGTTTGAGTATTATTTGATATTTTGGGGTTTTTTTAATTTGAGGCTCTAAATTTCAGGGTTTTTACCTTTGAGTCACAATCACCCCTGATCCTTTTTATTCAATCTTAATCTTATATTTGCATTTGTTTTATTATTTACTTTTCTTATAAATAACATAGATTTTATTCACAATAATGATATCGTTTCATTTACTCATTTCAAATATTTTGTTTAGGGTCAGGTGGGGTAAAATAGGTCAGTTTAAAAAAAGAAAAAAAAATCTTTAAGAAAACATCCAAACATTTTTTAAATTCCAATTTTGCTGGTTATATTAGTCTTCAGCTTGTATGCAAAATTAACTGCAACTATTACTTTTTAGTTACAGCCAGTAATTATTTGTGTTTCATATTAGTAACTTGAATTTGTTGATAAGAAAAACTTTGGTTCTGAACTAATTCAAAAGCAAATTTTACGGTATTTTCTTATCATATTCCAAAAAGCACATTTTTAAGATGAATTTCCTAAACTTTTGTGAGAAAAAAATAAAATATTAATATTTTGAAGTAAAAAAGCACATGTGGGGT
This sequence comes from Salticus scenicus, assembly GCA_963930645.1. Taxonomy (NCBI): domain Eukaryota; kingdom Metazoa; phylum Arthropoda; class Arachnida; order Araneae; family Salticidae; genus Salticus; species Salticus scenicus. Next base: position 118,026,840 of record OZ005653.1, read on the forward strand.
AAAATAGGTCAGGTGTTGAATCATGTTAGGCTTAGCAAACATAAAGTAACTAATAACATTAAATAAATTTACACAGTTACCTTACATAATGTCCTTATTTCTTTTTTGCACAATACGTATTTCAAGTGTGTCCGCACTCATCATCAGGTGCTAAGTGACCTCTTCATCATCATCTGTCTCTATTGTTGATCGTCGTCGGCTCGTTAGTTCTCCTCGCTCGTTAGTTCTCCTCGTAACTAATAACATTTTTTGTGTTTTAAATAACTCCATATGTATTCTTTTAATATTAGTTTTAAATTAAGCTATATATTGTTCTGGAGCTACTTCATAAACATATAAAATAATTTGATGTTAAGAGAGAAAAAAAAAGACAATACATATTAAAGTTGAATCAAAACATTCAGTTTGTAGGTGTAATTCAAAAACTCGTTTTATTCCAGCTTATTTAAAAAGGGTGCTAATTTTTCATACAAAGGGCAGGCACGACACAACATTCTCCTGAAACTGTCCGAGTGCAACTCTGCAATTTAGCATCAACTTCAAATGCAAGAGTAGATGAATCTAGATCATCAGTCACCAATTTGACAAATTAATTCTAGTGCAACTTCAACATTCATGAATAGGATACTATTTATATATTCTCCTTTTAAGTACATAAAATCTACTATTATAAACACTTTATCACCCAATCAAACATTGTCTTTTAAAGAAGCTTTGAAAAATGCACACAGAAAAAGAACTCATACACAACAGAAAACAGGAGTAATTTTAACAACCAACTTATTTTTCAATTGATTGTATGACGAAAATATCAATAGAGATGCTAAAATTACAGAAACATCATTTATAAAAGAAACAAAAAACCAAGTCTTTCTCAAGAAGAAAATTTGCACAGCATTAATACTAATCAATTCCTAAAAGTTGGAAAATGTATTAAAGTAGAATTTCCTGGGAAAACATTAAAAAAAATATTTCATGGCATCATTCTTTCACACAATCATGAATATTCTGAAAAATTTGAAGGGATAAAAAAGAAGTGGAAATGGAAGTTCCTATTGGATTTTCCAGAGAAAGATATATCTGATGTAGATACATTGTAAATTTTAAATATTCTTCCCAAACTAATGATGGACCATAGGCGTTTTTTTTCCTTGAAAGAACACAAAATCAAGTTTTTTTAAAAGAGGACTTATTTTACCCCCAACCCTTGGGGTAAAATATGTCACAAACAGATTATTTTAAAATTTATTTTTAAATACAAATATTTTGTTTTTTCAGAGAAATTTCTCTTAAAATAATGTCATAAGGATTATTCATTTGCATATTTTGTGCAATTTTTTAACAAATGGAACCAATATATTTTCTGCTGTTTAAGTGCATATGTAAAATATGCTGTTTTTTTTTTTTACCTATTTTACCCCACCTGACCCTACAATTTTCTCATTATCTCATTTCTTTTATTCTATGATTACTTCATTTTATTTTGAAAATTTACTAGTTTCAATATCATATTTTCTCCTCAGTTCATCTTGTACTCCTCTTTGTTTCTGTTTGCACATGCATATGTATGCCAAACAAGGAGGTGTGGCTTTGAGTGCCTGTGTTCTCATTGAAAGATTTTGCTGGCAGCTCCTTGTTATTCTTGCAGCCATGAGAATTTTGTGATCATGTGCTGTAATCTCAATTTTGTGTTTGGCAGGTGGGATTGTACAATGTGTTTCTGGGGTAGAGGCAGGAAGAAAGGGATAAATTATTCTAGCATCCCTAACACCACCACATTTGAAACAGTATCCCTTAACCAGTAAATAAAGTAGTATCAGCTTCTTTACGTCTTACTTGTCCTTGTCTGTGTTCTAATCGTGTTATTATATATGTGTTTTTAGTAGTATCATTGTTATCAAATACTCTTATTATTCAGTGTGTGGAAACATAAAAGTTCATTATAATATTAGTAAGTTTTTCAAGAAAATCAGCGATTAGCACTTGAAAGATTTCCCTTGCAAGCATTTGGCAGTTTTTTAAACATTTTTATTCCTGTACAGTATGATGTTAAAATGCAGTCCAACTTTTTAAGCATAAATGATTTTTTTTTTTTTTTTTCCATTTATAATTTCTGCAAATAGAACTAAAATTTTCTTTTTGCATACTTTGTCTTTTCTTTATATTCAAAGTGGTTCAAATTGAAATAAATCTGTTTGTGATGCCTCATTGAGAAAATCAGTTATCTTCATATTTGCAGGATGTGCATATCACATAGGGCCAAAGGAAATTGATTAGTAGAAAATTATAAATTAGTTTCAAGAAACGTAAGGAACAATTACAGCATCTCATTTTCACTGAAGATTTTTTGGAACCAATTTTTATTTTTCCAGCTACCAATTATCCTTGCTCTGATATGTATGCCCTCCAAATATGAAGATGTTACAATGTCCACTACTTCTGTTGCCAGATTGTCCAAACAGAGCTACTGTTTATATCTAAATCACCCTGTACATAGTTTTTATAAATAACTGTTATTGAATATTTCTATTGTATTGATTTTAGCTGCACCCACTGCTCCTGTTATGACAAATGCAGCTATGAATGCTCCAAGAACTACAGTAATGCCGCCAGCTAGACCATCTCTTTTAGGTGACAGACCACCAGTTTTACCTCCTCCTCCTATTCCTACAATGGGCAATGCATTCCCTGATAGAGGTATTTAGCTAGTCATCTGTTATCAATTATATTTTTAAACTAAATTTTAAGTCAAACTGGATAGTCTTAAAAACATAGCTGCAGAAGTTATAGCTTTAGATAGTGTATTATACATTTGTTCTAAAACTTTGCATACTTTATTACAGTTATAGATTGCAGATTTGTATACTGTACAAATATATATATTTTTTTTCCTTTTTTAATCATAATATGGATGAATATATTTATATATAGCTGTACGTAATTATTTTTATAAATAAAATTAAAAAAATCATAATATTTGTTGCAAGTTATTTCATAGTGATCTTCAATATTATTTCTAGATTTTTTTTTTTTCTTTTTTATTGTATTAATGCATTTTTACATGCAGCAGATCCAAGAATGTTGGGAGATCAAGATTTACGAGCTCCTCCTATAATTGATCATGATATGAGACCTCCACCAGTTTTGATGGGTACTGATAAAGATATGCGACACGTGCCTATGGGAGATCAAGATTTAAGATCAATGCCTTCAGGATTAGGAGATAACAGAACATTTAATGAACCTAGATATAGAAATGTTCCTCCTGGTGATATTGGTCCAGTTAGAGGACCTCCTGCTTTTGATAGACCCATGCCCCAACCTGGTTTGCCTCCTGACCCAAGACCTGGATTTGATGGTAGAGGAGTTAATATGCCACACCGTGTAGATGATCCTAGAGGTCCTACAGTTCCACCTGCTTCCAATATACCACCAGGAAGAATGCCACCTGTAAGTAGCTAAAAATAATATTTGTAATTATTTATACATTAGAAGACTATTTAGTAATGTCTAGGATAATCGTGTAAGTTTAGAACTTTCACTAAGCAGAATTTTATCCATTCATTGAATAATCTTTTAATAATAATTTTTTTAAATAATGTAATGAGCCTATCTTCCCCCCCCCCCCCACCCTAAATGTTGTTTCTTTATTATATTTTAGTGTATTAGTCCTATGTAAAATGAAGAACAGCATGTAAAAACTAAAACATGAAAGCTTAAAGAAGTAATTTTCCTTATTATTATTTTTTTTTTCAATCTTTTGTTAAATGAAAGTCTGTTTAATTATGAATAATTTGGCACCTCAGTTTTATTCGTATAAGTATATTGCAAGATATATTATTGAAATAAAAATTTCAATAAATTTCAGTTTTCTAAAATTGAAATGTGATATGCCCCACCCTCCCTTTAAAAAAAAAGTGTTCAATTAATTTTGCTTTTTGAGGGGGACAGCACATTTTTATGGGGAAGGGGTGGGAGACCAATAAAATAACTGCTAATATTTTGGTATATTTGGCTGGGGAGTAGGGGTAATAGACATGCATATATAGGGGATGAAAGATTATTCCTCTTTTTGCTATTTGATTATTCTCATCCCTGGCTATCTGATCTAGATTATTCTTTTGCAACCGTAAATTGTGTATAAATCTGATGATTGGAGGTTTTATTATATATATATATATATATATTATTATTATTATTTTGTTAAAAAGTCATTTTTAAATGCTCAGTGACTTGTCAGGATGAACTTGTATGTAGGCATTGCTTTCCCTAGCATATGAAGAAAAGTTTGTTCGACTGTTGGAGAAAATTAGTTACTGCCTTCAACTCAAGTGCTGTGAACGTTTTTACGATGTGCCTGTTTAATTTTGAAGGAATTTTGAAGTTTTAGTTTACTTTAGGTAGTTTTTATGCTATATTATGATTTTATGTATAGAAAAAGGTTGTAGAATTTTTTCTATTTATTTCTTTGACAATACTTTGCACTAAAGTAAACTGCTAATGCCATAATGGTCTTGATTTTTTTCTAAAAGTAGATCCCTCTTAGCTCCTTTAAAAAAAAATACCTATTTGGTCCTCTTTTTTCACCTTTTTATAACAAAAATTGATTGGGAGCCCTGCTGTCTGTGTGTATTAAAAATTTCGTAGATGTAGTATCTTATTAACTAATGAACGGAATTTAATGAAACTTGATATTTAATTGAACTTTGACTTTAAACTGATTCTGATTACATTTTGGGATCAATCACTCAACAGGTGCTGCTGTCATCCCATTTTTTTATAATTTTTAATATGGCAGTATAAGACAAAATTCGTTTAAATGTACAGAATGAAAATTATAGATTTTCAATATGAAATTGAAAAGAAAATATTTATAACAGTTAACCAAATGGGGAAAAAAAAAATTATATGTAGTGGCATCGCTGCCCTTCCCCCCACTCCTTGTTGGTTAAAAATTTTCAGTATAGGTATCTCTCATAAGAACTTCTTAACCTTTAAAACAAATGGTTGAGCTATAAATCTGTGATAATTAAAATACATATATATATCATTTTTTTTTTTTTTTTTTTTTTTTTTATACTTAAAAAAAAAATAATAATAAATAAATAAATAAATAAATAAAATCCAAAGTTATTTTTTATATAGCATAAAATTGATTCTCTTTGGACATTTTTGTGTTATACTTTTGTGTGATGAAAATCGCCTGCATTAATCATGAAAAATTATTTTAAGAAACAGTATGTATAAAATTGATTCTCTTTGGACATTTTTGTGTTATACTTTTGTGTGATGAAAATCGCCTGCATTAATCTTGAAAAATTATTTTAAGAAACAGTGTGTGCACTTTGTGAATTTGTTTCGAAAATGTAGAAGAAAGTTTTGTGGTGGCGACAGCATACTTCTATTTGTCCACAATACGAATGACCCTGGCAGCTGTCCAAATCACTTTTCCTTTGCCAGGGTAACTGGTCAATCGATTTTAATTTAGGGATGTCCAGCATTTTGTTTTCCTGTTAGCACTGAGAATTCTCTTGCCATATTCTTCTGGTTTAGTGATTAACTTATCACATTTCCTATTATCAGCTCATTGAAAAAAGTTGTGTATCAAAAGCTCCTGCAATTTCAAATGAAAAGATTTCTTTACTTGTATGTGATTTTTTTTTTTTTTTTTTTTTTTTTTTTTTTAATGTTTTATTATTTATGTGTTTTATAAGTATCTTTGTCTGTAATTATATAAGTGAAGAAAAACTTTTTTTTTTTTTTTTTTTTTTTTTTTTTTCCCGTACCAAAAAGAGTAAAAACGAACATTATCTATTTTACTGTACAACTGTATAATAAAAGTAACAATAAGTTATTAAATGTGTATCACTTATATAAATTTTATTTCTCATGAGGAAATTTTAATTCATATTCAGATATGAATCTTATGTTATATGAAGATATTCATGTATCTTCATATTAAAAAATCCATTAATTTTTATTAAAAATTTTTGCAAAAAAAAATTTTTAATCCGATTTTAAAAAAAAAAAAAAAAAAAAAAAAAAAAAAAAAAACCTATACCCTACACGCAAAATAAATTCTAAATTCAACTTAAACCAAACCTGACCCTCACAAAAAAAAAAAAAAAAAAAAGCTAGTTCAGATTGGTTTCTGGTAAAATCAGGTTACCCGACCCAATGTAGGACTATCTTTGCTACATAAAGTTGTTAAAATATAAATAAAATATTAATTTTATTTTTAATTGGTTAGCAAGAATCTAATCCAAGGACAATTTCAAACCAATATTTATTACTCATAATAATTTTAAAGAAAATGAAAATAATTATATTAACATGTGCATAATGAATGTATTTTAATAGATACTAATCTATAAGAAAAGCAAATTATGGAAAAATACATTTAACAAGAATAAATTTCGCATTGATAAATATGATTTCAAATTTCAGCTCTTAGTTTTGTTTTTCGCTTAAAAAAAAATAAATAATAATAATAACTATAATTCCATGTGAACATGTTGTTAGTGTACCTTATATTTAAATACAAAAAAAAAAAAAAAAAGCATTCTGAATTTCATATACAAGGTATTAGACAAAATTTAAAAAAGGAGGTTTAAAAAAAAAAAAAAAAACTGATATCTGCAGAAAACATTATAACATTTCTTCTACATGAAAGACTTGTTCTCCATCCGATATTTAGCAAAGCTAGTATCATTCTAATTGGAGCCTGACAGTAGTTTTTTTTTTTTTTTTTTTTTGTATATATTTTTGTGACCTGCACATATAATTAGCTTTTACTTTTTTTTTTTTTTTTTTCAGAAATACATTTTTATGAAGAAATGTTTGATTTTATAATTTTTACTAACCTACTGAGTGTGACTACAGATGTCAGGATAAACCTCGTGACTGTTATATGTGACTTTCACACTTTAAAAAATCTGGAGTGACTCCACTCGACTTTCCGAACATTGAGTAACTAACAGTTTTGTAGATAAAATAAAGAAAGAGGAATTGCTAAACAAACAAAAGAGAGAAAACCATAATAGAGTGTTTTTTTCTCCATATATCACACGAGGTTTTATTTAACGCTACTGAACTTTGAGCCCTTAGATCATAATGATAAAGAATTTTTCGTTTTGTCCCTGTAAAAATCTATAGATGCTAGATTCACCAAAATGCTTATAGTTAGTGCAACAGTGATTTATAATATTCATACAAATTTTCAGCTCAATTGAATAAGGCGTTTAGATGCTATCGCACTTTTAAAAATTTGGTCTCATAGGCCATAATGATAAAGAATTTTTCTTTGTGTCCCTGTAAAAAAACTGTAGTGCTAGATTCACCAAAATCTATACAGTTGGTGCAAATGCGACCTATAACATGTGTACAATTTTTTTGCTCAGATTAATAAGGCGTTTAGACGCTATCACACTTTTAAAAATTTGGCCCCATTGGCCTTAATGATAAAGAATTTTTCTTTGTGTCCCTGTAAAAAAACTATAAGTGCTAGATTCTCCAAAATCTATACAGATTGAGTATCTGTGACCTATAATATGGGTATAAAATTTTTGCTCAATTGAATAAGGCATTTAGATGCTATCGCACTTTTAAGATTTTGGTCCCATAGGCCATAATGATAAAGAATTTTTCTTTGTGTCCCTGTAAAAAAACTATAAGTGCTAGATTCACCAAAATCTATAGGGTTCGTACTATGGTGACTTACAATATACATACCAACTTTCAGGTTAATCGAACAAAGCCTTTAGACGCTAGCGTGTTCACAAACATACACACATACACATACACATACATACATCATCGTAAAAATAGTGAAAACGGACTCAGGGGACCTCAAAACGTATAGAAACATCAAAATCTCGAATTCGGATTTTTGACATGATTACAATACTTTCCTCACTATAGTGTTCGGAAAGTAAAAACAAACTAAGAATATATAATTATGTTTTTTTTTTTTTTTTTTTTTATATACATATATTATTAGTAGTAGTATGTTAAGTGAAAAACTACTCCTCAGTGTATGGAAAAATATGTGTCAGCTGCTCGGAGGGTTGAACAGGCTTAAATAAAACACTATATAGTTAATTTTGAGTATCTTAAAAACATACCTACATAACTTCCATTAAATTATGCATATAAATTACTACTGTGCTGACCATGAATTTTATATAATTTTGAAGAGTAATGATGCATTTTTTGCTTAATCTGCTCCTATTAATATATATACAGTACACTCTCAAAAATCCATACAACTTAAAACAAAGTGTTTTGCGGATTTCTGAATTTTGCAGATTTTAGAGTCATATCTTTTATTTACATTTTAAAACCTCACTTGAGTAGAAAATCTTTAAGAAACAATTTATATCTTATACATACTATGCTGAAATAAAGTGTGCGTATTAAAAGTACAAATATTTCATGAAATTTTAATTTAAAGAACAATTTTTATATTCTATTAGAGTTGCAAATTATCTAGATTTTTGAAAAGTCTGATCAATAGTAGTTTAAATAAGAATATTCATACATATTTATTTTCCTATAACCTGCAAAAAGTCAGTGATTCTTAGTCAATCACATAAGTTTGTGCTATGAGAAAGTTTGAATATTTATCTTCATGAGAGAAAATCTTTCATGAAAACTGTCTTTCTCCTTCTTATCTAAATTAATATAATTTATTTTTTGATAATTATATATACACTTATCATTTCCTCCTCTCTAATATGCTGAGTGATTGGTGATTCATCAGCATCAGTTAATAACTGATTTATCTCCTAATACAGCTGAATTTTTGCAATCCACTAAGCAACAAATCAATTGTGACAATGTTTGTTTACATTGTAAATGATATGCGGATTTTTGAGAGTTGACTGTATATATATATCGCTTGGTAATTATTTTGAAAATTTTGTCTATATCTAGCTAGCTTTTAGATAATACAGCTTTTCATGATGAAAAAAAAAAAAATAATAATAATCTGGAATGAATATTGGCTTTTCAAATATTAAGTAATTAATGGTTGTATAAATAAATTAAAGTAAGAGAAGTTGTTAAATAAACAAAAGAGAAAATTATAATAGGCTGTATGAGTATTTTTTTCCCATATAGTATGCTTAATTAATTGCTATTGCACTTCAAATAATTTGAGCCCATAAATCATAACGATAAAGATTTTTTCATTGTGTCCCTGTAAAAATCTATGAGTGCTAGACTTGCCAAAAGCTATACATTTCATGCAACAGTGACCTATAACATGAAAATAAATTTTCAGCTCAATTGGATAAGGTATTTAGATGCTATTGCACTTTAAATATTGAAAATTCACAAATTAATATTGAGACCATAGGCTATAGTAATGAAGAAATTTTTCTTGTATCACTATAGAAAAAATATAAATGCTAGATTCTCCAACATTCATATAGGTCGTGTTACGGTGATCTATAATATGTGTATAAATTTTCAGTTCATTTGAATAAGGCATTTAGACGCTATCACACTTTAAATAATCTGAGCCCATGGGCCATAAAAATGAAGAATTTTTCTTTGTATTCCTGTAAAAAAAAAAAAAATCTATAAGCACTAGATTTGCCAAAATCAATATGGTTCATCAACATCAGTGTAAGAGCTTCGGAGTACCTGCATATGGTCACGCTACGGTGACCTATCATATACATATCAACTTTTAGCTCATTCAAGCTAAACTTTTAGATGCTATCATGTTCACTCACATATATATATATATACATACATCATCGTAAAAATAGCAAAAATGAACTCAATGTACCTCAAAATGTAACGCTACACCAAAATCATAAAGTTGAATTTTTCTTTCTTTTTGATTATCCTTACATATGTATGTTCAGAAAATATTCAGGTCATAATATAAATTTTAACAATTGGATTTTGATCCATATACATTCAGATCAAGAATTACCTTCATGATTTTGTCTTTCATGAAGAAAAGAAGGAAAATAGAAAATTGTAAAAAATCTTAGAAAATGTATAGTTCTTTTAACCCTTTCGCCACGGGAGGCACAAATGTGTGCTCAAATCCTATGGATCAATATCTCAAATCTATAGATATACAATACCATTTTGTGCCAAAAATTAGTTTTTAAAATGTTTCAGGTCACTGTTTCACAAATGTGTGATGCCCGAGGGTAAATGATAAAATGCTTAAACATGCCAGCCAGGAAATGAGTGCATTTCTCGCTGGCATGTATGTATGATAGTTGGCACGAAAGGGTTAACGAGATTATATTAATCTCGTTAGCCAATTGCACTAGGACGAGCAAAAATATCTTCAGGTTGAACACTGTCCATCCTGGCCCTCTCAATCAATTCAATCATTAACGACTAAAATATGACAAATACGGTGCCACATCCATCCTTCCTTCTCATATATATTTCTTTGTTATTAAAACGCCAATAAATTCTAAAATAACTAGATATTTATTAATGTATATTGTAAAAAAAAAAAAAACAATTTTTTAAATTTAAAATAAAACACTTTTTTTTTTTTTTTCACTTCAAACTTCAAACTATCTAACAAAAGCTGGGTCGGGAACGGCTTGTTTTTAGTGACTCTGACTCAACCACCCTGGGGCCAGGTGACCAAGGGCACATACATTGTATATTTGTAGAACGTACCAGAAACTTGGTGAGTGTATATAACTTTTCATATATCACTTGTCTTTGTACATTGTAAACTCGTAAATGAACAACGCTTTGAAACCAGATGAATCATTTAGGCTAACCCTGTAATCTTTCACAAATAAAGTGAGCCAACAATATTTGTTCACTTTCTCTGAATTATTATCATATTTATCTTAATAAAAATAACAGTTATATACAGTCCTCAAATGCTGCTTGAAATATGCTTTTTCATTTTTTAAAGTTATTTTCCAGTAATAAGAAATTTTGAGGAGAAAGTTGATAAAAGGACTATGAAATCAGTGTTCGTAAATTTTAAGAAGGGGATTCTGTTTACATGTATTTTTCTTTATTTTTCTCATAGTCACTCTCATTACCTGTGTCACATTCAGATGTGTTTTTCCATATCTGTTTTATGTTTCAGAGTTCTGGCATGCCACCTGCTGGTTCAGCCTCTCCTCATGTTGGAGCAGCGTCTCCTAGCTCTGCGTCACCTCGACCAAACAGCAGACTTGCTGCAGCTGCAGCTGCTATTGCCCCACATGACCAGGAAAAAGTAAAGATTGATTCACTTAGATCAATAACATATATTTTGTTTATTTTTTATTTATTTATTTTTTTTTTTTGTTACTATGTACATTAATTTTTTTCTCTTATATATATAAGCAGGGTTTATTAGGCTTTCCACCAAGGTCGTAGCCAAAGGATCTTTCTCACTTCAAAAATATAAATAATTGCTGATTTGTGAAAAATTTTAGATTTATGTATAATTTTTAGCACTCAACATTATGTACTAAAGCTTTAAGACAGTCCAAAAAATAATTTTTTTTTTTGGCTGTGGCCTTGCTCTGCACCCTATTTACCTGTTAGGTAAAAAATTTTGCTCTCCTACTTTGATATTGATCTCATGCTCAGACAGCGGCACTTAAAAATGCACCCTATGAGAAAATATGTAAAAGTAGCATCTTGTTGTAAGCATAATGGCTAGAGCTGCCCACTTTTACACTTTAGTTGTAAAATTTGCACTTTTGTTTGTTAACCTTTACACTTTGATTAGTTTTTTTACACATTTTGACAAATTTTATTAAATCAGTGATTTTTTTTCTCCTATAAGCTACTTTACCGACAAAAAATGATGAAATATTTGTAGACATATTCCATTATTTACAAAAAAAAAAAGTGCAAAGAGGAAGTAGACATTGCAAAACCTGCAAGCACTGCATAGCAAAGAAGCAATTCCTCTATATGCTGGTTGTCTCTTGGACGCAGCCTTTTGCGTCTTGTAGAACTGCTTAGTTTAAAAAAGAAGAAGAAGAAAAAAAAAAAAAAAAAAAAAAAAAAATGCTGTAAAGTCTCAGACTGTTAAAATTTCTTCATGCCCTTCAACATATCATATTCCTCAAAAGACAGTTTATAATGAAGAAGCTGAATGCTTAAATAAAGTGGGTAAAAAGCTGAAGGAAAAGCTAAATGAAGAAGAATCTTAATGCTTAGATAATTTGGGTAAAAAAATGTTAGCTTCTACCTTCTAAGCATGAAATTCCATGTAAAAAGTCATCATATCTCTTAAATATTTTGAACTCTCTTGTAATTTTAATCTGCGAAATCCTAGAAGTTGTTATTTTAAGAATATTATGATAGATTTTTGTTATATTTTTCTAAACATAGCAAATTTATATAGAATGAGTACAGCCTCCATCTGTCTATAGGTAAGTATTCTTTTTCCATAATGATATATATTTAAGATGTGCTCTTTTGTTATGTGTTTGTTATTGTTCAAAATTAAATTATACCATGATATGTGTATATGCTTTAAAAAAAAAAAAAAAAAATAAGGGCTTGAAAAATCATCTGTGCATTGTTTTACACTTTCCCATTTCCAAAAGTTGACAGGTATGGGCATGGACTCAAAATTATCCACTTGTTACAAAGCAATTTAACAAAAAAAAAAAAAAAAAAAAAAGGGAAAATGGGGGGGGGGGGGATGAGTAATTGGCCTACAATGAAGTTGTGTATTTTTGGCAATCATTTGCAAAACTATATTAGCAATTGAAAAAGTAGATTTTTTTTTTTTTGGGGGGGGGGAGGAGATAATTTGTGGTAAAATAATTACATATTTCAGGAATTAATTTTGAAAAGACTATAAATTTTGACATAGTTAGCCATGAAATAATTGTATATTTTTGCCACTGGTGCCAGAAATAATGACTTAGCTTCTATTGAATGAAACTTTTTAAACAGCAGCAAAATTTGAAAAAAAAAAATTAAGAGTTCAAAAAGACACTCTTTCCAAAAAATGATGAATCCTTTTTATTAACATGCAAAGAAGCGATATTTATTTTAATTTATAATTAAAAGATTTTGTTGTTCTTTTTAAAAGACTATATTTTTCTTCATCAGTTAGAAATCAGAAATCTATTGTGAGCACAGAGTAAAGAGTCAGTTATTTTTTTCATTTATCTTTGTGATAAAAGGTAACAATATAAGGTAAAGGCAAAAAATAATTTATTTTCTCTTTTCTTTTTATTTATTTTTTAACCTTGAAAATTATTGCATAATTTGATGTCTTGGAATAGCTTGAGTGATTCAAAGATGACTGCAGTTATTCTTATAATGTTATGTAATTGCAGTTATTTCTTTACTCTGTTTTCTCCTCTAAATTAGGAAAGTAATTAGGGCCCAGTGATGTAAAAGCTGAAATATATCTGATGTGTGTTTCTTCTCTAATTTGCGGATTTAGTCAGAGAAGGAGACACCACACCATGTTCTCCTACTCTTTCCTAGTTTTGATGCTTTTACCTTATTAGTTGAATCTCATTAAAGTGAATCTCAAAGGCAATAAAAGAATTTGTTTATTTTATCAGTACTTCATGCTTTCAGTAACTCAGAAACTAATCTTAATTTTGACGGGGATTGGGGAAACAGTTCATATTAAAACTCATTCACGAGATTCGACCGTATTAATTTTCTGCTTTTGTTAGTCTCAATAACTTTTCTTGGTTTTTATGCTACTTGGCCTTATAAATGGTATGGAAGAGTAGGCAGGTAGGTTTTAAATTCTTTCTAATGTAATTCCATGTTTTGTAGATGATTTCAAGATCATTTAATTTTTAAAAAAATGTCTAATTTACTAGAATCTCTTTTGCCAAATGGCATTGTAGTTATAACAATAAATTTATCTCCTTATTGGCAATACTGCTGCTCACTTCTTCTGCAGTGTTTGAAAAGTCACAAAATGACTAACATTTTGACCAGAGCATATTGTTTGAGTGTCCTTGTCTTATTGATAGATTTAGAAAAGTTGATTGTCCATCGCTGGAAAAGCAGTTTTTAGCCTATCAACTAGGACTGTTTGTTTATTCATCTGATATCACAATCAATAGTTTTTTTTTTTTATGCTTATGGAGTGCTTTATGTGGAACTTTATTAAGGACTTGAAGTGGTTTTTCTATTTTGTTATACCTGACAAACACAAGGGAGCTGACATTCAGGTAAAGTAGTACTGGCTCTAGATTGAAAGGGCTGCTGGAAGGGTTGGTTGGTTAGGTTTAATGTTACTCTAGTACTGCTGTATAGGCAATTGACGACAGTAGGGGAGACTGGGGAGGGTTGACCCTATGGGAGGTTTGACCCACCTTTCTTTACTCTGCTATTTTTAGCTTTCGAAAACTTCCAACAGATGGCAGCACATCCTACTGATGCAAGGTAACAGCCATGTTTGTTTGAAAGTAGTACCATGCTTATTATTTGAACAAGCTTGAAATTTGTGTTTTCCTCATCAAAAAGTAAATAATTTTGATTAAATTTGTAATGCATTGGGCAAATATTCTTAATCAAATATCAGAATTCAGATTTATATTATTAAAGTATATACCTCAAGCTAATATGTGCTATAATTAGTTTTGCTAAATAACTGTTTAATTCTCTGATTTTTTTTTTTTTTTTTTTTTTTTTATGACATTGCAAATGGCTATTGAGGGAGGCTTGACCCAGATGATATGAGGGAGGTTTGACCCATGGCTCAAGCCTCCCTTACATATTTCTTTGTTATTGTGGACTAAAAATATTAATTCATCTATTATTTATTGTATTAAAAATAAAAAATAAAATGATTTTTGTTTTTAGCATGTACCATTCTTTTACCAAAAATCATTCCCTACAATGTTTTTCAAAACATAAAAAGAAAATAAGAATGACCAAAGGTGCACCTGTTGGAACACAAGCTGTTGGGCATTCCAGTGGATGGATGACATCCGAAAACTTTGAAGTGTTTTTAACACATTTTGCAAAGTATACAAAATGTAATACACAGAAAAAAGTTTTTATCATACTTGAAAATCATGAAAGTCATGTATCTACCAATGGTTTGCAATTCTGCAAAGATAATGGAATTGTACTCTTAACATTGCCACCGCATACAAGTCACAAATTGCAACCACTCGATCGATGAGTGTTTGGACCCTTTAAGGGTTTCTCTAGAATGAAGTGTGTGATAACTTTATGGTGAGTAATCCAGGAAAACCAGTTTGACTTTACGATATTCCTGAACTCATTGGAAAATCGTATCCACAAGCTTTCACCCCCATAAACATTCAAAAAGTATTTGCAGTTACGGAAATATTTCCTTTTGATTCAGGGATTTTTACAGTGGCAGATTTTATGGCCTGCAGTGTGACAAACCGACCTGAGCCAACCGATTCTCAGACAACACAAATTGGTCAACATGATATTCACAACCTTGCATGGAAACAGAATTTGCCAAGTTCTTCGCACATTACTCCTTCCTGTACCTGTCAACCTAAAAATAATTTCTCTCTCATTCCTGAAAATTATATTTCTCATAGTAGTAGTTCCACAAGTCACTTCTTCTACTAGGCTCACCTGTCAGTCAGAAATTGAAAAATCAGCATCTTTGACCCCTGAACAGATTCGACCTTTCCCGAAAGCTGGACTATGAAAACATAACTATAAAAGAAAACAAGCGAAGTTTTTCAAAAATAAAATTATTACAAAATTTAAAAAAAATGTGCGTCTCCATTTCTGTTTTACCTCACAAATAAAGTTGTAACAGTCCAACAGTGTTAGAAATTGTCTCACAACCTTAAACAAAGTTCAAACAATCATACTTCAATGTTAGATTAGTTGCCACATCCGTCAGATTTAAGGGTTATAAGAAAAACCCACAGGTACTCTTTTAAACTGATCACTTTGTATTTTTTAAAAGTTTACTTTAATAAATTGTTCTATTTAATAGTTGATTGAAATATTATCACAAATGAAAATTTTCAAAGCTGCAGTTGATATTATTTGATATTTATTAATATAGATAAATATGATGTAAACTTTTTATAGCTTTTATTTTTTCAACAATTTGTTTTTTGTGTAAAAAAATAATCATTTTATTAATATTTTTTGTTTTAGGCTGCATTAATAATGCAAGTATTACAATTGACTGATGCACAAATTGCTGTGTTGCCCCCAGAACAACGGCAAAGTATTATGGTTTTAAAAGAACAGATTGCTAGAAGTCAAGCATTAAATTAATGCTTAAAAAATATGTATAATATTATTTTTACTTTTTTTTTTTTTTTTTTTTTTTTTTTTGACTTTTGATGATTCCTGTTTAGTTTTTAAAATAAATAAATATTTTTTCAACTTCTTTGCTTGATTTTATTGAGAAACAAAATAATATTTGCTGTTGTGAATGATGTTTACTCAATAGTCAGTGTAACATTACTCAGTAGTTGTTGTAAATCATACTGATGAACTTATGAAATGTAAATATTTACACAATGTTAAAAATGCCAACGCAAAAATAAAGCAAACTGAAGTTTCAGTAGCATAAAACATACCGTCATTGGCTAATACCTCCAATTTCTTAAATTCCCATTGGCTGCTATTCCAACTCTCAAACTCACTTCCCTATATATATATATATATATATATATATATATGAGCAATAATCCACTTTGTCATTCTGCACTGATGATGGTACGCTTTACGCTACCAAAACTCCAATTTGCTTGTGATATTTTTACACTGGCATTTTCAATGTTGTGTAAATATTTATATTTGATGAACTTATGGTTTAGAAAAAAAGGAAAAATCCATAAATATTAAAGAGAAAATAATCATTTATTTTTTAAAGAATACACCGGTTTCTGAGACCTAAAACTGGCCTACCTGATCAGAGTGATTGTTAATTTTTTTGTAATAACCATGTAATACATGAGAAAGGATATATAAAATAGGTTTCTATAACAATTTTCAAGAAAATCGTTAGAGCTATTTTTGAGATATCGACTTTTACCAAAAGTTGGCCAATTCAATTGTTGACTGGAAAACAACAGTTACATACAAAAGGATATTTAAAAAGGTGTAAATATGGCGTGTTTGAAGAAAATCTGTTCTGCCATGTTTGAATGAATGCACTTGCGAGACCTGCAGTTGAGATACTTATACAGAACACCTGTCAATTTTCCTGAACTAACCAGCTATTTCACATGAAAAGACATCTAATGGAGTGTTTATATAGCAAATTTGAAGAAAATTGTTAGAGCCGTTTTTCAGATATGGACTTACAGCTTACAGTCCCACTTTCAGTTTTCCAATTTTTACCAAAAGTTGGAAAAATCATCTGTACACCAGACCTGTCTCAATTCTGAAGTTTCATAGTTTTTTTTTATCTTTATTACTTTCAAAGATATAATAGTCAAAAGTTTCCCCACATATACACACATACACAATGACAAATTACTAAAAACCACTTTTTCGGACTCTGGAGACCTTAAAACATGTATATCAGATAAAACTCAGTATTGAATTTTTGGACCAAATATGATACTTTCTACTTCCATCGGGTAATGGAAATAAAAAATTAGAACTTTTATTAATCAAATCCTTTTTTAGTTTTTATGTTCAATAATATTCAATTTCAATCTACTACTCATTCACTCAATAAACATTTTTGCCACCTAAAATGCTATTGCCTCTTAAAATGAAAAATCTGTAGTCAAGAGTATAGGGATGCTACATCTATACAAATTACCGTGCCTATGGTTTTATTGAATTTTCAAAAATTGCCAGATTTAACAACTGTCTTCATAGAAATTTTTAATACAGAAGAATCTATATATTAATAGGCAAACATGAAATTTGCCGTATGCTTTTAACATATTAATTAGGGGAGTAGAGGGTTGAAAGTAGTATAATTCGAAAGGTATGATCAGCCAGATTTACAGAATACAAAAATTATTTTATTATGATGTCAAGAAGGTGATTTAAAATATTTTATTTTTTAATGCACTTTTTCATTTTATACACATTCTTTTGTGTTAAAGTGCCTGCCTACCGTTGGAGGTGATTTTTTGTAATAATGGAAAAATTGCCTATTTATGTGCATTATATGATAGAATATAGTAAAAAACAGTGAATAACCTGAAAAAAATATGCAAATTTTAAAATATTTTGATATTTACAGGCATGAGAATTTTCTGCGGATCCGCGATTTTCGTTAATTTCACGATTTTTTATTTTGTTAAAATCAAACTCCAATAACAATCAGTATCCAAACGCTCCACGAGAAACTTTAGATTCTCAATCTTTTTCCATCTAAAATATAAATGTCAATATTCATTTTAAACATGCTTTATCATATTCTATAACGTATAAAAGAACATAATTATTCAATATTTCTCACTCGTGTAATTTTTTTTTTGTCTTCCCCCCCCCCCCCTTTTTTTTTTTTTTTTTTTCTCATCGCTAACCATCGCCAATCAAACATTCTGCGGGAAGCCTTTTATTTTTGAATATTAATCCATCCACAGTAAAAATGTCAATATTAATTTTAAACTTACTTTATGATATTCTAGAGCCCATAAAAAAGAAGAATTGTGTTTATTTCTCACTCATGAACTACTTTTTAACCCCCCACCCCCCTTTCCCATTTTCCACCACCAGTCAATGTTATTAAATGTTGATTGTTATGTATTTTTTTTTTTTTTTTTTTTTTTTAAACTCATGTTTTATTGTGCTGATGTGTTATTCTTTTAGTTTAATTTGTCACTTTAAAAATATTTTGTATAGTTTTTTCCTGTGAGCATTATTTTTTCATTTGAAATAAATTTTATGAACACATTTGTATAGTTTTCCCCGCACGCGTTATTTTTAATTTGAAATTAATTTTATGAACACGCGTATTTCCTCTTTTTTTAATTTTCTGCACTCTCATGCCTGTATTTAGGCTCAAAATCAGGGTTACCTGGTTACCAAATTACCTGGAAAACTCAGGGAATTTGAAAATCTATTAAAAAACAGGGAAAACTCTGGGAATTTCAAAATTTATTGCAAAAACAGGGAAAATTCAGGTAATTGAAAAAAAATTTTTGGAAAAACATTGAAAATTTTTTTCCTAATCAAATATTTTTTTTTAATGTAGTGCTTTATAATGAATCAGTTACGTTTTTTCCCCCCAAGTTAATAAAATTAATTTGCCCTAAATATGTTCAAATGACTTATAAACATGTTAGATTCTAATGCTGCAGGATTGCGTGTCATCTATTTTACTTCTGAAAGAGACAGGGAAAACTCAAGGAATTTTTTCTACTGATTTGCGTAGCAACCCTGAAAATATGCATAAATTTGCAAAAAAAAAAAAAAAAAGCACTTTTACAAAACATAAATCAAATTTAAATAAAGATATTTTTATTCTGTAAATTTTATTTAGATTATTGAAAGGTCCTTAAGGGAGTGAACTACTCTCAAAACTATAACCATGTTATTTAATATTTTAGAGAAGATAACATTTTTACATGCTGAAAAAATATGAATATACATGACAGTTCATAACTTCTATTGACCCCCCAAAAAAAAAGTAATTTAGCTAGATTCATTGTCATAGTTCAATCCCTAAAACAACTCCTCCAGAGTATTTTGTCAAAGTTTCATAACATTTCAATAATAACTTTTGGAGTTATGATGTTTTGGGATAAAGCAAAATGCTAAAAATCTCATTTTGAGAAAAAGCAGAAAACAGATTTAAAAACAAATTTTACCTATTAAACAAAAAATAATTTTAATAAGTTCCTGATTTATTTCAAAGCTTTTTATTTTCTTTTTTAAATTCTTTTTATATTCAGTAACAAATTTTGATGCTTATATTGAGTAAAACATTTATGTAAACAAAAATTTCCGGTCACTTTCAGTTTCAAAAACTGGCGAGTGACTAATATTAAAATGCCTGTAACTCAACTTCTAAGCAAGATAGAAACAAAATTCAAACTGATTTAGAAAGCTAAAATGTCAGGCTTTAATACTAACCCAAAAATAGAAAATCGGAGTTTTGACATCTGGCAATAACTTCAAATAAGACCATGGACACAGTAATTTGTATAGATGTAGCATTCTTAAACTATAGATTTTTCATTCTGAGAGGCAAATGGCCATTAGAGTGATAAAAATTATTACGAATGAATGAGTGGTGGATTGAAGTTTTATACTATTGAGCATGACTATTTATTTTTAAATAAGTGGATTTATTACTATATCTTCTGCATATATATGAAGAAAGTATAAAGTTTGGAAATTTTTTCAATTTCTGGTTTTCAATGAATTTACACGTTTTGAGATATCTTGAACATGATTGAATAATGATTGTATTGATTAAATTTTAGTTCATGTTAATTGGTAGGTAGCACTGTTATATAAAATGATGTAGAAGAAAGTATTAGATTTGTGAATATTTTTCACTTCTAGTTTTTGATGAATTTACATGTTTTGAGATGTTCTAAACATCATTCACTCATTTTTAGAAAATGACTATTTGTCTCTCTGTGTATGATGTGTTAGGGAAATGTATCTCCTGAACCAATGGGCAGAATTTAAGTGCGATTGATAATTGATTAGACCTTGATTTAAATTAGTGCTGATTTGCTGTTGGAATATATCACCCAGTAGGTGATGCTTCTATGTTGTGATTCACCCCATTTGAATCAAGGCTGTATCTTAACTTCTGTAGTGATGCACCAAACATAATATATGCTATGGACATTATGTAAAACTATGCTGTTTTAATTTGGGTGCATATCGGCCGTCAAGTGGTGCTGCGGTGTTGCAATTTAATTCCATTTACGAGAAGGCAATTACTTTGCTTTGATTTGCTTTGTGAAAAAATGGTAGAGTTTCTACCACTGGGCGATACTAGTATGTATATAAAATGAAAAGGTGAATAGAAAAGAAAGGTACTTAAATACGTTCATGACAGCAAATGAGAATATTTTTTCCTCTAATATCACATTAATTGTACCTTTTAAACTGTTACTTTACCACTTTCAACCTCTATTTCTAGAATTAGTATATTAAAAATATACCACAAATTTCATGTTTGATTAATATATAGATAAATCATTTCTAAATTACTTGTTTCAAAACTCATAAATATTTCTATTATTATTTTCAACTTTGGTCTGCTTATAATATTTTATAGGGTGTGCACTATCTAGAATAACCTGGAAATGAGAAATTTATGTGGAAAACTTGAAAATATCAAAAACAACTGAAAACACCTGGATAGTCCTCAATTTAGAAATCAAATTTCAGAAAAAGTTTTAACCTAATTTTTTCACTTTTTCTATCTTTCTTTTCTTTTTCTTTCTTTCTTTTTTTCCTTTTTATTTTCACATCACCATGTAATTTGTGACAAAAATGTAAATGTTTGAATTAAAACAAAAGAATTTGTAAAAGAAATTCTTGGTGACAATCGTTGAAAATTTAAAAGAGCCATATGTCTGCTAAACTATATTTAGCTCAAAAATTGACATGCTTTGATGCTAAAATATTTCATCAACTAGACCTACAGGGTTCATATGCCTCAGGAAAAACCTGGAATATCAGAAATTAGGATATTAGTTCAAAATCTCAGGTAAATCTTACAAAAAATTAAAATTTTCATTAAAAATTAAAAAGAAAACTAGTTGGCATAGGTGGGCTCTGCTCAGTTCCCCATCATATATAGGTTCTCATAAATTTCTAGTTTGAGACATTATAATCATGGTTAAAGAAATGAATTTGACCAACGCTTGGTACAGTGACAGAATGAAATCCCTGCCTAATAGGTTATCCACCGTTCACTTCGATATATTTATCTTATTCAAATCTATTAATTTATTTTATCAGGGTCGATTCCGTTGTTTGTTTACATGCTACTATTTCCAATGCAATAATCCTCAAAATTTATATTTATATGAAAAATTTAGAATTTCACTATGTTGATAAAATCATAAATTACGAATAATTTACGAAATTTTCGTATTAGAATATTCGTATTCAATCATGTTCAAACAAATATCATAAATAAAATGTAATTTTGAAGTTGTCTAATGTTTTATGATCCTCAAAAGGGAAGTTTATGCTCAATTTGCCTTATTCTGACATGTTTTGTGAATCGTAAATGCCAAATAACTTACGAATTTTTTTAATTGGAAAAATCATAGTCTATGATATTCATGCCAGTATCCTAAATAATATTTCGAAAGTGGTTTGAATCTTTACGATGAAAATATCCCTCAAAATTGACGTTAATGTGAAATTTTGCCCTATACTGCCATGTTAAGAAATTCGTAAATTTCCAATAGCTTGCGAATTTTTCAAAGTAGCATATTTATAGTAAATGATGTTCATTCCGGCATCAAAAGTGATATTTTAAAACTGGTCCGACATTTTTACAGTTAAAAGTTTCCATTTAATGCACGTTTAAGTGAATTTTTGTCCTATTCTCCCATGTTAAGAAAATCGTAAATTTCTCATAACTTACGAAGTTTTTTAATTTGAATGTTGCAAATGAATAGGGTTCTTGCCAGTATCAAAAGTAATATTTTAAAACTGATATGACCTCTCTGCGATCATTTGTTCGTGAGATATCGTGTAAACAGACTAACAAACTAACGGACTAACACACTAACGGACTGACACACTGACACACACCCTACAGACAGACACCATACAAATTTTGTCATTTTCGGATTCCTCACACCTGAAAACGTATAAAAAAGTCAAAAAACCGAGGTCGAAAATTTTCACGATTACCTAAGTTCCCCATACCTACAGTATGATGGGGAACTAAAAATCTAGACAAATGAAATTTCCTTTTCTGTATCTTACTCTTTTCTTGTTTAGCTTGATTCATATGCTAAAGTATCCCCAAAACCTGCTTAGATTCAACAATTTCTTCTGTGATGCGCAATAATATAACTAACATCATACAGTCTTTAACAATTTTTAAAAAAATATAACACGAGTACTAATATTTAAATTAACTCACTGTGTCTTATTAGGATGGAGACAAAGGATAAAAAATTATAGTCTGAGTTCAATTCTACATTGCCAAAGACAGCAGGTTTTGCTTGTCTGATTATGTAATATATTGATAATAACTTAATTATATTTTTAATATTGATAATATTTTCTTGGAAATGATCATGCAAAATAAAGAAATACTTTTTTAAGTATGAGGGTGAATCAAATATAAACGAGCCTTTTGTTCAAACAAATTTAATTTTATAGGAAACATCTACATTTCTACAAGTTATTTTCCTACATAATCTCCTCCTTTTATGACACATTTTTCCCAACGTTCTGGTAATTTTTTCATTCTGTTCTCGTAGAATGAAGTTGGACAGGTATCTAACAAGTTGCGCACGAATGTTTCCTCTTAATCATTGGTCTGAAATTGCTTGCCTCCAAGTGCTTCTTTAAAGGGTCCAAACAAGCGACAATTTCATGGTGATAAGTCTGGGCTGTAAGGTGGATGATCAAGCATTTTCCAGTTCATTTCCACTAGTTTTTGCTGTGTTAAACTTGCTTTGTGGAGCTTGGCATTGTCATGGAGGATCAACACATCGCGGATGGGGCAATCTCGTCTTTTGCGTCAATATGGAAGCCTAACATGATCCAAGAGATCGCAGTAGTAGGTTGCATTGATGGTCCGACATCCATGTATGAAATCCACCAGCAGGACCCCCTCCAGTCCCAAAAAACTGTGACCAACACTTTCCCCGCTCATAATCAAGATTTTGGCTTTCACGGGGTTTCCTTCGCCTTTCCTTCTCCACTCCATGCTTGCATGCTTTGACTCAGGTTTGTAATGATGCACCCATGTTTCATCACAGGTGACAATGTTATGCAAAAAAGCATCCCCTTCTTTTTCAAAACGAGTTTGAAGCAATTGAGAAATGTGAACTTGTGCAGCTTTTTTATCATCATTCAGCAACTTTGGAACCCAACAAGATGAGATTTTTCTGAAGCCCAACTGCTTTTTGATGATTAATTGGACACTTTCATAGCTGACACAAAGTTCCTCTGAAATTTGAAGCACTGTGAGACGTCGACCCCCTTCGATAAGCTCACAAACATGTTCATTGTGTTCTGGTGTTAGGACAACGGGGATGAGCTTAATTCGCAACACGTTCCCGGCCTTGCTTGAATTTGTTACACCAAACCTTCACTAAAGTGGCTTCCCCAAACTGGGCATGCAGTCTGCAGTAAATTTCGGCTAGTTTTACATATTCATGGGCAAGGAACTTTATAATTATGCATTGCCCAATAGAGATGGGCACACTCCTCTCACTCATTGTAAGGGCTACTAAATAAAGCACAAGACAAGGCGGCTAGTGTGGTTCTCCCACTCTAGACATCCCCACATAACCTAAAAACTTCAACTGCTCAATCACATACAAATACGTATCCCAATACTCAGCCAATAAAGAAAGGCTCATTTATATTTAATTCATCCTCATATTTGGTTATGAGCCCTGATCTAAGTCCGAAACATATTATTATTGTGTTAACAAAATTACCCCAAAATTCAGATAGTAACCCACCCTCCATCCAAACAGTCATCTTTGTTGGCTAAGTTTGCTATTCTTTAGTTTTTCCCATCAGATTGCAAACACACTTTAGTGTTTCTTTCTTCTTTCCATCTTTCAGCATGAAGCACTGGTCGAAAGAGTCCAAGGAGAGAAAAAAAGTAGGCTTTCTTAAATATTTAATATAACGTTTCCTCCAATATTGTATATTAATTATTATATATTTTAAATCTTTAATTTGCATGTAAATGTATCCAAAAGCTAATTTTACTCACTTTTTCAAAGTAAAATAAGTAACGTAAAGTAAATAAAGTAACTCCAAATCTAAAAATGCTGCTTTGTTTACATTCTTCTTACTCCAAAACGATAACTGGTGTTAGTAAGTGGATATTGTTTTCGCAAACTTTCTCATTCAACTCTGTTTTTACGATTGTAACTCCAATCTAATTATTAAAATTATATTTTGGAAAAGATTATGAAACTTCCGTTTATAGCCCCTTTCCGAATTTGTCATACTTTTCTGGAAAGTTCAGATTATAACCTCTCCCTCCAATTTTAACAAATTTTCTATTAAAAGAAAGGGGGAGGGGAGAAGATACTATCAGATTTTTATGGTAATTTATTTCTGCCAGAAAACTTACTGAAAAAAAAAAAATAATAATAATAATTTATTCAACTGATGACCTGATCGTAAGAATAACGGACTAGATGTATTTTATCCTTCAGTGATTAGAAAAACAAACTTCCATAGAAAGTAATCAATAGAAAAGAAGGAAAAAGATCTATAGAAAGTAATTAAAATTATTTTCATCATACCCCATTGAAATGCCTCATTAGATATTCCACTAACCTGACAGAGGAATCTATTGTGTCGCAAATGGAGTGTTTGCAGTCGGCTGTTCATTTCTGCCAGAAGCTTCAGGAAAAAATATCAAATGTGTTTAGTGAAAAAAAGATATTAAATCGATAGAAAGATTAAGTTTAAATTAAAGAAGAATAGAGAAAACTGAATTACAAAGATTAAAAGAGTATAATGAATTAAATTTACAAAGAAAATATGTACCAAAAAAAAGGGGAAAAGTACCAGGTGACCTTGCCTCCTCGAGTAAACAAAGCGATGAAAGCTAGATCATTACAGCTTCTGAAGTTCATTGGGCACGCCAGTCAAAAATTTTAACCATCTGGCAGCCACTGACAGATATATCCGGTCACTGAGCAGTTCTTTTTATCACAATACACTTTATAATTTAAAATTATATAATTATAAATTTTTAGATTGTGTTTCCATTTTAAACATCTTAAATAATAGCTATAAGAATTATTTTAGAACATTAATAAAACTATACAATAAAAACATTACAATTTTGCTCTTTTCAAAGGTGGTCAGAGGGTTAAAGCAACCAAGAACTTTTCAAGGTACATTTTTATAATAAACAGGGATACCACTTTTCCGCTGAACATCGGATTTCTGCTTTTTATAAATCTTTTCTTTCTCCCTTCTTTCAAACTAACTATCCACAGTCAAACAGGTCATCAAAATTATGCAATTTCCAATCTTTCTCCATTCATAACATAAATATCAATATGCATATTAAACTTGCTTTATCAGATTCTAGAACCTACAAAAAGGTAGGGTTGCTCAATATTTCTTATATACATAGTTATATTTTCCATATTTATATTATACGTACATTAATGTACATGCAGAGTTCATCTCTGCTGCTAAACTTAATTTCACTGGGCTCATACAATTGCTAGTAACCAAAGTATAGACAGGCCGTAAAGTGCATGTGCACTAGGAAGGCCATCAATGATTGCACCAGTTCCCAGAAAGACATAGCCGCGAGAAAAAAGTTTTGTACGGCGTCATTGATGTGATCAAATTGATTGGCAAGCAAGGGCTTGATTTTAGAGGCAGCAGGAAAGAAGGAATTCATTACCTAGATGAACGTTCTATCAAACATGGAAAAATTTTGAAAAATTTTCTCTTACTCTACAATTACATTGATTTTCTTAGAAACCACATTAAAAGTGTGATTGAAACTAATAAAGTTGCTTTGGCAAGAAGAACGTTTTTGTCTCTAAAGAATAAGAGAAGAAAAGCTGGAAGAGGTAATCAAATTTCGTTTCTAAGTAAAACAACAGTAACCAAAGTAATGAGCATCATTGAGGAAGTAATAATAGATGATTTTGTACTTGAAATCAAGCAAGCTGGTTGTTTTCCAGTTATGATGGATATAACGATGGACGTATCCGGATACGATCAATGTGCGATTGTTTGGGGGGGGGGGGGGGGGGAGAGTTTCAGAATGAAGTGAAGGAAAAATTATTAGAACTGAATATTTTACAATCGACTACAGTTTGAGTTTTCTTCAAACAAGTCTTCTCTATGTTATAAATCAAGGAACTGAAGATTGAAAATTGCATTGTCAACTCATATGATGAAGCATCAAATATGAGTAGAGAGTACAATGGTACAGTGGTGGATTTAAGGGGGGGGGGGGGGCTAGGGGGCTGAAGCCCCCCTTACCCAAAAGCACTAACATTCACAATTAGATGTTACAATTGTAAATTTTTCATTGATCCGGAATAACATCTTGAAAACTTTTAGCCCCCCCCCCCCCCCCCAAAAAAAAAAAAAAAAAAAATTAAGTTCTGGATCCGCCACTGCAATGGCATTTCAGCAAAACTCAAGAATCTGGAATCTGGTGGCTAATCACGTATGCATTTGGTGCTATGCACATGTTTTAAATCCTCTGATGTTTGATATGTCCTAATGCTTGCCCCAAGAAATATCACTTTTCAGGCTGTTGCAAGAAACTTAAGTATTAAAGAATTATTCAAGAGGTTGAGTGTGTATCTGGACCAAAATTCAGAGGTTTGCTTAACTGCAATTGGAGCTTCTAGATGGAGGACGAGAATTAATTTTGCTACCAAGATTTCAGTGCTTCAGACCCAGACCCACCAAAAAGTGCTCTTATTTAATTAGTTGTAGCCCTGAGTGTCATAAGTAATTCTAAAGAATTCAATTCGAAGACAAGAAATTAAGCTAATCCTCTTCTCTCTAACTAACTTTCTCTCTTTACCCTTTTGGTTTCAATGATTTTTTTTACGAATCTTTAATTCAACAATGCTATTTACAAAGAAAAAACTTTGACTTCGCACAAGCTTGGTCATTTACAGTGGCGGCTCGTGGCAGGAGCTGCAGAGCTGCAGCCCCCCCCCCCCCCCCTCAGAAATATTCGAAAAAATTATTTTATCAACTTTCAAAATATTTTGAAAATAAATATTATTATATTGTATAGTATTATGCATATAGAAAAGCAGATTACTTCGTTATCATGAAAAATTATTAAAAAGCTGAGAAAAATTAACTATTTTTAAATGCAATAGCACCTCAAAAATTCGTAAAGGGACTGCTCATTCATGCAGCTCCCGAAAAAAGGGATTTCTTTAGGGAAAGAACAGTTACAACCGCCCCTACTCGTTTTCCCTACCAGTTTCGACCATTTGGTTGGAGCTGCATCCGCTGCAGCACCGACCTGATTAGGGATTTCGGTAATGCTGGAAAAGAACAATTTCCCTTTGTAATCTACGTTCTTTCTTCACAGTTTTTAATGCGGTAATCGCTGTGTTTGATGATTATTTATGTATGAGAGGTAAAACAATTTAGCATGAAGGTTATTCACGATTATATGAGAAAATAGAAGTCATTTTTATTTATTTTTCAAGCAGATTTTTATTTTATATTACATGGAAATTTCGAACGGTTTTTTCGGTTTCTTGGTTTGCCAATGGCAGAAACGTTGAATAGACAGAATCTCAATTTTTATATAAATTTTGCCTTAAACATAATATTTAAAATTTATCAAGTGTTTAATCGCTTTGTTGATAAGGTTATTATGAAAATTATAATTATAATTATTTTTATTTTTTTTTTTCACTTGTATTTTAGTCACTAATGTTTTTCTATTTTGATGAGAAATATTAGCCGTCGAACCTTTCTTAAAAACACGAGATTACTAAATTTTTAATTTCTGATATTTTCATACAACGAAGTTGGAAAGCATTTATAACTTCGTTTCATCTCTCTTTCTATTTGAGTGAGAACTTTCAGAAATATGCTCGGAAATTTAAACATTTTAATATCCGTTCTGTAGATGGGCCACACTATTTTTCCTATATACTTCTTTTACAAGAACACACAAAACATCCAGAATGCACTGCTGGCTTGGATAATGTTTCAAACCAAATTAAACTGATACATACTATTCAAGCCTTTTTAAATATATCTAAAGTCTAAAGAAAATAGTGTTTTAACATTTGTAGATGTTTTTTTTTTATGCACGGCAATACAGAAGATGTGCAGCAAATTTTGGAAATTCATTTTTAATTATACTAAGGTTTCATATTTAAATGAAATTTTAGTTTACTGTACCATGTGTAAATTTTAGTTTACTGTACATGTGTGTAAAGTTCGCATTAAAAAAAATAATAACAATAAAATGTTCGTAATGTTAGACAAGCATTTCATAATCTATGTGATGTGCAAGATTTTACGTCAATGTTAACTCTTTTAATTAATATTTCAAAGGATGTTCTAAATAAATTAATGAAACGCATCATTATAATTGCAGTTTTAAGATACGAGCATTACATTACTATAATGTTTTGAGGTGTCCTGAGCTCATTTTTGCTATTTTTACAGTGTTATATGTATGGTGTGAGTAAGTGAGTGAATATCATAACATCTAAATGCTTGGTTCGATTGAACTGAAAGCTGGTAGGTATGTGAAAGGTCACCATCAAACGAGCTGTATAGAATTTGATGGATGTGAGACTTATAGTTCTGTTACAAGGACACAAAGAAAAATTCCTTATCATTTTGATTAATGGACTTAAATTTATGAAGTGCGGTTGCGCCTAAATGTTTTATCCAATTGAGCTAAAAATTGGTAGATAGGTTATAGGTAATCGTCACGCAATTTGTATAATTTTGATGAGTACAGGACTTATACATTTTTGTACAGAGACACAAAAAGAAATTATTTATCATTATGGACTATAGATTCGAATTATTTGCAGTTATCGCAAGAACTGTACAGATCTACATAAGTATGTAATCAAACTATTTATTATTATTTTTATATAAATCATTGTGTGTGTATCTTTTTAATGAGCAAAATTTGATTTACAAACATGTATGTATACTTCGTACCATCTTGGAGAAAATAATAGCATGCAGATGAAAAATATTTTATTTGGGGAAAATTGATTATCATTAATAAATAAAGTTAACAAAATAAAATCTCCAGATTTTTTTTTTCTTTGTAATGAATGTCCAATAATATAAAATTTTAAATCTATGCTGTATCCTGTATTGCTCTGCTTCTTGCTCAGTCTGCGCATATAAAACCCGAAGACCCCGATTAAAACAGATTATTTAGAAAATCATTTTCTCTTTTTTCTCAAATCTTACGTATACATGCAGCTATGCAGCCCCCCTGTAAAGGAATCTCACGAGCCGCTACTGGTCATTTATTGCTATAACCCCTCTGAAAGAAATAGAAACGACTTAGATAACGTGCTAAAGGCTGCAAGAAAGTTTGATCCATGTTTGTACATGAATGCAGCCATTGAAGAGAAAATCCCTACAGGTCTTTCCCTAGATGCAGAAAGGCTGTCCCATGAATCAGTTTCCTCGGAAAAAGCTGTACGAGTAAAAATAACAGTGATTCATCACAAGATGCCTTCATTAAGTCAAATGGAGAGGACAAGTGTAGAATCAGACTATTTTGTAGCATCATGGATGAAATAAATCAGAGCACGAACGTGAGATTTTCTGATCAAAAGGACTTGTACTTAAATCTTGCGTGTTTCGAACCACGTACAGTCGGTAACAAAAGTGTCCGAACACTAGCAAAAATTCCTATATAAAAAAGAGTACGTTTAATACAGTTTGCTAAATAAATCCTTGTCGAATCTTGTTCTGAGACTGACTAAGAACAAGATTTGACAAGGATTTATTTAACAAAACAGTACTATTAAGTGTACTTTTTTTATATAAGAATTTTTGCTAATGTTCGGACACTTTTGTTACCGACTGTAGATTTTCCCAGCTCAAGAAAAATGGAATAAAGACTGCACTGTATAAACTTTGTTCGTTGATTAGAGATATTAACAAAGCAAAACTCAAAGAGAAGTTAATCTCTCTAGTTAATGTTTGGCTCCAGATAAACACTGAAATATCTGAACATTATGAAGTGCAACTAGAATCATATAAATGCAACGATTTTTAGATTTAAGAGTCTAAAGCTGAGGAAAGAAGCTCCTGTAAACCGAAAGAAGAATGCAAAATCTGTATTAAGTGTATTTATGTTATGTTTGACTACAACATATGTATTCGGTCTTATATGCGGAACTTTATAATAAATATCTTTTAACTATCTCCTTGACACAAATTAGCTGTGAAGAGGACTTTTTTACTCTCAATTTTATTAAAACCAGGCTAAGATCAACATTATCTCAGTTAAACCTTGAGGTCCTTCTTATGATGCAGACTGTAAAGTAAAGGCTTGCAGCAATCTATAATAATTTAATAGTAAGCAAACTCTGTCACTAAAGCTCTGAAATGAAGAGACTCTTAGTATTTTGAGGCTTGCGTATAAGTCATATTGCAACAGATAGTAATGTGTACGTAATTGCAATATTATGTAAGTAAATCAAAGTCACGCATTGTTCTCACTTATTTTGTATTTTATACCGTTGCCGCTATTTCATGTGAGAATAAAAAACTAAAATTTTTTCATAGTTAACATTAAAAGCTAAAAGTTTTAAAAGGTAATTAAAAAAGGGCTAATTAAAATTTAATAACTAGAAATACATCATTATGTGTCGTGTGTGTGCAAAATTTGGAACCGATAGCTCAAAGGATATAGGAATGCGGAGCAAAAAAAACACACAAACATACAACTGCGGCAGTTTATTATGTAAGATCTTATTTATCTGGAAAACACCTGAACCACCCCTTTTCTGTTATATATGTATAGCTAACTAATGGATGACTTGCGCCCTTCGATATTTCAAGTTATGCGCCTTTCCAGAGGACCCAGTCCGTCCCTGCTGACTATTATAAACAATGCAATAACCAGGGTTGCCACAGGCTACTAAAATGCAACTATTTTCAGCCTGAGGAGACTATGGCTATTTTTTTTACCTAAAAAGCTTGTAAAAGAAACTATTTTCACAAAAAGGCAACTATTGGGAGACTATTTTTTTACCTTTTGCAAAAAATCTTCTTCCAGAAATATCGTTAAAATCTTTCAGAAAGAAATATTTTCTATTCATTTTATAAACAATCCCATATCTTAATCTTATATATTATATTCTTAACCTTTTCTTTTTACCTTTTAAGGTGGTAAAAAAATAAGTTTGGCATATCCCTGATCACCTTGAAACAGGTAAAAATTCCAATGAGAATGTAAAAATCGCACCAGAAGTGGCATATGTGACTTAGACCTGGCCAATTTGCTTATTGCAATTGACTACCAATACACTCCTGTGACCTGTTATGTTCTTCCTCACCCTGATTTCATGTAAGAAACAGTAACAAAATTATAAAAGAAAGCTCTTTTAGTAAATCAGAAAAAGAAGAATACGACAAAGGAAACATAAGCTCTTAAGAGACACTTAATGTTTCTGACAACCAAAGCCCATGTTATTCTATGGAGAAATTTGTTTCAGCAATGACTCATTGCCTAATGTATTTTTTTAAATTTAGTTTTTACATTCAGAAAATTCACAATTGTTAAATTAGCACTCATTTTCAAAAAAATTATTTTTCACTTTTAATAATTTATTTTCTGGATAAAAAATGCGAAAAATGTACTTTGTTATTTTTTCGCTTTTTAAACTCATAAATAAAACTTAATAAACAAATACGAATTTAACAATTGCGAATTTTCTGTATGTAAAAATGGAATTAAAAAAGAAATACATTGTTGGTGAGTAATTGTGGAAACAGATTTTCCCATAAAATAACATGAGCCTTACTGTCATGAGATTAGGTATTGTTCGCTTTTAAAGCTGAAAATACACAGAGTATTACATTACATCAAAACATGTTTAAAGAGCCTTCAGCAGAGAAATAAAAAAAAAAAAAAAAATCTGGAGTGACTCGACTTTCCGAACATTGAGTAATTAAGTTTTGTAGATAAAGTAAAGAAAGAGGAGTTGTTAAAAAACAAAAGAGATTAAACCATAATAAAGTGTTTGAATATTTTTCTCTATATATTACACGATGTTTTATTTAATGCTACTGAACTTTGAGCCCATAGATCATAATGATAAAGAATTTTCGTTGTGTCCCTGTAAAAAACCTATAAATGCTAGATTCACCAAAATGCTTACAGTTAGTGCAACAGTGATTTATATTATTCATATAAATTTTCAGCTCAATTGAATAAGGCGTTTAGATGCT
The DNA here is from genome assembly GCA_963930645.1 of Salticus scenicus. Lineage (NCBI taxonomy): Eukaryota > Metazoa > Arthropoda > Arachnida > Araneae > Salticidae > Salticus > Salticus scenicus. The sequence goes on from OZ005653.1 coordinate 118,059,843, forward strand.
ATCACACTTTTAACTAGTATGTTGTGGCCACCACATGACTTTCTTCTATATTTTCCTACACAAATTCACTCAGTAAAAATAATTTATTAAAATTATTATTTAAAAAAATTATCTTCCATGATAATGCAGATGATTTTCATATTAGAGAAGTAGTATAACACTAAATATCCAAAAAAAAGTCAATTTTATTGTCAATATTACATAAAAAAAAAAAAAAAAATCGATAACTTCATTTTAAATTATCACAGATCTATGGTTCAATCATCCGTTTTAAAGGTACTGGCAAGCTCTTTTGAAAGATACCCATCATGAAAATTTACTCCCCTCGAGGGGGTAATTCCCCCCCCAGGTGGGGGGAGGCGAGGCTCCTACACATACAAATTTTTTTTCCCAGTTGACTATCTCTATTATAAATAATTCTGGTAAATTTCATAATGATTATTAAAAAATAATTTTCTTTATGCACATTTATACAAAATTTTGTACTATACCACCATGTTAAAAATTTAGAAAAAGCGGGATGGCAACGCAACCGGTAAGACAATTTTTACCAAAAGTTGATAGGCACTAATTTATGTCAAGGTGCAACTACATACCAATTTGTATGAAATTCTGTGAAGTAGTTCCTGAAATACAGTTGCCACAAAAGTTTGTCACACCCACACAGAGACTGACAGACAAACAGACAGACATTTTCTAAAAATGGTCAAATCGTGTTCTACAGCTCTCAAAACGTGTAAATCCATCAAAAACCCGAGGTCAAAAATTTTTACGAATCCAATACTTTCTTCTATTGAATATAGAAGAAAGTAAAATTTTGGTCCCACAGGCCATAATGATAAAGAATTTTTCTTTGTGGCCCTGTAAAAAAAACTAAGTGCCAGATTCTCCAAACTCTATACAGATTGAGTAACTGTGACCTATAATGTGTGTTTAATTTTTTTGCTCAATTGAAGAAGGCGTTTAGATGCTATCGCACTTTTCAGATTTTGGCCCCATAGACCATAATGATAAAGAATTTTTCTTTGTGTCCCTGTAAAAAAACTATAAGTGCTAGATTCACCAAAATCTATAGGGTTCGTACTATGGTGACTTACAATATACGCACCAACTTTCAGCTTATTTGAACAAAGCGTTTAGACGCTAGCGTGTTCACTCACAGACATACACACACACATACATACATCATCGTAAAAATAGTGAAAACGGACTCAGGGAACCTCGAAACGAATAGATCTCGAATTCGGATTTTTGACATGATTACAATACTTTCCTCACTATAGTGTTCGGAAAGTAAAAAAAAAAGTTAACGAACAAAAAACAAATAAAATTTATAATATAAAAATATACAGACACGACATTATTTCATTATTTAAAACATGAAAATCTGACATTGACAGATTTTAATTTAGTGCCAGAGGCCTACTGCTAAACTTGTTAATATCGACAAATTCTTCTTTAGTTAATTCGTGACGATCTAAATTCCATGATAAAGTTTTCATTAAATCAAACCAATGTGTTTCAGCTGCAGATACTGTAACAAATAACGTTGGAAGTCCAAACTGTCTTATAGCCGCAAAACAACGTTTTTTCTCTTTTTCCCAATGAGGGGGAGGTGTGCCTTGGGGGGGGGGACTCATGTCGAAGTTGGGCCTTGGGGGGACTCATGTCAAAGTTGGGCCTGGGGGGACTCATGTCAAAGTTGTACCTTGGGGGGGACTCATGTCAAAGTTGGGCCTGGGGGGGACTCATGTCAAAGTTGTGTTTTGGGGGGACTTCATTCAATAAACCGACTGAAATAGGCCCTTAGCACTATTAAGAGTGACCTATAAAAATTCGACAACGCTGTACCGACTGAAATAGGGGTACCTTGGGGGGGACTCATGTCAAAGTTGTGCCTTGGGGGGACTTCATTCAATAAATCCCCATTCAATAAACCGACTGAAATAGGCCCTTAGCACTAATTAAGAGTGACCTATAAAAATTCGACAACGCTGTACCGACTGAAATAGGGGTACCTTGGGGGGGACTCATGTCAAAGTTGGGCCTGGGGGGGGGGGACTCATGTCAAAGTTGTGCCTTGGGGGGACCTCATTCAATAAATCCCCATTCAATAAACCGACTGAAATAGGCCTCTAGCACTAATTAAGAGTGACCTATAAAAATTCGACAACTGTACCGACTGAAATAGGCCTCTAGCACTAAAAAGAAAACTGTGTTTGATGTAATCATTAATGTCCAAAATAGCGTAAAAGAAATTTAATAATAAAATACTTTTTACAAGATTATGTGACAATTCTCTTACTAATTTAAATCTCAAAATTTTAGACAGAATAGAAGATACTTATTTATGATTATTATTAATTTTTTTATACATTTGGAGAAGAAGAAAAGAAGGGGGGGGGGTGTAACCTTTTTTTTTTCCAAGATTATTTTTTTCGATAACCTCTTTTAGAATGAAGTAAAAATATATTTCAAAAATTATTTAGCATTTCATAAATTAATTCTTTAATTGTCTATTGGACATTTTCTTTCTCCTAAATTTTTAATGACTGTTTGCCAATCCATTATTTCTATCTGGTCTTATAAAAATTTTAATAAAGTTAACTAAATTTCAGTGACTGAGGAATTGTTTTTAAATTCAACGCTATAAAATGGGAATAATTTCTTAATAATAATTTCTATCAACTTTATTACAATATTTATATATTCAGTTCTTTAGAGAAATAAAATATTACTTTATATAACTGACAATTTTATTTTGAAAAGTCATTTTGATAGCGTTTTTTAATGAATGTTTATTTTCTCTTTAATGTACACCTTTTATTTAATACGAGTAATTATTTATCATTTGTAGATTTTCCCTTCTACCAACTAGAACTTCAATACGTATTACTTTTCATCATTGCTTTCTATGTATTGCAGTAAACTCACAAAGATAGACAGTTAAAAGCCAATGATTTTTGTCCTTATTAATAAGACTCTGTTATAACTGGAAATTGCAAACCTGGAGTTTTACATGACTATATGAAACATATACTTGTAGTATGTACACCACACAAACGTATTAATATGAATGAATATTTTCTCAAACCCTTTTATGTTACTTCACTTAAAATTAAAACTCGAGAAAAATGATATGTGAAAGCAATTAAATAATGAATATATGTATATATATATATATATACATACGTATATCTATTTTGAAAATAGTACCAAATAAATTGGAAAGATTAATTTGTGAAAATGATATGATGATAAGATATGGAACGGTATATCCATACGGTTTAAATGTTATGTTTAATAAAAGTAATGTAATAAAAAACTTTAATTCTAAAAAAATGGATGATTCCATTTATAAAAAACTATATCACGACATTGGATGTGAATTCATAGAGAAAAGAGGTGATAGTGAGAGAAAAAATAAGTATAGGTCTAGAAAGTTAAATACTTGTAAAGATATTGAGAATGCCATAGTTAATAGTGATTATAAAAGTGGTGATAAGGTTATTAAAGGAATTGTATTTAACATGAAAAAGAAACTAATTCCTGATATATTAAGATTATTGCAATCTAATACAGGAAAAGTGAATGTGGATTTGGGTTTGGATCTTTTGAGATATAGAATTAAAAAACAGAAATTGCAAAAGTATTGTGAGTTAAAGCTATGCCAAGAGGACAGAGTTGATAGAATTTATTGTGTACTAGATTACATGGGAGAGCATTACAAAGATGTTAACTTTAATAAATTATTAAATAAATATAACAATCTTTTACCAGTAGGAAAGCTAAAAATCGTTAAGGCATTTAGATATGACATACCATTGGGGCGTATTATATTTAATTATAATGATTACGCAAAAAAATTAAAGGTGAGTGTAGATGATAGTATATGTAACTGTAGTGAAGCGATGTATACTGATTATGTAAATAAAGATTATGGACATGTCATTACGGGGAATTTGGAAGTTATAAAGGACGAGGAGTTGAGAAGAGTTATGGAATATGGAGCTAAATACAGAATTAAGCGTATGATAACAAAAAGTGCCGCGATAAAACGACTTAATTCAAATATAGAAATATTTATACAAAAAATGGTGTACAAGTATAATTTACCATATACTGTATTTGAAGAATGGAAGTATCATATTTTTAAGGATTTAAAGAGAGAATATGTGAGGGATGGTGATGTTGTTTCACATAGAAAATATTTAGAACTAATGAAATCAATTAAAGAACTTCGGGAGAGGTTTATAGTAACTTATGTAGATAAAGGGTGCTCGGTAAAAATGGCAACGGAAAAAATGGCAACGGAAAAAATGGCAACCGGAAATAATGGCAACGGAAAAAATGGCAACCGGAAAAAATGGCAACGGAAATAATGGCAACCGGGAAAAATGGCAACTGGGGGAAAAAGGCAGCGGTAAAATTGGTAACAATAACTTGATAAATGGGTAAAGGTGCAATTATCTATGTAAATAAAGAGAACTGTTTTTATGTGTGTGTGTGAGTGATTGGTGTGTGGGCTGAACGGAAAAAAGTAGTTTTCGAACTACTAAATACAATTGACTCCCAATAAAATCCCTACAATATCATCAACAGTCATGTATATTTTGATTGAAATTGAAGATAAGATTTACTTGTTTGCTTTCAAATTATGGAATAGAGCAGGCGCACGTGGCGTCACTGATATAAACATTGACAAATGATTCCGCACGTGCTTTAAAATGTAGGCAAAAGGTGGGGTAAATAGCTATGTACTTTCATTTCTCCAATATTTTTAACACGCTTTACATTTCTGATGAGATTTAACCATTGTTATTGCTTGTTATATAAATTGATATTATGTGGTAGCTTTTAACTGCAAAATCTGTATTAAAATACTTTCAATGTAAAAATCTTTTTTTCTATATCAGATTATAGGGGGAAAAAATATATATTATTTAATATAAAAATATAATTCAAAATGACGGCATTTACTAAAAATCATAATGATTAATAATAAAATTAATTTGTTCAATAGAACTATTTGAGCTTTTAATTGAAAAATCTATTTCTAAATACTTTTAATATAAAAATATATTTTTTTCCCTGAAAATAATTTTTTTTTAAAAAAGGAAAAAATTAAAAAATTAAAAAACTTGGAAAGTATTATTGTTTTAGCTTTTAATAGTAAAATCTATATTAAAATTTTTTTAATATTATTAAAACAATTTATTTTCTCTGAACGATAATAAGAATAATAATAGCTAGTTTAAAAAAAATCACATCATTCATTAAAATATTTTAATTAAAAAACAATAATTTATTTATTAAAAATATAATTTTTTATAATTGAATTAGGTGAAATTACTTAATATATTTTTTTTAAACTTTTAATTAAAATGCCTATTTCAGTAGCCGACTGGTTCTGCTCTCCAAGCTGATAGACTGGTGTTATTTTTGGTGTTTGGGAATAAAGCCGATTGACTATTCTAAGGTCCTTGGCCCGAGGGGAGTACCTTCCGTGGAGGTCTTTCTAAGGGGTCCTAGCCCATATTTTTGCAAGTTTCTAAGAAAACCATGGAAAACTCCGAACTGCTAGATTGACGAATGAGGACCTGGGATCGAACCCGGCACCTCACGTCAACCAGCTTTGAGCGCAGAACCGCTCTGCCGCTGGTGGGCTCTGATAGATTGGAATTGCGGGTTCGGTCCAAGGTCTCGTTTGTCATCCTAGACATTCAGAATTTTCCACGTTTTTTTTTTTTCTGAAAATCGCATATATCAAGGACAGGCTCCTTAGAAAGAAATCTTATGAAAGTCATTTCACCCAGGCTTAGGACCCGTATGTTGTCAATAGGTTTTAAAGCTTAAACCACAACCATCAAAATATTTTTAATTAAAAAACATATATATATATATATATATATATATATATATATGATTACATAAAAAAAAAATAATAATTAAAAAATGATTTAATAATACATATTTATAAAATATAATTCCATTATTAAGAATATAAATTTTTAATAATTAAATTAGTTCAAATTGTTTAATACTGTTGTTTAAGCCTTAAATTAAAAAAATAAATTCATAATGTTCTTAAACATAAAAATATTTTTTTCTATAATTGATTATAAGAATAAGGATCTATTTAAAATTATTTTATTTAGAAAACTTTAAAAGAAAGAGTAAATTAATTGTCTAAGAACTAAATGAATTATCAAAAACGTAAATTTTAATAATTAAATTAGGTGTGACTCCTTAATACAACTTTTTCTGCTTTCAATAGAAAATATTATTTTAAAATACTTTTATTATTAAAAGATTTTATTTACTGTGAATAATTATGAGGGAAAAGGTAGTTAAGGATCGAATTAAAATTATTTTACTTTAAAAGTTTTAATAGAATGACTAAATTATCTAAAAACTAAAAGAATTATCAAAACTATAAATTTTAATAATTAAATTAGCTGAGATTACTACAATTTTTTCTGCTTTTAGTAGAAAAAATTGTTTTAAAACACTTTTAATATTAAAAGATTTAGTTTCTATGAACATATATATATATATATATATATATATATATACAGCTAGTTAAAAAATTATTTAATGAAATATTCCAATTAAAAACACTAATTTATTTATTAAAAATATAATTTAATATAATTAACTTAGTTGAAATCGCTGAATAAGATTATTTGGACTTTTAATTAATAAGCCGAGCAGTTCTGCTCTCCAAACTGGTAGACAGGAAGTGCTGGGTTCGATCCCAGATCATGATCGTCGACTCTCATGTTCTCAATCGGCTTTAACACCTAAACTAACCCCATCAAATTATTTTTAAAATAAAAAGTTATTTTAATCAATGATTATATAAAAATAACAAATATTACATTTAATTAATTTGTTATAATTTTACTAATGCAGTTTAATCTTATGATATAAAATAGTTTAACTCCGCTTTTATAGTTTCAGTGCAAAATCAATTTTTTTTAGCTACATAACCAAACTTTTATTATAAATTATAAGTTTAATTCCATTCAAAATTAAATTGTTTATAGATAATGACTAAGCCGTTTCTGTCTTGCAATTAATAAATTCTAATTCTCTGCGGTGCATATTATGATTAAACATACTGCATGCCAATATGACAAATTAAATTGTCAAAAAATTCTCAATTTCATAAATTAATTAATTAATGAAAAAAATAATATGTAGTAGCCACAACAAGACATTCTTCAATATTTTCCTATATTATCGATTAAAAAAAAAAAAAACTTTGTGTAATCACGTACAATTTGTGAAACTATTACAGTAATTGTCAGACATACTTGGAGTGGGGGGTTAAAGAGAGAGGGGAAGGCAGAGGAAAATAAAATGACTTTTTATATCACTATTTTACCGTTTTAAATGATATATTCTATAACTATCACTTACTTTTTATGAGTGTATTATATACCTGGGGGAAGGGGGGTTGCAGATGGAAATGAAAAAAAAATATTTTTTTTAACTACCCTAGTATCGATTTAAATAAATCTTTGTGTATATACCACTTACTGTTTAAGAAAAATTACAGTGAGTGTTACACAGATCTCGTGAGGGGACAGAATAAAAAAAGGAGTTGTTTTTATATCACTATGCTATATCACTATGCTACTTTTTTATGCACTATGTTTTTATATTACTAGCTATTTGTATGAAACTTTGTTTGATTATCACTTACTTTTTATTAAAATTATAATGAAAGTTACTTGTAGTTAAAAAGGGGGACGAGTATGTGTGTGGTGGTGGTGGTGGTGGGGGGGGGGCAGAGAAAAAACAAAATCTATTTAAACAGCACTTATTATCTTTTTTTTTTTTTTTTTTTGTGACTTTTGTGCAAATGTCGCTTACTGTTAATGAAAAATGACAGTGAGTGTTACATATGTCTGGGTGAGGGGGGGGGGGGGAGTGCTAGAGACATAAAGATACAAATAATGTTTTATATCATTGTGCTTTGCATTTTACTAAAATTTATTATAAATATCATTTAATTTTTAGGAAAATTTACGCTGATTATTAAATATATCTTGGGGGTTATACGGGCAGAGGAGAAAAAGGCTTGTATAAATATCACAATGTTACCAATTTTAATTAAAATATTAACAACTATCACCTACTTTTAATGAAAAATTACGGTGAGTGTTACCTATACATGGGGTACAAGGAGGAAGAGAAAAAAAAATGCGATTGTTCTTAAATTATACTGCTTCATATTATAGGAAATTTTGTATAAATGTCCTTTATTGTTTATGAAATTTTTTAGAGAGGGCTATGTACCGCAGTATCTTTCAGTTTCTAAGTTAATACGCAAAAATGCAATTCAATTTTCAGATCAGACATTAATTAAAAGTTAATATAAAATATTGGTAAATGATTATTCTGAAACAGATTTTTTTTTTAATCTGTCCCATCCCCCCCCCCCCCTTCCCCTCGTAGAAACAAAAAAGAAAAGTGCCCTTTTTCCGTGAGCCGAAAAAAAAGGCACTTTTCTTAATTTCTCCTTGTAAAACTCATGCTAAACATCAACGAGAGAGTAAGTTTTTTATTTCTACGTGGGGGGTGGGGGATGGCAAAAGAGACGGATAAAAAGAAAACATTTCATTTTTTAGTAACATTTTTCAGATTTAAATCATACATTGAATTTTTGCGTACAAACTCAGGAAGAGAAAGAAACTGATACTTAACCTCACTGTGATGTTTTATACACGGTAAGTAATATTCCTAGGAAATTTCATTAAATCGATACCAAGATGGTACAAAAATATATTAGCCCTTAGTTCTCACCGGGTAGTCTCTTCAATTTTTGATAAATAATAAGAGATATTTATGCAAAATTTCTTAAAAATGTAAACAAAGTGATTTAAAGCAATTTTTTTTTCCTCAGCACCACCTTCCTCCTAGATATATGTAACACTCTTTGAAAAATTTCATTAAATGTAGGTGATAGTTTTTAAAATTTTAATTAAAATCCGTAACATTATGATACTTATACAATCATTTTTCTCTTTTACCCCTCCCCTTAGCTCTCAAGATATACATAACAATCAGCGCAAGTTTTCCTAAATATTCAGTGATATTTATAACAAATTTTATTAAAATGAAAAACATAGTGATACAAACATGCATTTTCTTTTCTTCTGTGCCCCCCCCCCCAGACATGTGTAACTTCGCTGTAATTTTTTATGAATAGTAAGTGATATTTACACAAAATGTCTATTAAAAGAAATGGATAATAAGTGTTGTTTAAAAAGGTTATTTTAATTTTCATCTGCCCCCCTCCCAGCCCCCACCCTTATCAACTGTAGGTAACTTTCATTATAATTTTAATAAAATGTAATTGATAGTACAAATTTTCATATAAATAAGTAGCATGGTGATATAAAAATAACCATTTTCTTCACTCTGCTCCCCCCCCCTCCTCCCTTAGTGAACCGTTCAGATATGTGTAATACTTACTGTAATTTTTCTTAAACAGTACGTTGTATATACATATATATATTTTTTAAATCGACAATAGGGTAGTTTAAAGAATAATATATTTTACTTCCATCTGCGCTCCCTTGCCCTCCCCCCCCCAGGTATATAATACATTCATTGTGATCGTCATTAAAAGTAAGTGATAGTTATAGAATATATCATTAAAATCGGTAAAATGGTGATATAAAAAATCATTTTATTTTTCTCTGCCCTCCTCCCCCCCCTTCTTTAACTCCCCATCTTCCAAGTATGTCTGAAACTTAGTTATTGTTTCACAAATTGTACGCAGTGCCTGATTTAAGGCAGGGCATTGGGGGCATGTGCCCTGGACCCTTACACTGAGGGGGCCTCCAAGAAACTCCATCATACATTAAAAATACATAGATATACTTAAAATGAAAAATTTTCAAATTTTGCTATAGTGGTCGTTTCTTTTTTTTTTTTTTTTCGTCAATGGATGGAGGTGTTACTGTAGTGTTATATAAATCAGCGGTATGATCTTCCAAGAAAACTATCATTTCATTGAAAAAATTGCAATATTTTTACTAAACGCAAATACAACTGCATACTACTGATACTGCATTCCAAACTCTTACAGGTTAACTAAATTTCAGGATCGCAGCGATAAAATGAAAAGTGGAGAGAATTTTAGGCGCGTGAATAAAAAATACGCGATTTGTTTTGTTTTTTGTAATATTAAAGCATGGAAAAAAGAGCCCATTGAACTTGAGTGCCCTGGACCTCCAAGTGAGTAAATTGGTCCCTGATTGTACGTGATTATACAACTTTTTTTTTTTTTTTTTTTTTTTTTTTTAAATCTATAATAGGGTATTTTTAAAAAGAATATTTTTTATTTCCATCCCCCCCCCCGCCCCGTGTATATAATACACTCATTGTGATAGTCACAAATTGTACGTGAATATACAAAATTTCATTAAAATCGGTAAGAAGGTGGTATAAAAACAATTGTTTTCTTTCAACTTTCTGCTAACTCAACCTCCCCCTTTTCTCAAACAAAAAATAAATGAATGGTGTACCAAATCAAATGAAATTCTAAAAATGTAATTTGAAATTCATTATTTGATATTTATTATTTTGCAATTTGCGAAGTGAAAAAGTGCCCTTATTACCGGTGCCCTTTTTTTCCAGGATCCCAGACCGACATATATTTTCTAAAAATGGTCAAATCATTTTCTGTATCTTTCAAAACATGTAATTCCCATCGAAAACCGGAAACTGAAAATTTTTATGAATCCAATACTTTCTATTGAATATAAAAGAAAATAAAAATGCAATAACTTAATTTGTGATGCTAAATTTACTATTCATAGAAAATGAGGGCTTCAGATTATTATAAAAGATATTTTGTAATTAATGCCTATCTTCAATGTAATCATCACTTATTATTATTATTATTATTTCTACTTAAGGTAAGCAATCATAATGAGTATTAAATTTAATTATTATATTAAAAAATTATAAATTCATAATACTTCATTAAATACTACTATTAAATAAAAAACTAAATCTACCATTGAAAACGTAAAAAATTTTAAAATACTATTCTTAATTATTATTTTATGTAATAATATTAAAAATTCACTTGTCTAGACTAAATTTTTACGAATCAAAATCGCATATTAAAATTTCGATTGTATGTCTTTTTAATATTTTATGTCAAACCTTTCAAAAAGGCGTATTGTATAATATACTTTTGTGTTCATTTCTTTACATCTTTTTATACGACAACGACAAGATTCTTCTAGAAAGGAAAGCAAGATTTTAACATCTGTAAAGAATTTAAGGGGGGTTTCTGTTTTTTGTATCTTAAAGGAAGGAAACATCATAAATTCTGGCCTTTTAAAATCTCCCTTATCTATTTAGTGTTCAAAGAGTAGTTATATAGTAGTCTTAAGTAGGGCTATAAGGAGAAGGGCCACTACATAGATTATGATTGTGAACTGTGAGGTGAGAATACAAAAGAACAAAAGCAGAGGGTAACTCAATGGCATTGCCAGATGAAAGAAAAAACTGGAGAACGCTTCTAGGAAAAACATTTCCTTCCTAATTCGGTCATTGTCTACACAAAGAAAGCCTTTCTGTTTATCCATGCTCAAAAATTAAAATTAGCCTCCAATCTCCACCCATCCACAATTCTTTAGTTTTTTCCATTTAACCATTAATTTTATTTTATTTATTTTTTAAATAACTAACATTGATATAAAATCGCACAAATATTGAATACGTGAATAAATATATTAATAAAGGCTAAAATTTCTTCTTTAAAACCGAAAAAAGTTGGAAAATGAATGATTCAAATATTCAGAGCCCTTGTGTAAATATATATATATATATATTTAAAATAATAATAATAAGGAAAATATATATATATATACACATTTATATTTGACGGCGAAAAATGCTATCAGCATCAATGATGAAATATATTTCACTCTTCAGATATTTTTAGCATATTATTCGCCAGTAAGAATTCTCAAATTATCCTTTTTCGTTTTCCTTTATTTTGTTACCCTTTTTTGTATATTTATCGTTGCCATTTTTTCCGTTGCCATTATTTCCGTTACCATTTTTTCCTGTTGCCATTATTTCCGGTTGCCATTATTTCCGTTGCCATTTTTTCCGGTGCCATTATTTCCGTTGCCATTTTTTCCGTTGCCATTTTTACCTAAATTCAGATAAAGCTAATACAAGCTATGCAATAATTTGTAAAAAATTGTATGGTGAGATTTTAAGCGCAAGTTTTAATAATACAAACAATTATGAGCTTATTAATTCAAAAGTTACAGTTATTGAGAAAACAGGGTTAAGGCATTTTATAAAAAATTAAAGCTAAAACAGAAAAGCCAAAATTTCCCATATTTAATATTAGTGCCAAAGTTTAATAAAAACCCTGTGAAATTTAGAGTGGTGACTTGTGGTTATGGAACATATATTGAATTACCCAATAAAAAGTTGTTGAAGGTTTTGAGTGAAATGTTTGAGAAAATGCTATTGGGAGAACAAACATTTATAATAAAAAATAGTTGTGAATTATTGGTTAACTTAACTAGAATAACTAAGTCAAATACAATTACCAGCCTATATGCTTACGATTTTGCAGACCTTTATAATACTATTGATTTAAAAGAAAAAGTTATTGAGTTTTATGATAAATATTGTAATAAAGAAAGTGATAAAGATTTCTTTGTTAATTTGTTTAAGTTTGTCGTTCAAGAGAATTATCTGTATGAGGGAAATAAAGTATACAAACAAATTTTCGGAATCACAATGGTGGGGAGTTGCAGCTCTATACTAGCTGATATCTACTTACATATTCATGAAAAGAACAATAATTTGAACACAGATACATTTTGTTGTAGATATATCGATGACCTTGTATTGGTAAGGTTAAATGGTGAAAATACATATATTGACTTTCAGTACTATCCTAAGAATTTAAAACTAGAACCCTCTTCCACGAATTGTAAAAATATGAATTATTTGGACGTAAACATAAAAATAGAGAATGATAATTTGGTAACTAGAATTTATGACAAAAGAAAAGACTTTCATTTTAAAACAATAAAGCTAATGCATTTTACATCTAACGTACATATTTCAGTTAAAAAGAACGTACTTAGAAATGGTTTAGTACGTATAGCTAGATTAAATTCAGACTTGGAAGAGATGGTTGAAGATATGGTGGATTGGTCTCGTCAGAGCATAGCGCAGGGTTTCCATAGAGGTTTAGTAAAAAGTATGACACCAATTCGTGAATCAGTTTGAAAGGAGTACTGAGATAAAAATGTTGTTGGAAAGAAAGGATGGTTTAGACGTTTAGAGAATTGTTTTCATGAGTTGTTTTCATTTGGTCTTGACAGGTGAGGGGAACGTTGCATGCGTAGAACTAGTTTAACCCTGCAGTGCATGTCGTAAGCCATGCCGCCTGTCTCCATATTATTTTTAATTTCGCTCTGTTTCATTTCTAGTTCTGGACTATGTTAAAGGTGTTTTTCGTACTCTATTTGGTTTTACTTTGTTTACTAATTTCGTTAAGTTTTTGTTGACTTGTTTTATTCTTGAATTTTATGTTTAAATATGATTTTGTAGTTGGTTTTGCTTTTCAATGGGACGTTTAAATATATATATATATATACCTTTTCTAATTGTAGTACTTGCTTATATTATTACTTGTGTTTATATACAACTTTATACAATATGAGAAGGGAAGAATGATGGTACCTAATAGTTTTTAGTCTGTTTTAAAAAAAGAAAGAAAAAGATTTTCTTCTCAATAAAAATGGAGGTAGGAGCAGATTAATGACCCACAATTCAGTCCTGTTGGTTGCTTCTCTTCCAGGATAATAGGTAAAGAATCAACACTGTTATTTCCTGCAGATGTTATAGCACCAAATAAAAGAAATGGAAATGAAATTTTTAATTATTGCACTTCATGTTAAATAAATAAATAAAAATTTTGGGAGTTTATTTTTCTGAGGAAAGTAGGCTTAAAATTCCCTTCTCTCCCTTTCAATAAAAAAAGTCCATTTTAACAAACTACATATAAAGTGATGATTATTACATGTAATTTCTATAGACCTAAATTTGAGAATCTGGTTTTGTACATAATAATAAGAGATCCATTTTAAATGAGGCCATTTTATTGAGAATTCATTATATAATATTTTTCTATTTTCACGAATTACTTAGAAAATCTACTAATTGAATACATTTCTATTATAGAAAACTATTTTATTTTGAAGATTTTTTTTTTAAATGATATACTTAAATCAGGGCGCGAAATTTCCGCTCGCCAGCACGCCATTGGCGAGTAGAATTCCTAATGTGGCGATAAAAATTTGGTCTAGTTATAGATAGAATTCTTACATGATACGGTGACAGAAAGCATTTTTTTTTTTTTTTTTTTTTTTTTTTTTTTTTTAATATAGATTCAAATATGTCAAAATCTTGCCATCTTAGAACCTCATATTTCACCTCTCCTTCTTCTCTTCTCTGAGCGCCGAGTCTGTGGGTGCGCTGTCCAACGATCGCCCCAGCCTGAGCAAGGAAAAATGCTTAGTACATGCATAAAAATTTTATCTCTTCGGCAGTTTTGTTTTTCCCATTGTGATTTCTTCAAGCAGAGTGAGAATACACGAGCGGAGAGCTTCTTTGCCCGTCGTCCACTATCCGAGAGAAGAAAATGCGAAAGTTTGCCTATGCGATATTGGCGCATGAAAATGAGCCCAAGCTCTTTTAAAGATACTTCCTATGTTTATTTTGTTGAATAATGATCAAAAAACATTTCGCATTTTCCAGTTTTTGCTGAAACGCTAAGAATTTATCGGAAAAGTAATTCCGGAATGGCTATTTCAAATGACAACAATGAACAAGTTATACAGATCGACATTCCGTCAGATTATAAAAATGAAATGGACGAAAAAGTCATTTCTGATGTAAAAAGTTAATTAAATAAATAGGTAAATAAGGAAGTTTAATCTTTCATAATAAAAATATTTTCACAGAATATTGTTTGGCAAAGTTTTTTTTTTTTTTTCTCTTCGCATTTATAGATATTTTAGTCTTTTTGAGATCTCATATACAATGCATTATAATGATTTTTGATTATAGATGATTATAAGACATGGTGATACATGACACACTTTTAATATATATAATTTTAGGCATATTTGTATAAGCATTTAAAATAGTTAGGAAAAATCCAAAATGCGTAAAAAAGAAAAAAAATGACAACCCTATTTTGTGGCGAGTAAAACTTTTTTTCGGCGAGTGTAATCTGAGCTGAAATTTCGGGGCCCTGCTTAAATTGAATAGTAAGAAAATGAGTTTGGTTTTTATCTTTTAATGTTCGTTAACATGTGATATTTAAGCTAGTATTTTGGTTGTTAGGCTACTATTTATTTAATGCTTTTAGGCTACTAAAGCAACAATTTTTGTTCTATTTCTTTTGTGGCAACCCTGAATACCAGATTAAAACAAACCAAAACTGTTGCATTCAGTAAATACAAATTCCAAATGGACGACTCTTTGACCGTTTCATTAAAAAAACTCTTAAAATCTTTCTAAAACATATTAAAGCCTTAAAACTCTTAAAATATTTGTAAAAACATATTAAAGCCTTTAAATATTTTTATCAAGCTTCATTGTTTGTTTACATTGTAAGGTATGAGTTGTATCGAGTTGAGTAAGTGAATGTCGCCAGTTGGTTTTAGTTTTGAAATTAGTGTCAAATGGTAGTGTCAAATTGGGATAGAATGTTTGGTTGGGCAAGTAAAGGTCACCAGTTGAAATTAGTATTGAAAGTAGTCTAAGGTGATTATGTCAAGTCAAGGTAAAATGTTTGGTTGAGAATGAGAAAGTCCCTAGCTGGATCCTGGCTATTTTGGCGATGTTGTGGGTGAGATAGCTGGTTGGAGGTATCGAATAGAGGTAAATTTGGGTTATCATGGAGTGTGTGTAGTTATTGGATAGTTAGTTGGAAAATTTGAAAACAGTATCTATATGAATAGTCTTAAAAAAAGTATTTTGGTAAAATGAAGTGAATCATTTTTTCTTGAGGACTTTCAATAGAGGACTTAATGGAACACTGGGATGTGTTGTCGCGCCTATATTTTTTGTCAACCAATAGTTTTTTTATTGTCATTCATATTTATTGATCGGGTAGAATTTTTTAAATTTCAGAACGAAAATTATAAAATATCGAAACACATTTGATTTATAAACAAAAATTGAAAATACATTTAAATGATCATGTGGCAATCTTCATGATCTAAACATTGTTTTCAAGATTTATTGTTCACATTCTGTCATTTTTGACTGGGTTATATATGAGGGTTACTCTGAAATTTTTGAGATACGCTTAGACAATAAGTGGTAGAAAAAAATTATCGATTAGATTTGAAAATATGAACTATTTTAGCTGGGCAGACGATTTTTTACTGGACATTTGCAAGTAGTTTAGCGTAGAATAAATTTTAGACAGAAAAGAAAATGGAGTTGATGCGATGATTTTCTATGGTTTTAAAGTGTAATTAAATCAAGAAGAATGCATTCAACGCCTACAATTAACTTTTGGAAATGAAAGTCCATTTTGTGCAACTATATTCAGATGGTTTACAGAATTTCACAGAGGTCGTCATTCTCTCCAGGATGAAAAACACACAGGAAGGCCCTTGTCAGCAGTAATCCTGGATAATGTGTCTGTCATTCAGAAAATGTTAATCGATGATAATCGCTGTACTTACCATATGGTACAGAAGGAACGTAACATTATTGATTCGTAAAAATATTGATTTAGGCTATGTACATATGCATTTTAGGCTATGTACATAAGCATATCATTCAAACAACAAAAATCTAGAAATTTCACGTAACACGTGAACCAATCACGTTATTGCGTCTATCTTTGGTATATCGTTAATAAGTATTTTCTCGCCAAATTTGGTGCCAATCCATTATCTGCTTTATTGGATATTTTTAATGCGTTTTTAAGGGAAAATTAGGCTATTTTAATGCTGAAACAAACTAGAAATGCAGAAAACTAACATTTTACCAACTTACTAAGCCTCTTTGAAAGAATTTCTACAAAAAAATAAATAAATAAATAATAAAGAAAATAAATTTGCAACAGTGTCTTAGATGAGAAACTTTCTGCTATTTTGATCCAAGTGGCAGCCACTTAATTTTTCAACACAATGACTTTTGAGTGTTTGAATTAATTCGAACTATATGTGTACAGTAGACTTATCTCACAAATGCATTTGATATATTTGTCAACTTAACCCACCATTTTGTTTCCAAGCGTCGGCCACTTGAAAATTTTAAATTCACATAAAGAGGTATTTATGAACCGATTTGCTTAAAACTCCATATATGCATAGCCTGCATCAATATTTCTACCAAGACCATTAATAATTTGTAGCCACCATTTTGAAACAGAATGATGGCTACTTGATAAGAAAAAAGAAATCAACCTACCCTTCCGAATAAGCCGGAAGGACTTGTTTTCACTTGTAACAGTTGAACTGCATTATTTATTTGGCTAATATTCAGCTTTGTTAATAACACTGAAGAATTGGGCTTGTTCCTTTTAATTTATAGTGTTTTGATTTTTTTTTTTTTTTTGACCTCATTCAAACTCTCGTAGATATACTTTTCTATTATTTGCGGCAATTCATGACGGTTGTACGCACTATAATGTGGTGCAATTTTTTTCCACCCCTCTGTAGATTCCGTTTTAGTTTGCCTTATTCTGCAAAAATGTCCCTAGAGCTTGGTTTTGCTTAAATTATTTACAAAAAAGATTTTTAAAATGGCAAGCCACACCAATTGCTGATAGGTTTTCTTCTGAAAGCTACTTGACAGAAAATGTCAGATTCAAACTTAGGTTACACTCATGGACCTTGCCTTGCAATTCCAAAGCTTCAGTGTTTTTTTTTCCCAAAATTCGCATGAATACACAGACTAAAATACCTTATAAAGATCCCATGAGGGACAAAATACTCTAAGCCCCCTCGAGTAAAGAATTGATTGCACCTCTCACCCATCCACGCTTAGAATGATAAATTTCTAGGAAAATTAATTAATGGAAAAAATATGCATATTTGAAATATCGAACATTGCTTTAAATGTAAAATCTGAAACTTTTCATTTTGCATGATAAAAGTGAGCTTCTTAGAAATTATTTGAGGAGACCGAGCTCCATGGGCCGATATAACTCTATGCCTATGTCTTAAGGTATTCAATAAAACCAAAAGAGTATGAATTCTATTGACACTGCGGTTGTACATATTTTTATTTGATTTTGGGTATTACGCTTGGTTTACACGTGGTAGGGAATCACTTTTTAAAAAATGAGTATATATTTATGTATATATATAAATTATTTATATTTATGTGTAAAATAAATAGGTCCCTAAGTCCCTTTTTATTCAATTTTGGTCCCTGAAGACCCTTAATTTTTGAAGAAGGTGTGTTAAAGGCTCCGTGATGTGTCATAGATAAAATTTTGTAACTACAAGTCTATCTACAAAAAAGACATTTAAAAAGTACAAAAAAGCCAAGTTCAAAGAAAGAGAATAGATTAAAGTTGTGTCTAAAAAGGGTGTGATATCAAATTCCCAAACTTATATTCTAATACTCATTTAATATTCCCTTTTAACTAAATTTTCATATGTAAATCAAGTACCTTATGATATGTTGATAGAAATCCTTCTATCCGGTACTAAATACATCATGATTTTTTCATTCTGATTTTTTTCTTTTTTTTTTTTTTTATGCATGATGGGCTTGGCGACCATCTTACAAAATTTTACGTTAATTTGAATTCTTTTACAAATCTCACCAATTATAGGATGAGAATGCACCAAACAAAACACTATGAAAACTTAAATTGATTCAACTTGTGTTAATAACTTAAGCTTTTTTGAAGTTTTTCTCTTTTTCAGGAGTATTAGTCTCAATCTACGGATCTTTACGATAGTTGGACATTTATCGAAATCGAAAATATAATTGAATAGTTTGAAAGCGATGTTACAATTTGAAATAATAATAATAATAGTCTTCCGTACTAAACTAAATTCTGTTATTGCCAGAAATTAATCAAAACCTTTTTTTTTTTTTTTAAGAAAAAGAAAAGAAAATTAATAATAATCAGTTTCGAAACAGACAGTATCGAAAAAGTTTTTTTTTTTTTTTTTTTTTTTTTTTTTTAATTAGGAAATAAAAAATAAAATAAGATTTATAAATGGACAATATTTAAGCTCGTGGACTCAGTTCAATGATATAATAAGAAAAAATGACGACATTAGTCTAATGAGAGAATAATAATAAAAAAAAA
The DNA here is from genome assembly GCA_963930645.1 of Salticus scenicus. Classification (NCBI taxonomy): domain Eukaryota; kingdom Metazoa; phylum Arthropoda; class Arachnida; order Araneae; family Salticidae; genus Salticus; species Salticus scenicus. Next base: position 118,079,209 of record OZ005653.1, read on the forward strand.
AATAATAATAATGACCTACTTGCCTGAAGTTAACATTTCAAAAATTAGTTTTTGACAGTACATAGTTAAAAATTAAGTCCTACATTTTACCATAACCAATTACAGAAATTTAGTTCGCTATTTTTCACTTCACATTTAAGTAGTAAGCAACACTAAAACTTAGAAAAGTTTCTATAAAAATATACGAGTTGCAACTAAATTTGCCTAATCAGTATCTTTTTTTTTTTTTTTCCCTGCTTTAATCTGAATATTTCGGTCTCTGTTGAATGGAATTAACCATATTGTTTTACGAGATATTCATTCCAAGAAGCTACATTCAGATTAGGTAAATATAACAAAGGGGGGGAGGAGGAGAAGCTTTTCTATGCTTTTTTTTCCCTTCATATTTTTACGTTAATTTAAATTCTTTTATTCCCGGCATTTATAGGATGGAAGTGCACCAATTTCGATACTGTCCGTTTCGAAACTGACATCTGATAAACACCCAAATGGAAGCCCACTGGTAAGCTATTGTCACATGCAATAGGGACAGACACCCGAGAGTCTGTGAATGAGTGGTGGCAGCGAGAAACCAAAGCGGGCTTTAAAGCAATTTCATGATTTTTTTAAATTTTATTTTTGTTTGTAAAGCGATATAGAAAAGAGTTTCCTTTAAATATAGTGACTGGCGAAGCGAGAAAAACATTCGTTGATTCACAACCTTCATTGATTTCATGAATTAAAAAATGATTTCGTTAACAAATTTTGTCTATTGGCCCGCAGGCAGCATCAGGCCGCGTTTTGTACATTTCGAGTTTGATTTTGAAATTTTTCCCGCATTCGGAATTCGGTTCGTTGCCGAACCGGGGCTTTGCTAGTTTGTTTAAGAAATTATTACTTTATTTGCTATTTTATCAGATTTCCCTTTTCAGCAGTTTCTTATTCTTTGTTTCAAATAAATTTCTTAAAAAAAGGAAAGAAATATTCTAATATCAATCAATATATCATTAACAAAAAGGTAAATGCTCTTAAAATCATACAAAAAGTGGTAATGACAAAACACCAAAATTTAACGCGCCTAGAAATGTTGTATAACTTGCGACATATGATTGACCAATTGTCTATAATTAGTTTAATACAAATATTTTGTTTAATAAAATATTAATAATTGAAAGAACAAAATAAGTAAATAAATAAAATGATAATAATACATTTGAATTTAATTGCTTTTTAAAAAGTAGTAACTAATTAATATTACAGTGTACAACTGCGTCTAAATTTAATTAATATAGTCTTTCTCAGTTAAATAAATAAAAATATCAATTTATATTTAAAAAAAAAAAAAATGAATTTAGCTGACAAACAAAAATTTTGACCTTAGTGTGCTTTTTGAAAGCAATTAAATGTCTATTAATTTTAATCATCCCTATTGTGTAATTGTTAATGTTCTGGCAAATAAATAAATAATTTATTTAATTCTCAAAACTTGGGAAGAAAATTGAAAGAAAAAATAGCTTGTTTCTTTCATAATTTTTCTTTTAAAAATGATTTTTTTTTTTTTTTTTTATCCCCTCAATAAACTTTTTTGAAAAATGAAATTTTTATTTTTTTACAATTAAAGAAACTTGTGTTGTATAAGTTAGTGTATTTTTCATTGTATGCTGTTTTTTCATACCATTGAAACAGATACCTATTTTTAAACATAGTTTTTATTATATTTTAAAAATCATATGTTTATTCCATCAAGTATGGGAAGTCTGCATGAGGTATTTTTAATTATCAATTTCTTTCCATAAATCCATCACATCTGTACCTTGAGTTTTCTCTTGGATTCTTTGGTTGAGTCTCTCTTCCTGCTCTGGGGTCAAATCCAATTTCCAGTTACCAATGCCACCATTTCTGACAAAATCTCCATTGTAATCTTGACCATCTTTAATGGCTTGTGCAGTTGACTTGCACCAAAATCGAAATCCACGAGGTGCTTTTGGATTTTCTGCATATTCTTCACACCGATCTATCATTTCTGTAAATAATTTGTTGACTGTATTCTTCATATAATCAAAGCTACTCTTGTGTACTATCTGATCCAGTAATTCTTGATTGTCTGTTAATGCATATTCCTCTCCCAAAAATTCAGACAGTTTTTTAATGGTATCTGCAGGATTTTTCTTCATTTCTTCGAATGTCACAAAGAACACGTTTTTATCATTTCTGTGCTCATACCAGGAGAGTAAATTATCAAAATAATCATTGAAATCAGTGTTTCCTTCTAAGAATAAATCAAAGAAATCTTCAAAAGTTCCATCTTTGAAGTAATATGCAGGAAATAATTTAGTGTGATGAAAGAAAGATATGCAGCAATCTTTGGGATTTCTAGCAACGTAGATATATTTAGCATCTGGAGAATAAGGGGTTAAGTTGAAAGGGAAATGTATTTTAATGCAACCTCCTTTAGGCATGTTTGGAATTTCTTCCGGACCTAACATCTCCAGGAATGGACAGCGAGAAAAATATTCTTCTATAGTATTTGGTACTTCCCCCTTGTTTAAGACCAACATAACCGTTTGAATCATCCATGTTGTACCACATTTTGGATAAGTGGCTACAAAGACATCATTTGGACTAGGCTTATAATTAATGGCTTCTTTTATAATTTCTGGGTCAAAGCATGGGCAATATTTGTTACCATCCACATCAATATATTTCGGAATAGTCTTGACTTTCATTTTGATGTTTTATTATTACCTATTAAAATAAAAGTTCATTATTAGTACAAAAAAAATCTTTATTATAGTTTAGTTTTTGTAAACATACAAAAGTAAATTTAAGTGTATTTGAGCAATACAATTTTGCGGTCTGATCTATATATAAAAAAAAAAAAAGTAAACTCACTGATTCAGTGACTCAACACAGTCGTGGCGATTCTGATTCCCCCGCAAATTTTGGGGAGCACGTTGGTTTCAGGACCCTGACGTCCACTAAGACGGGAATTTGCGAAACACCTCCCCGTAAGGCAAAATCACCTTTATAAGCATAACTCGGCTCCAAAGTGCTTCACGGTGAAGAAATTGCAGAGGGAAAAACTAGACTTGAGTACAAAAAAAAAAAAAAAAAAAAAAAAAAAAAAAAATCTTTTTCTGCGATTTTGGAATTTTGGATTTTTATGGAGGGGGGAGAAACAATTTTCGAAGACAAATTTAGCAAAATATGGATTCTCGAGTAGAACTCTACGAATAATAACAAAGATATAAAAAAACGCCAAGCATCTCGATGATATTTCTAAAAACTCATTTTTGGATTTTTGCGATTTTTGATTTTTTTTTTCTTTTGGGGGTGGGGGGGGGGTTACGAGGGGACAAGTTCGAGTCCCCCTTTTAGCGCTACATTCGTACGGGGAAATCTATTGGAGCTAAGGTCACAAACTTTCGTGTGTGGCTTACTTACGTGTATACAACACCCATTGCAACGGGATTTTGCGAAATCCCCCCCTTGGAGTGGGGGAGGGGGGCAATAAACACGTTTTCAAGCATAACTTTTTTTCAAATTATCTCAGTAATATTAATTTTAAAATGTGGTTTGGTTATGCGTCCCCGCCCCTATAAAGGGATTTTACGAAAATTTCCCTTGTCCCCAGGGTTGTTCGGTTTTTTCCATAGTGGGAAAAACCTGGTTAAAACCATCCCGGACAAAATACCGTTTTGTCCACTTTTGTCTACTATTAATTATTTGCGATTGCGAATACTAAAAAAAAATTATCTTTATTCTTCCCCTCTATATAAAACAATTCTTTATCAATATGTGTATGTGCAGCGCTCATGAAATACAGATGGTCACCATTGGCGACCAATATTTTTTAACTAGCAATGTGTTCAATTTTAAGGAAACTTTTTTTTAAATATATATTTTGGTGAAAGAATTGGTCCTAGAATCGGACTCCAATTCTACTTTCGATGCAGGCTAACTTTCTCTGTTTTGATTCCTGCTTCTCTCACCACTTTTTGAGATACTCTGTTGAATTAGGGGAATTACATATATCCGTGCATGTTTCACAACTCGGTATTAAATTATTGCACCGTTTTAGGGAGTTGGTTTACACTGCTCCTTGTTTGCGTATGCTATCGACCTGGTGGTGAAACGTTGTACCTGTGTAATGATGCATCAATACCGATGGTGTATTGGTTTAATGAAAATAATAAAATCAGTTTCATTTTGTTAAATTTAAACAGGTGTAAAAAAAAAAAAAAAAAAAAAAAAAAAAAAATCATTCAAGCCTAATAAATAATTGTTTTTTGTATATAGAATTTTTATTTCTATATTCAAGTAAATTTTGTAACTGAAAAGGGTGGGGGGAAAAAGGAAAGGAAGACAGGAAGAAAACGGTTGAGAATATTTTTTATGGACTACGAGAATTTTTTGTTGGCTACCATTTTTTTTATAAGTTCTTGAACCCTGTGTATATGAATATAATCAATTTAAATATTTCAAAATAGACATGAATGATTGAAATAGACATGAAAAATTAAGGATATTTAATAAATAAATATATCTATTTTTCTAAGGGTGGATTGGATGCAAAAGTGATAGTTTATAGTTCCAATTTTAATTCCCTTCTTTTTTCCCCCACTGCTTTCAACTACATTGTCATCTTCTCTGTCATAGTCGTAAATACCTTTTAAAAATTTGTTATTAAGATGAAATGAGTGGTTCACATATATTACATGGAATTTTTTACTTTCTGAAAGTACATAGGTAAGGAAAGTATTGTAACCATGACAAATATTTGACTTTGTGATGTTGGTGTATCTACATGTTTTGAGGTTCCATGAGTGAACACATTATTGTCTAAATGCTTTGTTCAAATGAGCTAAAAATTGGTACATATGTTACAGGTTATCGTAGCACAAACTGTATACATCTTGGAGAATCTAGCACTTTTCTTTTTTTTTTCTTTTTAACCTGGATGCAAAGACAAATTCTTTATCATTATGGCCTATGGACTCAAATAATTTAAAGTGCGATAGAATCTGGATTACTTATTCAATTCAGTTGAAACTTTACATATGTGTTATTGGTCACAGTCGAATGAATTGTGTAAATTTATTTTGGTGAATCTAGCATTTATAGTTTTTTTTACAGGGAAATAATGAAAAACTCTGTAATATTATAGCCTCTAGTCTGAAATTATTTAAAATGTGATGGTGTCTTAATGACTCATTTGATTGAGCTTTAAATTCATATGCAAGTTATACCTAACACAAACTGTATACATTTTGGTGAATCTAGCTCTATTAGTCCTTTTACAGAGATACACAAAAGAATTTGGATACATTCTGTTCCATTAAACAGTATACTATTTGCTTTGGTAGCAAATAATCAAACACTTATAATTTTCTCGTTTGTTTATTTAATGACTTCTCTTACTTTATTTTATTTAAACAACAGTGAATTACTTAATGTTCAGAAATTCGACTGGAGTCACTCAACATTTTTATTATGTCTCTTAAAGTTTCTGTTTATTTGTCAAATTGATTATAAATATATATATATATATATATAGTCATATGCATATATGTCACATTTATATTATTAAAGACATTACTTTTGTGAAAAATAAATAACTTTTCTATGTGGAAGTAAAATTTAATTTTGTATATTTTTCATCTGGAATTTCTATTACCAAGTAATATTTTTTTTTACAAAATTAAAATAAGAATATAAAATTATCAAATGATTCAGTATGTAAATTTGATTTTTTAAATTCTTGGATTAAAAAAAAAAAAAATGCCATGTTGGTATTGCACATAAAATGTTATGTAAAAATGAAAGCTTTGCTTTGAAAGGACTTGTGGACATAAATTGATAAAAACATTCTATCTACATTTATGATATATATATATATATTTTAACTTAGTATAGAAATGTTAAATAAGATATTTCCATATTAAGTACAAAATAACAAAGAAACAAATTATTTTTAAGATTGCAATCGTCTATATATTAATCAATCACGCCGTTTATGAAAAACTTTAATATTGAAAATAGTCTCTTTCGAGGGGGAGGGGTGTTTGGAGGGGGGGGGGAGATTAAGTTATTCTTCATTTTTAATCGTCAACATTATGTACTGGAGATAACTCAACATTATGCATGAAATCTTTTTCTGGCTAAACAGCCGTGTCTATTTCTTTTGTTTTTAAAGATTTAGATATAGCATTACATAACATTTTTTTTTTTTTTTAAATCTTAATATCCAGTATGATAATAATATAACAGTCCACCGCAACAGATTTACTTTGTTACATCTACAAAATGTATATAACTAATGTAATTAGAATTTTCTTCATGATTTTTTATTGTTTGTTTGTTTATCGTGATTAAAATAAAATTACACTTTTCAATAATCAAATTATTAATTTTTAATAAAATATTTCTATTGCTAAAATTGCTAATTTAAAGCCAAAATTGCAATTTATTGTTTTAACAGAATAATTTTATGCATTGAACATGTACAGTTTAGTGGATTTTATTTTGTCCAGTTTCGTGTGGTTTTTTCCACTTTTGTCCAGGTTTCTTCCACTTTTGTCCAGCGTTCCGGACTTTTGACAAAAAGTGGACAAAATAACAACCCTGCCTGTCCCCCCTCGAAGGTGGAGGTGGGGGGGGGGGAAATAAGTTTTCATGTGTAACTCTGCTTCAAACTATCTTAAAAAGGCGATTTTTTTTGTTTTGTGTGTGTGTGAAGCCCGGTCATGTGCTCCCAACGCGCACTATAAAGGGATTTTGAGAAATTTCCTCTTTCCCTCCCCCTCTTTTAAGGGCCAGGGGGAACAAAAACACGTTTTTAAGAGTAACTCTGCTCCAAATTATCTCAGGAAAGCGATTTTTTGATATGTCGATTGGTTATGCGTACTCAACATACATACTACAAAGATATTTTTTGAAATTTTGCCCTATACCGTTGGGGGTTGGAAGGGGGGGGGGCAAAAGGCATGTTTCCATGCGTAACTCTGTTCCAAATTATCTTAGAATGGCAATTTTTGATGTGTGGGCTGCTTATGTGTACTTGACACCCACTACAAAGGGATTTTGTGAATTTCCGACCTACCACCCTTTGGGGGAGGGGCAGCAAACACATGCATTTATGCATAAATCTGCACTAAATTATCTTAAGAAAGAGATTTTTGCTGTGTGGGACGGTTATATCATCTAACTCATGCTACAAAGAGATTTTGCGAAATTCCCTATCCTTTTCCTCCTTTAAGAGAGGGGAGGGAGCGATAAAAAATACGTTCTAAAAAATAACTCTGCTTCAAGTAATCTCAGGATCTCGATTTTGCATGTGTCGGTTAGGTATGTGCTTACAACATGCACTATATAAAGGAATTTTGCGAAATTTACCCACTCTCCCCCTAGAGCCGTCCCTAAGAAAAGCGAGGCCCGGTGCGAAAGTTTTTGCGAGGCCCTTTTTCCAAAATAATTCGCCCTGTATTTTTAAACAATTATTGCATTTATGAATGAATATATACATATGCACACACACACACACACATATATATATATATATATATATATATGGCCGTCATTAAGATGTGGTGATGGGGTTAATTCTCGGCCCGCACTATTCAATAATAATAATAATAATAATAATAATCCGGTAAACTAAGGAAAATTACAAGTTTAAACTTGTTTCAGTATTGCGAGATCTGGCGGATTTTTTATTCAATAATCACCAATAATTTTAAATTCCACCAGATCTGGAAACACTGTTCATTACATATATTCCTTCCTTCACAGTGAATGCATTTAATGTTTTTCTAAAACAATTTTACGTTTAGTGTCACGTTTATTTATGCGACAAAACCCATGACCTATTATTTTTGAAGGAAAAATTTCTTACGTAACGTATCTTCCTTCAAACTAAATCCATATGATCCTAAGCTAAAATCTCTCTTTCTCTTTTTCACATAATTTTTTTTTTAAATTATTATTACTATTATTTACATGTGAGTAATAAACTTGAAATTAATTTTGGTCAAAAATTAACCTTGCACATGTTAAAAAAATTTTTTTAACACATTCAGCGCCATCCATCGGTGACTGACACTGAACTTCCCGTGTAGGCCACGTCAGCCACCGGTGGCTGACAGTGTGAAATATGACATAAAACTAATACGCGAAAACATAAAACTAATCGCCGAAATACGCGAGAATTCGTCGCTAACCTATTTAATTCGTATTATTTCAAATTACTTTCCGAAATACGCGATAATTTTAGGGCTGAGTTATGAAATATGGAACTATTTCGCAGCAAACTGTCAAATTTATTTTGTACTAGCAGGCTATGCCCGCTTCGCTGGTCACTATTTTTAAATGAATCATTTTAATTAATGAATTCCCAAAATTGCATTAATTTTTATCATGTGAAAAAAAAAAAAAAAAAAAAAAAAAAAAAACTCTGATCAGGAAAAATGTCGCACCGGGTCCCCACTGCCACGCGATGCGCATGCGCGAATGCATATATATGAGCGCCCTAATAATTTTACAAATTCGAAAATATCCGCAATCAATTTGTAAGTATCAAAAACCTCTATGCACCAGTTTTGAACGATCTATCTCTATTTTTATTTTTTTACCCTTCCGCTCCCTCGCCCCTTTCCCGCCCCTCTCAATAATTTTAAAAATTCAAAAATATCCGCAATCGATTTGCAGATATCGAAAACCTCGATGTACCAAATTTGAATGATCTAACTATTTTTTTTTTGCCCCCCTGTCCCCCCCTCCCCGGCCCTTCTAATAACTTTACACTTTCAAAAATATCCCCATTCGATTTGCAGGCCTCTAAAACCTATCTGTATCAATTTTCAATGGCCTAACTGTATTTCTATTTGTTTTTGCCCATAGCCCCGCCTTACCGCCCTACCCCCTTACCGCCCCTCCTAATAATTTTACAAATTCGAAAATATCCGCAATCGATTTGTAAGTATCGAAAACCTCTATATACCAATTTTGAACGATCTAACTGTATTTTTATTTTTTTGCCCCTCTGCCCCCCCTTCCCGGCCCTCCTAATGATTTTACACTTTCGAAAATATCCTCATTCGACTTGCAGGCCTCTTAAACCTATCTGTACCAATTTTGAACGGCCTAACTGTATTTCTATTTGTTTTTACCCCATAGCCCCCCTTACCGCCCCACCTCCCCTACCCGCTCCTCCTAATAATTTTACAAATTCAAAATCATCCGCAATCGATTTGTAAGTATCGAAAACCTCTATGTACCAATTTTGAACGATCTGACACTATTTTTATTTTTTTGCCCCCCCTCCCCTCCCCCCTTCTCGCCCCTCCTAATAACTTTACACAATCGAAAATATCCCCATTCGACTTGCAGGCCTGTTAAACCTATCCGTACTAATTTCGAACGGCCTAACTGTATTTCTATTTGTTTTTACCTCATAGCCCCCCCTTACCGCCCCACCCCCGTACCCGCCCCTCCTAATAATTTTACAAATTCAAAATCATCCGCTATCGATTTGTAAGTATCGAAAACCTCTATATACCAATTTTGAACGATCTAACTGTATTTTTACTTTTTTGCCCCTCTGCCCCCCCTTCTCGCCCCTCCTAATAACTTTACACAATCGAAAATATCCCCATTCGACTTGCAGGCCTGTTAAACCTATCCGTACTAATTTCGAACGGCCTAACTGTATTTCTATTTGTTTTCACCTCATAGCCCCCCCTTACCGCCCCACCCCCCTACCCGCCCCTCCTAATAATTTTACAAATTCAAAATCATCCGCAATCGATTTGTAAGTATCGAAAACCTCTATGTACCAATTTTGAACGATCTGCTATTTTTTTTTGCCCCCCCCCCTCCCCCCCTTCTCGCCCCTCCTAATAACTTTACACAATCGAAAATATCCCCATTCGCCTTGCAGGCCTCTTAAACCTATCTGTACCAATTTTGAACGGCCTAACTGTATTTCTATTTGTTTTTGCCCCATAACCCCCCTTACCGCCCCACCCCCTACCCGCCCCTCCTAATAATTTTACAAATTCAAAAATATCCGCAATCGATTTGTAAGTATCGAAAACCTCTATGTACCAATTTTGAACGATCTGACACTATTTTTATTTTTTGCCCCCCCCCTCCCCTCCTCTCCCTTCTTGCCCCTCCTAATAACTTTACACAATCGAAAATATCCCCATTGGACTTGCAGGCCTTTAAAACCTATCTGTACCAATTTTGAACGGCCTAACTGTACTTCTATTTGTTGAGGACCGAATTTCGAAAATTTCAGAAACCGATTTTTAGACATTTTTATTAGCTATATTTTAAAGCAAAAATTTTACGGATATCTGTTTTTTTGTTTGAGATATGCAGGATTTTGTGAAATTACGTTTTGCCCCCCCCCTCCCCCCCTTGGGGGCGAATTTTGTAAAATCGCTTGCGGCGTTGTCTTTCTCGGGTCGTAAACATTAACCGTGCCAAATTTGGTCCCGCTCGGTGAAACGGCCTAGGATTCTATAGCGGACACACACACACACAGACTCTGCTCTTTTATATATATAGATATATCAAACAACTTCCGAAACTTGAGATTATTTCGTGAATCTATTTATATAATTCGCATGACGATTCCGGTTCGTACTCCTCTATATAGCAAGCTGCGACCTAATGTTCATACTTTAGTTAATTTAAAAAAATCTAATTGTCTGATCGATAAACTGTTTAGTCCGATGGATTCAGAAAAATCACCTTTTTCATTTGTAACGATGTTTTGATTAGATTTTTTAAAATTAATTAAAATATGAAAATAATAACTTGGTAATAACTTCAAAGTTGGACATTTGAGTTTATAATTGTTGCCAAATAATTTACCATTTATTTATTTATTTATTTTATTTTACTTATTTATTTATTTATTTTTCAGCATAAAATGAAATATGCTTTCACGCGAAAAATAAAAAATTATAAAATATTAAATTTACTCATGCTTATGAAAAAATGAAAATATGAAAGATTTGGTACCGATTCAGGCGTTCCCAATTGAGGCGGTGTTGAGGGGGGGAGGGGAAGCACTGATAGCTGGTTTTGAGGTTATCACAATAGGCTTAGAAGCGCCCTGAAACCACCATTATGAATTTAGATCCTTCCACTAAAAGTAATGAAATAGAAAACGAAAGATGTAATGGGAAAACATGTAAAGTTGTGTTGTATCATACACGCATGTACGTTTCGCGCACATGAACACCCCCCCCCCCCCCCAAAAAAAAAAAAAAAAAAAAAAAAAGAAAAAATCACTGGACACCCTTACATCGCTGTGCATGAATCAGAACGCACGTAACTCGTTTTCGCAGCAATCAGTATCACGCACGTCACTTATGTACGCTTCGCTCACATGAAAACAAAAAAAAAAAAATCACTGGACACCCCTACCTCGCTGTGCATGAATCTGAGAACGCATGTAACTCGTTTTCGCAGCAATCAGTATCACGCACGTATCTTCGCTTCACTCATATGAAAAAAAAAATCACTAGACACCCCTACCTCGCTGTGCATGAATCTGAGAACGCATGTAACTCGTTTTCGCAGCAATCAGTATCACGCACGTATGTTCGCTTCGCTCACATGAAAAAAAAAAAAAAATATTTACACCCTACCTCGCTGTGCATGAATATGAGAACGCATGTAACTCGTTTTCGCAGCAATAAGTATCACGCATGTAAACTAACAAGGAGAATTTGTTCTCCGTTATTTCTCTGCTAAACTAACAAGGAGCAAAAGGTCTTTCAAAGTTTGACAAGTATAGTAATAAATGCGCCAAATAGCCAAGTATAACAATCACCGCCTCAAACGGGAATAGCCAACAACCCTTTGCACCCCCACCGCCTCAATCGGGAGACAATTTTCATCTACCACCTCAATTGGGAACGCCTCAATCGGGACATTACCATATGAAAATGGAGTAAAAAAACAACCATAACCTTTTTTAATATACTTCAATTTTAGATTTTTTTTTGTTGTTGTTGTTTGTTTTGTTTTGTTTAAATAGTATGTTTTTGGCACGATTGAATCGCGCTTGACATGAAAGCTAATTCATTGATAATCCTGAGTAATATTTTAAGATTTTGATGTTGAAATAGGTCGGACATTTTTCGTCAAGGACAGGGCCCGACTTAGACTACCTCGAGCCCCGGGGCAAGCTTATTCTGGGGGGCCCCCTTGCAGTGGCATAAGAGGTCTTTAGGTTGCAAAATTTCTGCTTTTGCCTGTTGGGGGGCCCCTTCCAGAAGGGGGGGGGACCAGGGCAACTGCCCCGCATGCCTGGCATTAATCAGAGCCTGGTCAAGGACTCTACTTTTGTAAAAGCCACTTTAAGCCCAGTTAGCACATCAAAAATATAAATAAATTATAAATTATTGAATGACAAACAGGAAAGAACAGGAAAGGAAAAAGAAAAGAAAGAAACAGAAAAAATAATTGCATAAATTATGTATTTTTGTCTAAAATGGCTATAAAAATTCAAAAGTCGACAAGGGGAGCTATACTAAGGCTGTACTATTATCAGTTTTACATATTTAATTATTTATTTTTCTACGAGGGTAAGTCATTAAGTAAGTCACAAATGCATATGGCATGATTTAAAGTAGTAACAGATATCCACAAAGAATGGTTGGTGATAGATAGCAGCGACATACAGCTTTATGATATTCAATTCATATTGAGTAGGTAACATGCACACGCATGCGTAATGCAGTTTCAAAAATGGCGATGGTGCTGAGTGATTGTACGATAGAATAAAAGCGTGCTGTGGTCCGACTGTTGTGGGCGAAAGGACTTGAATAAAAAAATATTCATAGAGATATGTTACCTGTTTATGGATGCTACAGCATCCACCTCACAGCCAAAACTTAGCCCCAAGCGATTGTCATCTCTTTGGTCCACTGAAACCTTGGAGGCAAACAATTTGCAGATGACGACGACGTTCAACATGAAGTCCTACTGTGGATGAGACAGCAACCCAAAGAATTTTATGCAGCTGGAATTGGGACTCTGATAAAACGATGGGATAAGTGCATCAACGTTGCTGGAGACTATGAGGAAAAATAAAAATTGCTTCCAAGTGATTATCATGGTAAATTATTTTTTTATTATCTTTTGTGACTTAGTTAATGACTTTCCCTCATATATACCTACTGCTATTAACTAACTCGACTACTATTATAATAACCACAAAAAATTGTCTCATGCGATAGGTGTAGCCGATCATAGCATATTGTAATATTATATTTGGCTTGAAATTGTTGTCATTTTATAGTTGATCGAATAAATCAAATAAATGTAGAAAATAACGTGAAAGAAAATATTATGTACACCACGTATAGTGTTGTTCATATGTAACTGGGATTTAAATATAAAATTGCTGCTTCAAATTTTCCGATTCTATCCGTTTCAAAACTGTCATCTGATAAGCACCCACCATGGAAGCCCAATGGTAAGCTATTGTCACAAGCAATAGGGACACACACACACATACATATACACACACATACATACACACACATATACATACATCATCACGAAAATGGTGAAAACGGACTCAGGGCACCTCGAAACGTATAGAAACATCAAAATCTCAAATTCGGATTTTTTTGACATGATTACAATACTTTCCTCACTATAGTGTTCGGAAAGTAAAAAAGTAGCATGATGTGGCCACCACATGACTTTCTTCTATATAATTTTACACAAAATTCATTGAATAAAAATTATTTATTAAATTATTTTCCATTATAAATGCAGATGATTTTTATCTGACAGAATTATATCAATAAATGCCAAAAGAAAGTCAATTTTTTGCCAATATCAAAAGAAATACGATTTTGTTTCTAAGTTTTTTCTCGTTAAAAGATAAAAAAAAATCTATAACTTTGTTTTAAATTATCACAGATCAAAAGTTCAACCATTCATTTTAAAGTATTGACGAGGTCTTTTGAAAGACACCCATATTGAAAATTTACTCCCCCCCCCTCCCCCCAGGGAGGAAAGCGATGCTCCCACATGCACAAAATGTTTTTCCTAGTTAACTACTACTATTATAAATAATTCATATTAATTTTACATTCACACGTTTAAAATAACTCTCATTATGTACATTTATACGAAATTTTGTCCTATACTGCCATGTTAAAAAGGTAGAAAAAATGCGATCACAGCGCCACCTGTTGAGCAATTGTTCCCCAAATCTAATCAGCACCAGCTTATGTCAGGGTACAACTAAATACCAAGTTTGGTTAAATTTCGTTAAAAAAAACTAAGTTTTTTTTTCGTTAAAAGTATTATATTTATTATTATTATATTAGTTTGGTTAAATTTCATTCATTGGTTTGTGAGTTACAACGCCCACAAAATTTTGTGATGTATACAGACAGACAGACGTTTTCTAAAAACAGTCAAATCATGTTCAGAACATCCCAAAACGTATAAATCCATCGAAAACTGGAGTTCGAAAATTTTCAAAAATCCAATACTTTCTCTATTTATACATATAGAAGAAAGCAATAAACATTAATTCGTTTTATCTAATTTCCATTCCCATGGTGTATGTTTTGTTTTCATGTCGTATTACATCTCTCGATAAACACTAATAGTGGTTTGTATTTTCTTATTAAAATTACATTGTTTCTATCGCATGTTGCAGTTATGTGGTAATCTTTATGTATTATTCATTGAAAGAAAATAAATATCTTTCTATGGTAACCAAGGTACAACATTTCTTTTGTTACTATGAATAATACATTAAAATGACTTTATAATTTAAGATCTGATACATCAAATACATGTTTAATAAAATTACAAATAATGTTTATGATTATGGAGAGCGCAACTGATCGCAGGGCAGAATCGTACCATGAAAATTAAATAAAATATTATAAATAAATATACACAGGGCGTTCGAAAAATCTTGATGTTGCATTAATTGAACTTTAAATCCATTTAAATGTAATTTTTAATATTCATCAGATTTGTAAAAAAAAAAAAAAAAAAAGTTATCGATCGAAACGAAATAAGCTGGTGCTTAAATAATAGAAAGAATACATCGAATCAAAAAATGATGTACATTTTAGAGAGAGAAATATTAATTTTCGTTTTCGTTTCAACAAAAAATTTAAATTTCGAACACTTTTAGAGTAGTATAAAATGAATAGATAGACAAACGTTTACTGGATAAGCAGAAGAACATTGCGGGAACAAAGATGGTACCAAGTTCCAAACACGTAGTCTGGAAGGAGTAATGAAATGATACAAAAACCTGATGATAACTGTAGTAATATAGTAGGATTTGATTTAGTAATTGTTTAGAACAAAGCGACAAAGATTTATTTGTAATCCTATAGGTCCGAGAGAGGTAGTAATTGCTATTCAGCAGTTGTTGCGTTTAAATTAAATTTTACTTATGTTTTAATACATATTGCATTAAGCTGCATATTAAAAATTGGATTAATCTTCGATAAAATAGTATGTTGTTTAATTTAACGCTATTTCACTTTAAATAATTTGAGCTCATACCCAATAATAGATAAAGATTTTTTTTTTTTTTTTTTTTTTTTTTGTATCCCTTAAAAAAATATATATATATTAGTGCTAGATTCACCAAAATCTACACTCCGCGACAAAAAGATAGGAACAAAGGTTTTTTTCTTTGATTTTTCATAAAATAATGTTATCTAAATTGTGCTTATCATTTATTATTATTATAAAATAACACTATTCCTGGACTAATTTTTGTTTTAAGACTAATTTAGAAAAATTGTAAGACTAAAATTTTTCTAATTTAAAACTACACAGCGCGACAAAAAGGTAGGAACAAAGGTTTTTTTTTTTTTTTTTTTTTTTTTTAATTTTTGAATATAATTATTTTGAATATGATTCAAATATTTAATATGTTTTTGATATGATAATATTTTGTTATGATAATAAATGATCAGCACAATTTAGATAATGTTATTTTATGAAAAATTAAAAAAAAAAAAAAACCTTTGTTCCTACCTTTTTGTCGCGGAGTGTAGTCTTAAATTAGAAAAATTTTAGTCTTAAAATTTTTGTAAATTAGTCTTACAACAAAAATTTGTCCAGGAATAGTGTTATTTTACAATAATAATAAATGATAAGCACAATTTAGATAACGTTATTTTATGAAAAATCAAAGAAAAACCCCTTTGTTCCTGTCTTTTTGTCGCGGGATGTATAAAGTTTGTGCTACACCGACCTATAACAATAACATATGTATTTCAACTTTCAGCTCATTCGAAAAAAGTGTTTAAATTCACATGTATCATCGTGTTCATTCACATGTATACACACACATACGTACATCAAAGTAAAAACAGCAAAAATGAACTCAGGACCCCACAAAATACACCAAAATCTCAAAATCGAATTACTATCATGATTACAATATTTTCCTTACATATGTATGTTCGAAAAGTAAAAATATATAAATAATGCATGAAATATTAAAATCTAGTAAAATCAATAGAACTTACCTTATTGGTTTGATGATGTACTGTCAGTAACTTCTTTCGTAACGACTCCAATTTATAGCAAGTTGTTGCAAACTCTATATTAGAATAATGCATGAAATAAAGAATAATTAATTCTCTTACATTACGTCATGAATGTACAAGTAAGTGCAATTTCCATGAATCAGCAAATCTAAAAGAACAGATTATTTTATGTCACTGTCAAGTTCACTAGAACAATATTTACTATAATCCCATTTCAAGCGGTTGTTTTATTTGTGTAATCTTTTCCCAAAACGCTTTTTTTTTTTCTCTTTCCCCCTTTATTTTATTTAAATCCTATTGCTGTTTCAAAGAATCAGCGGTGCGTGTGTCAATGTACTTTCAAAAGGCTTTTCATGCTTGAAATATCTTCATCAGTCAAGAGTTTAAAATACACAGTATTTGAAAGAAGTGTAAAGACTACTTTTTAAAATAATTTTTATAAAATAGAAGTTCCTTTTAGTTCCCATCATACTATAGGTATGGGGAACTTGGGTAATCGTGAAAATTTTCGACCTGGGTTTTTTGACTTTTTTACACGTTTTCAGGTGCGAGGAATCCGAAAATGACAAAATTTGTATGGTGTCTGTCTGTAGGGTGTCTGTTAGTACGTTAGTGTATTAGTCCGCTAGTTTGTTAGTCTGTTTACACGATATCTCACGAACAAATAATCGCAGAGAGGCCAGATCAGTTTTAAAATATTACTTTCGATACTGGCAAGAACTTTATTCATTTGCAATATTCGAATTTAAAAACTTCGTAAGTTATTAGAAATTTACGATTTTCTTAACATGGCAGAATAGGTCAAAATTTCACACAAGCGTCAATCTTGAGGGATATTTTCATTGTAAAGGTGTCTGACCACTTTTGAAATATTATTTAGGATACTGGCATGAATATCATAGACTATGAATTTTCCAATTTCAAAAATTCGTAAATTATTTGGAATTTACGATTTACTTAACATGTCAGAATAAGGCAAAATTGAGTATTAACTTCCCTTTTGTGGATCATAAATACATTAGACAACTTCAAAATTACATTTATGATATTTGTTTGAACATGATTGAATACAAATATTCTAATAGGAAAATTTCGTAAATTATTCGTAATTTACAATTTTATCAACATAGCGAAATTGTAAATTTTTCATATAAATATGAATTTTGAGGATTATTGCATTGGAAATAGTAGCATGAAAACTAAACAACGGAATTGACTCTGATAAAATAAATTAATAGATTAGAATAAGATAAATATATCGAAGTGAACGGTAGATAGCCTATTAGGCGGGGATTTCATTCTGTCACTGCATCAAGCTTTGGTTAAATTTATTTCTTATAACAAGATTATAATATGTCTAGCACTGGAAATTTATGAGAACATAAATATGATGGGGAACTGAGCAGAGTCCACCTATGCCAACTAGTTTAAAATAATTTTTATAAAATAGAAGTTACTTTTTAGCATTGTTATTTATTGTTAATAACTAATTTCAAAGGAAAAAGAGCTTTCTCATTTCAATAATATTTTTATGTATATGTGCACCACTATCTTCTATATAAATAAAGCAGAGAGTTTGTCGGCAGAACACATCAGGGCGGACCGCTCTTGTTTTTGATTGGTCTAGATTTAACTACTTTAGGATGAAAGTCGGCCATTTTTTTACTTTCTTCTATATTCAGTAGAAGAAAGTATTGGATTCGTAAAAATTTTCGACCTCGGGTTTTTGATGGATTTACACGTTTTGAGAGCTGTAGAACACGATTTGACCATTTTTAGAAAATGTCTGTCTCTGTGTGTGTGTGTGACAAAATTTTGTGGCAGTTGCATCTCAGGAACTACTGCATAGAATTTCATACAAATTGGTATGTAGTTACACCTTGACATAAATTAGTGCCTATCAAATTTTGGTAAAAATTGTCTCACAGGTTGCGTTGCCATCCCACTTTTTCTAAATTTTTAACGTGGTGGTATATGACAAAATTTTGTATAAATGTGCAAAAAGAGAATTATTTTTTTATAATCATTTTGAAATTTAAAAGAATTATTAGGAATAGAGATAGCCAACTGGGACAAAAAAAAAAAAAAAAAAAAAAAAAAATGTGTATGCAGGAGCCTCACCTCCCCTCCTGGAGAAGTAAATTTTCATGATGGGTATCTTTCAAAAGAGCTCGCCAATATCTTTAAAACGAATGGCTGAATCATCAATCTGCGATAAATTAAAATAAAGTTATCGATTTTTTTTCATTTTTTACAACAACAACAACAAAAAAAAGGCAATGTATATTGAGAACAAAACTGACTTTTTTTGTATATTTAGATGTTATACTACTTCTCTAGTATTTAAATCGTCTGCATTATCATGGAAGATAAATTTTAAATAGTAATTTTAATAAATTATTTTTACTGAGTGAATTTGTGTAGAAAAGTATAGAAGAAAGTCATGTGGTAGCCACAACATACTAGTTTAGTAAAAACTGATGAATTTTTTAAAAAGATAGATGTTATACTTTTTTAAAGGAGCTCTAAAAATTGTTCATTTTTTGTGCGGACACTATATATATACATCAATTTATTAGATTTAAAATATTTCGTTGCAAAGTTTCACAACTCGATATCATTCGATTGCTTTTATCTTAAAATAAGAGTCTAATATTAAACAAATAATCTGGTGTGTCACTCACACGACTTTCTCTTACCCTGAAATTTAATACTATAAGTACAGGTTGGAGATTAAGAGGTAAGATAGCAAGTACTGTCATGTAAACCTATGTTAAACAATTCAAATTAGGCTTCGGAAGAGTTTTATATGATAATTAGTTCTGTGTGAGGGGGGCGGTAGCCCCCCTCAATCCCCCGTTTCATTAATGCACCTACATTTATATACAATTTAATTCTGTGATTAAAATTTAAAGTTTACTTAAAATTATACACACAATTTTCTCATGCAACATTCATTGAAACTTATCAATCTTGATTAAACTTTTCCAGCAACAAACTTATATTAACTTCAAAATACGACATTTGGATCTCCTAAAATTATTCGTTTTTTAGTTACTCTAAGAGACACAGACAGAGATCAAATGTTTAAAAACTTGACTACGGTAATCACGAAGCCTCAAAACGTGTAAATGTGCAAAAAACAAGCGATGAATATTTAGCTTAAAATATACATTATTTACCATATCGCTATGAGGAATTTATTTCAATTCCCCAACAGCTTTCCTGGAAATGGTAAAATATTATTAGTAAAGCACATCCACTAACAACAAATAACTAGTGTGTTGTGGTGACATTACTTTCTTCTATATTGACTTTCTCTTATCCATAAGGTAGAGAAAGTATTGTTTTTTACTTTCTCTTACCCATAAGGTAGAGAAAGTATTGTTTTTGGGTCAAATTTTCGAAAGCGAGATTTTGCTATATTTACACGTTTTGAGGTCCCCTGAATACGAAAATCATGTTTTTAACAAATGGTCTGTGTGTATGTCTGTGTGTCTGTCTGTTATCAGCATATCTCAAGAACAAATAGTAGCAGACATTCCAAACTTGGTATTCTAAATGTGTATCATATAGGGATGCTACAGTAAGATTTTCGTTAAGATCAAGCAAATGGTTTGTGTACAGGTATAATCAAGAGAATTCTAATACATTACGTCTATAGGGGAAATTGCAGGTACGTAGAGTTTAACGTCTATAGACTGCACTAAACCAAATGAAACGAATATATATTTTTTGTAATAGAGATAGTCAACTGGGATTTTTTTTTTTGTGTGTGTATGTAGGAGCCTCCCCCCTCCCCCTCCCCCCGGGGGGGAAGTCCCCCCTCGAGGGGAGTAAATTTTCATGATGGGTATCTTTCAAAAGAGCTCGCAAATACCTTTAAAACGAATGGTTGAACCATCGATCTGCGATAATTTAAAACAAAGTTATCGATTTTTTTTTACTTTTAACGAATTTTTTTTTTTTTTTTTTTTTTTTTAAATATTGAGAATAAAATGGACTTTTTTTGGATATTTGGTGTTATACTGCTTCTCTAATATGGGAACCGTCTGCATTATCATAAGAGATAATATTTTCAAATAATAATTTTAATAAATTATTTTTTAAAAACAGAATTATTTTTTTAATAACCGAATTAAATTCTACAAGAGCTCGCTAATACCTTTAAAACGAATGGTTGAACTATAAATCTGTGATAATTAAAAACAAAGTTATAGATTTTTTTTACTTTTAACGAAAAAAAAAAAAAAAAAAAACTTATTAAAAAAAAATTACGTTTTTTTTTTTTTTTCTTTCTTAAACATTGAGAGTAAAATCGACTTTTTTTTTTGGATATTTAGTGTTACACTACTTCTCTAATATGGAAATCGTCTGTATTATCATAAAAGACAATTTTTTAAAATAATATTAATAAATTATTTAAAAAAAAAACAGAATTATTTTTTAATAACCAAATTAAATTCTATATAAATGTAGGTGCATTAATGAAACGGGGGGTTGAGGGGGGCGGTAGAATTCCTCACACAGAACTAATTATCGTATAAAACTCTTCTGAAGCCTAATTTGAATTGTTTAAGGTTTACATGACAGTTCTCGTTATCTTACCTCTTAATCTGTCACCTGTATTTATAGTATTAAATTTCAGGGTAAGAGAAAATCGTGTGAGTGACACACCAGATTACTTTGTATACAAATTTACCCAGTAAAAATAATTTATTAAAATTATTATTAAAAAAATTATCTTCCATGATAATGCATACGATTTCCATATTAGAGAAGTAGTACAACACTCAAAATTTAAAAATTGTCTAATTTATTCTCAATATTACATTTAAAAAAAAAAAAAAAAAATCGATAACTTTATTTTAAATTATCGCAGATCGATGGTTAAACCATTCGTTTTAAAGGTATTGGCGAGCTCTTTTGAAAGATACCCATCATGAAAATTTACTCCCCTCGAGGGGGGACTTTCCCCCCAAGGGGGAAGGCTTTTTTTCCCCCAGTTGACTATCTCTATTACTAAATATATGTATTCATTTCATTTGGTTTAGTGCAGTCTACAGATGTTAAACTCTACTTACCTGCAATTTCCCCCGTAGACGTAATGTATTTGAATACTTTTGAGTGTCCCTGTACACGAAACATTTGCTTCATCTCAATGAAAAGTGTAGTATCCCTATATGATACACATTTAGAATTCCGAATTCGGAATTTCTGCTACTATTTGTTCTTGAGATATGCTGATAACACACACACCATTCGCTAAAAACATGATTTTCATATTCAGGGGACCTCAGAACATGTAAATATAACAAAAATTCGCTTTTGAAAGTTTGACTCTAAAACAATACTTTCTCTACCGTATGGGTAAGAGAACAGGGTAAACAGTCTAATATTAAAGAATAATGAATAACTTTTTAAAAATGATCAGTTTTGAAGTTCTAAAAGCTGCAATTTTTAAATTACAGTGTACCTATTTCCCATACATAATCCATTAAGTTTGTAAACAATCGTTGATTCATTCTTGAGAATCATTCACATGGTATCATAGATCATTGTTCCAAAACGAAAGAAATATTTTATTTTATTTTATTTGTAATATGTTATTTTTACTTTTTGACCTTAAAGGAAATTTTTAATTATGTTACAAAGCCCAAAATGTGATATAAGAAATAAATAGTGATTCAATTCTTTTGAAAATTCATTTAAATTTAGTGACCAGCGAGGCGGGCATAGCCTGCTAGTATGCTATATAGCTAAAAAATCACCAGACCTTTATGATTTTAGACATTTTTTCAAGTGTTTGAAAGTTGTATTAAAAGTTGAAAAAAAAAAAAACAAAGTTTCCCGGGACTAACACTGAAAATGATGTAACTAAGACTATATGTATTGGAATAAAGAAAGTAAAATTTTATCCATGATTTCCATTTTTCATGAGTGCATTATAACTGAATAAAATAATGAAAATGAATAATTTAGCAGGAAAACTTGCAACACAATCTTAACAATGTATTGATATAAAGAAAATAAAATTTTATACATGGTTTGCCTGTTTTTGGAAGATTCGTTTATTGAATCTCATGACATAAAACAATGCAATTTCTATTTTTAGAATAAACTCTATGCGGAATTTTAATACGTCAGAGGAAAATTATAATAATAAATTAAATATGCAGAATTCAACTATACATCTCAAGAAATAAATAATATAACTAAATAAATTGGCATGTGTTTATAAAATTCGAATTAAAGAATTATCGCTTTTAATTTCTTGGAGACGTTTGACTTCAAAACATATAAATATCATAACGTAAATTGTTATAGATGAAGATATCTGTTTTAAATAATACTTGTGTACAAATCGAACGCTAGGCGAGCACAAACCGATTTGTTTACGAAGATTCGGTCATGAATATCTTTAAAAGACCAATAAGTAATTCAAAAAGGAAGAAAAGTTTTTGCCATCATTTTGTAAAAAAGGACAAAACTATGTTTATTATTATTATTATTATTTTAGGACTGAGGACTATTAGTCTCAATCTCCGGATTTTTACGATACCAGTTTTACGATAGTTGGACATTTATCGAAAATATTTGAATAATTTGAAAATATATAAATAAGTAAAAAATAAAAAACTAACAGTCCTCCGTACTAAACTAAATTCTGCTTTTGCCAGAATTTCATCATAAAAAAAAAAAAATAATAATAATAATAATAATAATAATAATAATAATAATAATTACCAGTTTCAAAACTGACAATATCGATTTTTTTTTTTTTTTTTTTTTAATAATTTTGAATTAGGAAATAAAAGCGCGCGTGCAAAATGAAATATAAAATAAAATAATATTTATAAATGGACAATATTTAAGCTCGTGGACTCAGTTCAGTGGTATAATAAGAAAAAATGACGATGTTAGTCTAATGAGATTATCTTTATTTTATTTTATCTTTATTTATTTATTATTATTATTATTATTATTTTATTTATTTATT